>JAPMIB010000033.1:1200000-1594061 GCA_034770305.1 Trichogramma dendrolimi | reverse complement strand
TCAAATTTTTACCGCAATGGATACTTTTTTTCATCTCCATGCAAAAGCTCGGCTCGAATAAATCCAAGTCGTTCGACAGTCGAGCGATTGCAGTATATCGCGCTCGGTACGTAGCAGCCCGCGAGCGCACCGACTCGAACTATTAAAACGCGGACGAGCGGACGGGCTGCTCCCTATACACAATGGTCCATCGTAAAAGTCAGCCGTTCGAGGTGGCTCGGGACGCGCGCAAATCTCCGGAATGCGGACATTTATGCTTTATGCACTATGACTCTATATGTAACCCAAGTAACTCGATCTGTACCGTTGCAGCTGGCTCACGGCTGTACTCGGCCGAAAACGATACAAGGATGCAGCGCGGCTGCAGGCCCATTTTCATTTTTATTCGGATATCTTCATAATTCTGTCTGTGATTAATGTTATTCCTGTATATTCCGAGTACTTTTAGACTAACTTTATGAGTTTCGCATTACTCCAATATTTTTACATGTTCCTTGCTAAATACAATATCTACATGATACAATTCAATGAAATGAATGCAATTTTTAATTTGCAAACGTTTCATCGTAAAATTTTTTTAATTTAAATTTTTAAACAACTTATCATTTTTACATGGGAGTAAAATAAATGCATGTAACGTGCCCTCGCGGTCAAAATTTTGGTAAGTGATTTTGGGAAATCAGATTTCCCACATTTCTTGGAAATGGAAAAATCGTTCGGGAAAATTCTAAAAGAAATTGAAGGTGTTCCATGAACGATTCCAAGACGTTTTTGCTCTATAAACTTTTTCTCTAAACTCAATGGTTGACGAGATAAAAAATAGTGAAATTTGAAAGTCAATTTTTTATTCAAGCCACCATTATGTTAAGAAAAAAATATTGTTTGACAAAACTAACCATGGTATCTCGAAGGAGAGACCGCGAGGGCATATAACAATGATAAGTGGTTTAAAAATTAAAATGAAAACAAAATTTGACTTCAAAACACGTTTTTTGTAAATTTGAAATTTTTTATTATAAATTGTCAATTTACGTAATTTTAAACAACACCAATTAAAAGAACACCCTCAAATTCATGAAGTATAGTGGTTTTCATAATTTTTCTTGTGTCGAATGAGACATGGTAAGAGCGCAAAGTTGAATGTAAAAATCGTGTCCTTCCGTCGTTAATGGGTTAATATGATTTGATCAATTTGTAAATTTTAAAGTAATGACTTGAAAATAGTCCTGCTATTTATGAAATTTAATTATAATTTTCCCACTAAAAGTCACTTGGTATACTTGTAAAATACATATAACTTTATGGCAAGAGTGTACAAAACTGTACATGCGTAAGATCTTTTTTTTCAGACATGCAGTGCTTCATAAGTTACTACTAGATGGCGTAGAACTGAATTTGTCGGAACCAATAAAAGAAAAAGCAAAGTTTTAGCCTTGAGTAAAAGCGTCGTACTGACAAAGAGTTCAAACTGTCCTACACGGAAAAACTTTTGACCATGTTTCACGCTCGAACACATAGAGATACATTCGCGCTCTGAGTCGAGCAAAATTCATGCTCAGTCTCGAGTGCGAAACGCCCTCGAGTTGTCCAGTACTAACTATGATCTTAAATCAGTCTCTGAGGTCTCAGCTCAGTCTCGAGGCTGAATCGCGCTCAGTGTTGGTGACGAAACGAGCTCAGTAAAACTCGGGTGTGATTCGTTTTCAGAATTCGAGCGTGAAACACCGTCAAAAGTTTTCCCGTATACGAAGGCTATTTCAATGAGACAGCCATTAAAATTTATCACTTGGATACTATGCGCCATGCAACATTTCGCATACGTAGGGGACCTATTGTGTCAGGTTTGCCGCGATTGTGGCTCAACGTTTGCAACAGTGATATTGGAATAACACATAGAGTGCTCGGAGGATAGCGTATTGGGCTTCGGAGCGCATCCGAGCAGTTTGGGAAACGGAGAAAAGAGTCGTTACATGGCTGAAGTAAGGTGCGAGCAGACGATCTATGTAGCCTGCAGGTCTCGCGTAAGCTATCAAATAGCTGCAGACGGGCGGGATGAATTTGTTGGGATCGTTGCCGAGAGAGAAAGAAAGATCAGAGAGGCGAAAGAAGAAGAGCTGCTGGCGTACGAATCGACGCGTGTATACAAACACGCGTGCAGCGACGCAATATGCATAGGGGACGGGCGAGGATGAGTCTCGAACGATGAAACTCGTTCTCGATCGGCCGAATAAATGAGCCTATGGTCTCGCGTGCGCATACGTACACATATATGACGTCAGTAGCAGCAGCAGTATGAGAATGAGATTGTCCGAGCTCGGCGAAGAATGTGCGTCGGGCGGCCGGCAAAACGAGCGGCTCAGCTACTGCCTGCACCTCTTTATATGCTACATAATACATATAGCTCAAGAGAGAGAGAGTAAGCGCGTGTAAGCTAGTCGTGCAATGCTATATATGCGTATATCGCTTTATCGGACGCTGAAAATCGCGCCTCCGCGCGCCAAACGAGAAAATCGAGCGAACGAGAGATCGCTCCTGCGCACTGCGCGCGATTACGCCGCGCGCATAGCTGCACCGCAGTTTGCGGAGCAGAATGATGGATCGGCCGACTCGCGACGTTCCGCGACCGACGATCGATCTCTCGCCGACTGCCAAGCTCGCACGACCGCAGCTGCGCTCGAATCGCCACGGGCTTCCGACGCGACGAGATCCGCTTTTTATATATATAATATTGTATACGCGGCTGCGATGCGCCGTGCGGACGCCCTAGTTGAGATGTTAATTGACGCGCGAGCTGCTGCGTTGATGCGCGACCATACACTCGTTGACGTGCCCATCATTTTTCTAGCCCCGATTCCGTACTTGGCCTTTGTGACAACGTGATCGTTTCGCTCGTCCCAAGGCCGATCGACCATTTCGACGTCAACGTTGGATCGAGCGGCCGATCCTAATTGACGAGCAGCGAATAACTATAAGAATGAGAAACCGTTCGAAGCAGGAGTCAGCTGCGAAGCTCGAGTCTCGAGCGTTTCGAGAAAATTAATTGTCCTTTTTTCGGCACGCGAAATTGTCGCGCGTTCGGCGATGCCGATAGCGGCTGATTATATCGTTGCCGAAGCATCGCGGGACAGCTAGCGATGGCCGATTCAAAGGACAATTTGCTCGCTGGCCCGTACATGCGAGAGTTGCGTGCAGCGCTTCACTCCGTACACATGTCTATATATACAAGTGCAGAGAGGATAAAAGGGTTGCTTTCAAGATGACTCGAACGATAGGCCAAGTCATCGAAATAAAATCTCAATCGCGAGGTGCTGCGCATATACGTATATAGGTACATACGCGTATCGAAGTATAGAGAAGTAAGACTCGAGACAAGTGGAGATTCGACGGGGACGACTCCTCGAGAGATCGGCCAGCAAGATCTCATCGATTGAATCTTGCATACGCGATCTCAACGAGGTGCGTTCGTGTGCTTGTGTGTGTGTGTGTGTGTGACTATGGTGTAGCTATACATTGTGAACAGCGCCTCGCGGTATATATATATACGTACGCAGGAATCGAGGCATGGCGTCGACGCGCCCGATGGTGTGTAGGTATAGCGTGCCGTGTAGCCGCCGCAAGAGTCAGTCGGCTCTCGACGCACACGACGCTCGTGGCCAAGTTTAGCCGCTCGACGTTCTGCGCGACTGCATCACTCCTACTTGTACGTATACGTAAGTACGTACATACGGCTGTATATGTTATACCGCGACTCGAAACAACAAGCGCCGAGCGAGCTCGAGTCGAGACGCGCTGCACACACAAGACACGCGCGCTATACGTATAGCAGTATACATACGCACACGCGAGTGCACGACACGAGCTCGCTCGGGACGACCTTGGTCTTTGACTTTTTTTGTTGTTGTTGCTTCCATCCGCGAGCAACGAGCCGGGCCTGTGTGCCTGATCGCGAGTCTATCCCTTCTTTCTTTCCGAGTCGGAGCGCGCCGATTTTTTTCTTCTCCACCTTTTTTTCTCTCCCCGCCGGCCGAGCTCGCTCTCGCGCTGCTGCTGCTGCTCGATCTCTGCGCAGCTTGTGTGCAACTTGCAAATACTTGCAAATGTTGTCGGCTTCTTTCAGGCTTGTCCAACTGCGAGCATGTTTATCAAACCGAACACGGTATAGTACACAAATAAATGACCAAAGTACTTTCGATATACAAGTACGCGGCCAATACCCTATATGCGCGTGGACACGTGCGTACCGATCGCGACTCGCGGTACTGCTTTGTACCAAGTACCAAGTAGAACAAATGTATAGCTTTTGCAAAAATCCATACAACAAAAAAGAATAGAGTAAAAACGAGCGAAACCGAGTCAAGGAGCACGCGATTAGTGTCACCGAAATCGATATCGAAAATATTTTCGAGCTGCGTCTTTCGGCTTGTTTCCGCACGTACACCGGGGCCAATTTAATGCGATCGAGCATCCCAAACGCCAACAACAACGAGCCGATCCTCGAGCTTTATTTCTCGGGCAATTTTTCCAAGCTCCAAGCATGATGAGAGCTACTCTATAATGTGAATTCACGAGTTCAGAGGCCAAGTACGGCGAGCTGTAGAGTAGGCGATCGTAAACCAATTGGGCGCTATATATATATATATATATATGCCTCGACTCTCGTGCGTGCTGCATCTTCGCGAGTGCACAATTTCGAAATGCAACCGACTTTTATAAACTGCTTTCGTGTAATTGCGCGCCTCCTGATCGATCCGGCTTATATGAGTTGCGCCGCTCTTCTCCGTGTAAAACTCGAGAGAGCCAAGAGGAGCTGCGGATCCTCGCTCGATCATGTACCGCAGCAATATACTGATTATCGAGGCATCGCCGCGCTCACGGATACTCGATCGATAGCTGCTGCTTTGTCTCGCGAATAATAATTTTTTAAGCTGCAATACCCGTCGAGCTGGCCGAGCTGAACATTTTAATCGAATCGCGAGCCTATTTCTCTTTCTCTACGTAGCTGGCGTTGCTCGTACGCGTAGACCGCATAGACGAGCCGATATAGTTGCCGAGCGTGCTATATAGCCGACGCAGCCGCGATGCCGAAGCTGCGGTAAAAAAATGCAAAACCAAGGCCCGTGTCGCTTTGAGCAAGTGGAGTCGCCGTCGGCCGCAACTCGACTCTGGCCACATATAGAGAACCGACCATCTTTGCCGCTGTAGCCGAGGCTCTTTGAGCAGTGCCAGGCGTGCCGAAAGCGCCGGTCTAGCCTCGCGACTCTTGATCTTCGTAATGCGTACGCACGATCGAGTCGAAGCAGGATCGACTTTCCATGTTCCTCCATTCTCTCTCTTTTCATATTTATTCGTGCACGCGATGCGTGTTGCACGCAGCACAGCCTCTCCTTGGACACGAACGAAAATTTCACCCGAACACGATGCGTCGTCGCACGTGGACAGCAAGCGCGTTGCATAAACTGAGGGAAGCCTCGGTGAATCGAGCGTAAATAGACGAGCGAAAGAAAAATTTATCAAAAACGATAAGGATGCGGATAGCTGAAGAAAATTGCGAGAAAAAGTAGCCGCAGTAGCGTATTTGTGTACGCCGAAGACGCGTACAGGAAGCTGCGGCGTTGATCGGCCTCGGATCGCAGGCACGAGCGAAAAAAGACTTTGAGAGCTGGAGCTCGCGCGAGACGAGGAAGGAAGAAAGGATAAGAAAGGAGAGTGCGTCGAAGAAGGTGCTATATGCACACCAGACGACTGCCGAGGTGAACGTACGATTATGTGATCAGCAACACACGGAGCGAAGAGAGCAAGAGAAAGAGAAAGAGAGAGAGAGAGAGAGCCAAGAGAGTATAGCTCACGAGAGAGTGGGCCTCTCTTGCTCCTTTTTTTCTTTCGCTCTCTTGGCTCGTCCGCAGTCGTCCGCGGGAGAGAAACTCGTTTTCGTGTCGTCTTGCTTATGCCGCGCGCGCGCGCGTACACACAGGCACCCAGCAGCAGCAGCAGCAGCCAAGCACACGTATATGTATAGGCACATACGTAGGATAGGGTGAGGCGTACATTAGGCCCCAAAGGACTGCTCCTTCGGCTCCTCCGGCTCGCACGCGCAACGACCGAATATCTTGAGGTAGTCGAGGCACCTCTCGTTTATATATATATGTATATTGCGCGCATGTACGAGAAGCTCGAAGCTCACTCGGCCACCGTCAATTTGACTAATGCTGATTTTTTTCATCCTACCCTGTGTATAATCCCGAATGACCCTAGCTCGCTAGTTACGTGCGACCTTGTCTTGTACGTTGTCTTGGTGCTATGTAGGTAAATGTCGAGGCGAGCCCCAAAAACGACCGGTTCTCTCGCACATCGCTCGTCGCTCTCGATCGTCCCAGTCGCTCTGGAGTCGCTTGGCTCGTCAATCGTATGCCAGAGCTCGATCTCGACTGCCGAACCTTTGCAAAATTGTTTGAACATTCGATATAGCTCCGAGTGCGAATGCGATTTCGATCGGTGCGCAGCCGAGAGAATGGCTCACGGTGCAGCACGTATAGGCAAAGTCTTGGACGAGTCTCGTAGCGCCGCGATCGTGGCCCACTCGCTGGCGCATAAAGAGATGCGTGCCGCGATCGAGACACGTTCCAGAGAGAGAGCGAGGCAACTAGCCGTGCGGTAGAGAGCCGAGCTAGCGAGAGGATCGATCCGCAACCCCATGCGGTGGCAGCGAGCATCGCGGCGATCGCCACCCATGAAGCGCGTGTATTATTCAACTATATATATGTATGCACGTGTGCCCTATATGTATGTACGTAGATTTGCTTGCTCTCTATTTCTCTCTCTCTCTCTCTCTTTCTCCTTCCTAGTACGGCGCTGCGGCTCGCAAAAGTCATTACAATAAATTGCCGATCCACTACTTTTACAATTACATTTGTGTGCGCGCAATTCATCTTCGAGTCTTGACACGTACACGCGCTACGCAAGCACTGCACTGCACGCAACGCACACACACACATTTCATGCTCGACGATTCATCCTCGAGATCCTTGTGTACTACGGAGAACAAACGATGATACACACGAGCGAGATATCGGATAGCTATTTTGATGCTTAATCGAAGCCAGCTTGAAAATTAACATCTCCGAATGATCTACCCGTTGATTGCCGTTCCGGTGCGCGGCTCTCTATTGCTCCCCCGCTCCTGCAGGTATCATGAAAAAAAAGCTTCGAAGCTCGCCGATTAAACGTGCGTCCAAGTTTACATCGTTACCTATACGAATGACCAACTTAATAATTATACTTGGATAAAGCAGCCCGGTGCAAAGTTAAGTATCGGCCGAATGTCACTTGTCGATCGACGCGTACGTGTAACACGTGCGCACTTGGAGCTTTCGGCGTACATTACCATGCGCTTGTGTGTACAGAAAAAGCAAAGCTACCGATTGGCTGCCGATATCTGTGCATACATACCTTGTGTACTTGTAGAGAGGTATGAGCAAAGTAAACATTCAATTAGCGTTGCCAAGTACTCGTGCAATGTATTGCGACTCTGCATTCGAAAACTAGCAAAAACTCGTGTTTGCAGCCAACAATCGCAAGTATAACCTTGTCTTTAGTTTACATAGCGTATTTCACGTAATATTTACTTTTTCAAATGAATCGATCGATAAAGGTACCAGATTCAAATCCTAGACTTCGAGGTTCCAAGTCAACACCCTACTAAGTGAGCCATGCAACGAATACTAAACAATAGTTGAATAATGTTATGCTTGATGTTTGAATAAAGAGATAAAACAAGGTCTTATACAACTATATTCATTTTTCGCTCTGGTTGACTGCTCAGTACAAGTACTATAACGGATTTAATACCTGATATCTATTAAAATTTAAAAAAAGTTCAATTAATTACGTATTTGATTTAATAGTCAAGGAGTTTTTGCTGAGTATTTGTGTAGATTGTGTCATCTGTTATGTCGGTAGTTTTTTCATAAGCTAAATTAAATACTACTTTTACTACATACATAGATACACGATAGCATTTTCATTATCGGTTGAAAATTCCACTTTCATTGAGTATTATAATTATCTTCACTCAAAAAAATGAATGTCTTAGAGTATTTTTGTCCTTATAACACATAGCGTAAATCTTCGAGTCGAGAGGTCTAGAGATGGACTCAGCTGACTGCTCCGTCTTTCTATTTACTCGCTGTATTTACGGCTGTCTTGTTACCTTCGTAACTCATTTGCGCGAAACGTACTGCAGCGTGTGCCAACGCGTGTTCGCATGTATATCAGCTATATTATACACGAACGTCTCCGTCCGCCGCGCCACTTGCACAATTAGCTCTGCTGCACATAAAAGCAATATATATGTAACGTATGCAGCACTGAGTGCGCCATTGGCCACTGGCACGACTATCGATGATTTATGTACTGGCTCATGGCAATAACGAATTTATCAATTTTTTCCTACTTTTGTGCATCGATATCGAAAATATCACAAGACGCGCCTTTGACAATGACAAAAAAGAGCCCTAACTATGCAGGAGACTAAATTTTTCACCGACAGACGTGCTATAGCAACAAAAGTATAGCAGCGGCATCGAGGAGATAATATCGCGCTTACGGGAAACGGCAACTGTCCAATTATCTGCAGGAATCCGTCGTTTTGGCGCATTCCGCGCTGCTCCAACTGCAACACTCGAGACATTTTAAGTGTGGAAAATATCTTACTATATCTCGGCGCTGCTGTGTATCGTGCTCCTCTTGCAATCAAATTATTCAATATATCTGCCATATATGCCACTTGTTGTATGAACATCACAGACGCTGTCATCGGACGCCGCGTATCCTCATAGCTTTTCGTTCATTTTTTTCTAGATTCTCGTCCAAGTAGAGTATGTTCCCGAGTTTACAACGCCTTGATGTGAAAAACGTTACGTTATGATTCTAACAGATGTAAATCACCGTTTGTGTAAATGCTCAAAAATGAAAAAGCTCACGAAAACAATGAAGAAAGTACAGCTGATTTATGTAAAAGAGAGCTCGCAAAAGGACTGACACTTTTTACAACGACTCAATGCGTCGACCGGCTCGAAGTTGGATCGTTGCTCCGAACGCGCGAGCTGCTTTTGAATTTGCCGTCCACGCAAACCGCAGGTGGGAGTGCGTCGGTGGGACGATACGCACATTCCCGATCGGAACAGGCTCAACTGGCTGCGCGAGCTTCGTCCTGTACAGCGTTCGGCACATTTGCATTTACAAGCACAAACTGCTCGCTCGGAAATTACGTACATACGCGCGCAAGCGAGCACGAGATCTCGCGCAGTCGCTGCCTATGGCGAACCAATGAATTTTGCAGCCCGATCGCGTTGCATTATTTATACGTCATTATGCGGAGCAAGCGTTACAGCGTTGATAGCCGATCGAGGCGCGCACGCGAGCAATCGAGCGATATCGAGCTCCCGAAGGTCTCTTGGCGGTCGCGGCTGCGGCGTCCGAGCATGCAACAGCATCTATATAGAGTTTAACGCGCGATAAATGCAACGAGACGGCGAGGCGCGCAAGATTGGCGCAAAGTACGCTTATATGGAAGTCGCGTATTTCCCAAGAGACGCGAGAATTGGGTTGCGAGCACCGATCGACGACGATTCGACTGCGCGTCCAGTCAAAGGCACGTTCGCGGCTCTCTGCTGCTGGCGCCAGACTCGAGCGGCGAGTCTCGATCGCAGCTACAGCCACATACGGTCATTAATGTCTCCGACGCCGCCAGCGCACCGCGTCTCCAATGAAGCTCGCACACTCTCTCTCTCTCTCTCTCTCTCGTTTTCAATTACAAACGTATCAGTTAACTATGTAAACCGCAGCCGAGACCGTCCACGTGGACGCTAAACGTCAGATCATCGCGACCGCTGCAGAGAGCGACAATTATCGCACTTTATGCGAGTGTCCAGCACACCGTACGTGTATACGGATCGATCGGATGTATGAGTTATACCCACGAGAAATCGTTGGTTCGGTGTTGTATGGTGCGACGCACGTTTTCGGCTACAAAAGGTCAACCATCGAGAGTTGGTCGAAACGATCGCGAACGAAGACATGGAAAAAGGCATACCTTGGCTGATCGCTGGCGACGGTGGCGAGCTCGAGCAGCTCGAGAGCGGGCCAATGCATCTTCTCTCGAGTCGCGATCAAGTAGCCCAAGTAACCAAGAGCTGCGCGCACCGTTTCAAACGATCGTCATTGATTCTTAAAACTTTGACAATTTATAAACACATAATGCAATTATCATCACCATTATCATTAGCATCATCACCACAACACGCACTGAGCAGAATGAACCGTTGAGACGAATATGCGATAGATTCAAGGCACTGTCAATGTGGCTGGCGAGCAATCGCGACGGGAACAAGCTCGAATTTCCCCGCTCACACACGCACAGATCTAACACGGACGTTCGAGCGCACAATTTGACAATCGTTGGCTACTTTCGAGCGCAAGTATATGCGTATAGATCAAAGGCGTCACTCGATTCGTACGCATCGGCTGACACCATCGTAAAGTTCGAGCGCGAAAGAAACGAGACAGGCGGACGATGGGCACGAGCTCGAGGACGGAGCCCCGAGCAAAGGCGCGCAGGATCATCAACGCGCGCCGGTCGATCGCGAAGAGTCGACGGGTATTTTTAAGCGACTCGTCCCGCACTCGTGCTCGTAGCCGATCAAGCGGAGACTAAAGCGAGCAGAGAGCAAAGGCTTTATAAAGAGCGTAGAGAGCGAGACTGCAGAGAGAGAGAGAGAGAGAGAGAGAGAGAGATGGGTAAAGGGGTCTGTCCGAGTGGCGGGGACCGGCCAGCGGCGGTGGCGGTCCAGACGCGCTCCATACCGCAGCTCCAGACTCCAGCCGAGCGCGCTCATCGCACACACACACACACGCACGCGCACACAAAGGCTTAACTGGCGAAGCCGAGGCAGCCGTGCTGGATCTACTGTAGTATACCACGAAGCTACTTTATATATATATATGAGAGCTGGACGATGCACGAGGAAGGACGTATGCGAAATCCGCGCGAGCACGAGGGCAGCTCCTATATATAATTTTATCTCGCGCTCGGCTCTCCTTCGGCCGTCAGCGCTTTGGCTGCAGCTCGTGTATGTGTGAGTGTGTTGCAGCTATAAACACATACACATACACAAAGAGGCGTGCGCGAGGCAACTCACGCTAGGCCGGAGCGTCGAGTGCAGCGACACGCACGCGTGACGCCGCAGAGCCTCGCCACCGCGAGGAGAGCTGCCATATAGCTGCATGGCATCGCAGAGGCTCTCCTCGCGCGCGCAGAAAGATGCGATCCTTGAACGAAGGAGAGCTGCTGCAACTTGCTTTATATACGTATATATACCTGCCCCGTATACTTGTGTATGAATGCTATATAGGTGGAAGAAGAAACGGCAGCAGCAGCAGCAGCAGACGAGAAGAAGAGTCTCGCAGTGCCGCAGAGAGCACACCAGTTCGGGATGACTGGTCCGGCCGCTTGTATTTGCAATTTTCTCTCCTCTTCTTCTTTTTATCCCGGGCTCCTTCCCTCCGGCTTTATATCTAACTCTTTGGATCGCTCTTGCTCCAACGAGATGATATTTTCCTTTTGCTCTTTAGCGCGAGCGAGCTAGCTCTCGAGAGCCACACACATATACGCGATCTATACCTATATATATATATACGCTTGTATATACGCTTCTTTTGATCGTTGCAGTTTGGCCGCTTTTTTCATGGCACGAGCGGCAGCAGCCTCCGCCTGCATTTTTATTAACAGCTTTCGATGTGCCTTGCGAGTTACATACACAATTATATAGCGTGTGTACGACACCGCTGCTCTAATACGTTTATCGCGCTCTTCATATTTTCTTGTACGATGCACGTCCGAGCGCATCTAAATACGCAGCTGATGTACGCGCATTATTTCTGCCATATTATCAACGGAACCAATGTAGAAATATAACATTTTCTTTTTTACATTTCTAACGAAAACTTTTTTCGTCCGAGGGGCTTCAAAATGTTCTTTTCCGAGCAATGAATCAAATTATTTTTTTTTTCAATTTAATCGATTTTATCGTTGTTTTTGCTACGTCTTGATTCATTATTTTATGAACAATCTTCATAAATTCAAAGCATTTAGTATGGTCAATGCCAAGCTTGACTCTCGCAAAAATTTTTAAGAAAACTGGCCAACATCATTGGCCGCTGATCCAAGTGAATCATCGCGCACGTGCACGTCTGCGACGAGTAGCATTTAAATCACGCTTCGAGCTTCCGTAACATCATCCAAGTCATTAGTCGAAAAAACAGCCAATATTCGATATATTTGCGCCGCGTCCAGTTTGAAGAGAGCGCAAATTTGTGCCGTGATTCGGCTGTGCGCATTATGAGCGAACGCGCCCGTGCCATATATTCCAACACACGTCACACACACACAAAGCGCGCGAAATCCAAATGAGCATCGAGAAAAAAATAAACAAAACAAAAACAATGCGATTTTGCGTGCTGCGTGCCGATTTAAATGTATGACACAACATATTCGCGTACTCTGTTCAATGCCTTTGTGCTGCGCTGTGGCAGGTTTTTTTTCTAATCACTAATCGGACTCCCCTTCTTACCGTCCCTCCCTCTTTCTTTACCCTCCCTCTCTTATGCTTACAGGATAAAGCCTTTCCTGGTTCAACATGCATACTAAGAACGCCGGAATCTAGATACTGTTCTCTCTCTCTCTCTCTCCTCTCTCTTCTTCTCTCTTTGTACTGCTTGTAGGTATTTATATATGTTGAAGGTGTATGCTACGTACGAGCTTATATGTGTAAGTAAGTGTGCGAATACGAATGCGCGCAGTAGAGCTATATAGTCTGGCGCAGTTCGCGTGCCAGAAGGCCGAAAAAAGAAGAGATTAAAATGGCGAGAAGAAACAAAAAGATGAAAGACTTGTGCAAGTATTTTTCCAATGGCCACATAGCGCGATGAAAACTTATTTGTGAAATATAATGTATTCGTGAAATATTTTATCGAACGATTTTGAATTGCCGCGTTAGGCTCGTAGCCGAAATTCGTAGCTTTATTTGGCTCTTTCTGACTTTATGAACATTGAGATAAATACTATAAATTTACAAGTACAATAATCACTAATCTAAAATGTTTATCAATTAATAGCTTGCAGGGCTCTGAAATTTTACGTAACAAATAGTAGGTACGATTCGACTTTTTCGCTCGCTCTCTAATATTAATGTTAAAAAGCTCAAGTATACAAAAGGGCGCGAGAGCAAGAGGAAAGAGAGCGAAATGAGAAAAGCGAGCCGAATAGCTCCCTTAGTTGCCCTCGCTAGAATTATGCGCCATACTAAAAGTACGGTATCTCGTATTCGGGTCCATGAGAGAGCTGCGGCGCATAGTTAAAATCAGCTCGACCCCCTCGAAGCACCCCTGCAGCAGCACCAACACAAAGGTATAGGTCGAGAACATCGTAACCCCTTTGCAGCGTTTATAATACAAATATAATACTTTCAGTGCATAGTCTAGTCGTCGAGTCCGCATAGCGTGTCGCGGCCAGCAGGTCAAAACGATCACTCGTCACTACGCGAAGTAGCTTCGACGTGTGGCAATCGATGACTTTGGTGCAGAGACAAGTTGACGTGCGATATTGGCGCATTATATAACGGTTCAATATTTTCGATTGTGCAAAAGTTCTTATATTTTCGATTGAACTTTTCGAATAGCTCGGGTGACTTGAATGATTTCAAAAACTTTTCACGTATTGAAATTAGTTTAGCAATTGATTGCCAAAAATTTGAAAGACCAACTCCGATTGAGGCGAATAAATTTGTCCTTTCCGCTTAAAATTGAAGCCAAGCTCAAATTCCCAATGCAAAATGAATAAGTAAGGATCGATGCCGAATAAACAGGTATATAAAATACACTGTCGAATGCGAATAGCTTATGCATGTATATAGCTTAATATGCAAATGAGAGCTCGAGTCTCGAGTTGCAGCTCTCGAGTCTATGCTTCGTGTGTGTAAAAAGTCGAGCAGCTGCGAAACGTTGAGGAAAGCGCAAGCCGATAACGGACTTGGAACTGCATTTTTATCTTTGCATTCTATTGAGTAAAAAGGCCCAAGAATTAACGTATGAATATCATAGTCTCGAAGATGGGCTGCATTGGCGCAAAACGCTTTGAAGGAGACAAATGAAAATTGCGAACAAAGTGACGCTGCCCGAAACAGGAACTCGATTTACATATGTTGTTATACTCCGACTCGACCAGTCGCCGTATGCCTCTATGCGTGTACGCGTCACGGCTTCTTTTCCAAATTTTTCCTTCTCGACCCCCGAGCGTCGTCTCTAGTGCGCGAACGCCCAAGTGCAGTTTGCTAATCCGTTACAGGGCACTTTCTCAGGTGCAGCCAGCAACGGATCCGCAGGCAAACAATCGGTCACCGGGCGAGCTGCTCGTCGGAAAAAATGCGGCCCTATTATGCAATGCACGTAAGTAGGTGCGCGCTCGCACTTAAGCTGTGAAATTTCTGCAGCAGATGCACAACTGGTTTTTCCTGCGCTACTGCCTGGCCCGCGTGTGACTCGAGTGCACACAACGCCCATTTTCATCTTTTCTCGAGCACGTCCATACTTCTCCTTGTTTCGCAGATGCATTGTGACGTGTCTGAAATAGCTCCGCGTGTGCGTGTCAGTGAGCTTTTTTCGAAAATGCAGCCCCTGGCTCGAGGTGGGCTTCCGTGAAACCTTCCAACGGCTCGAGCTAAGTTTAACGTACGATTCAGAACGGTGCGATTGTTTAAAACTTTTTTCTTTTCCAGAGCTTGACCACCGAGGGGTTAATTACAACGGGTGATGGCTTGGTACTCGAGCAGCAGCCACAGCAGCAACAGCAACAGCCACAACAGGAACTGTCGGAACTGCAAGCATCGCTGCGTGTGCAGTGGCCTTCGCTCATCGAACGCTGGGAGGCGCCGATCGTTTCATACCCCGCAGACGGGGCGTGAGCTTCGACGTTTCGCACTATCGTCACACGCACGAGGACGATCACAACTCCGACGGCCTCTACCTCGACGTGTTTCAGGAGGTACGTACTCGATCTCGATCGTTTGGGATTTTCACGCTACCGCCGATCTGCAGGTGAAAAACGCCACCGAGCGTTGGCGCAGAAAGTACATGGACACGGCTTTCCACTCGCTCAACATATTCGACGGGATGAATTGCAAGCGCATCCTCAACATCGGCGAGGCATCGCCGTCTGCTGAGGACGACGGCTGCGGCTCCGGCTCTGTCTGTTGCGGCGGCGTCGGCTGCAACGACAACGACGACGAGTGCCAGTGGGACGCTAGGCCCCGCAAGTATCCCCTCATGAGCATCAAGGGAGAGACATCCAAACGTTACCGGGATCACGGAGCGTGTGAGTACCGATAGCCGAGCTACGCCTGTACTTAATTATTTTGCCACATACCGATCGAAGCTCTGTCGCGTCAGCGGATCGAGCCTCGTATACGATATCATGCACCGTTACTATAAATACGCATATTGTTGTTGCGCTTGCTTTTCTCCTTCTCGCCGGCGTGTCGTTCGCTCTTTTGCGTCGCACTTTGTCGCTCGCTTTTAGTAATATTCCGTTTCGCCATGGCGTTGAGATACAAGCACATAATTGACTGGAGCTCAAAGAACATACTTGCGGCGGGCCTGTCGGACACGCTCTGCATCTGCGACGTTGATTTCAAAAATATGTCAAAAATCCAGAGAGTCGATTATCCTTCTTATCTTTGCGCCGTCAAATGGAACGAAGCCGGTAAGCTGAATCACCTATTACGATAAATCTCATATGAAAACGAATTATGCATTCATTTTTATGCGACAACTCGAAAATTTTACATTTCTTTTTAACGTTATTAATTACATCGCGTTACAATTATTACTAATACATAAATAGAGTTTTTCTCGAGACTTTATTGGGAGTTGAAAGGATCAATATTATAGGAAGATAGTATTTGTTTATTTTATTTATTAATCAACTTACGTAGTGGGAACTATATTGACTTGTGGTAACCCATTGGGTCCACCTGAAAACGGTTTTACTTTGACGTACTTGAATCTTTTTTATTATCATGGTGAAATCAGCGTCGATTATTTTATAAGGTTTTTTTATGGGTTAGATAGTTTTATTTTATTTTTAGTTTACATAATTTGTAATAAAATATACTTGGTTGCATAGCTTGAAAGTATGATAAAAATTGTTATACTGCATGGTAATTTTTAATATAGTAAAATAGTAAAAGTTATGTTGCAGCATTGTAATTTGGCTCATATTTCCAATCTGTGCTACTTTACGCTGCAATAGAGTACAAATAACTGAAAAAACTTTCATTTTTATTTTGAAAGCTTCTCAGTGTAGCATAATAAAGTAATTGTAGAGCCACATTCTGGACTTCGTTGTACTTGGATGCGGAGAAATCATATGAACTTCTAATATCTTCCGATATTACTTTCAAAGTTTAGAATTAAGAAGTCAAAAAACATTTTAAAAGAGTACTTTTATGAATTTCAAAAAGCCCTCCTTTAAGGGGACCTCCCTCCTCCAAATTAAAAAGAAAAAATATTTTTTCAAAGATTTATTTGTAATAGAATAAAACGACGTATCTTAATGAAACTTTTTATACATACTTTATTGACTATACTACAAAAAAAATTTTTTATAATTTTTTGCCACCCAGTGTCGTCTGCTAAAATTATTTAAAAAAAACCACCGCGGAAACGATTAAGAAAAAACCATTAATTTTATCACCCTGAAATTTTAGCACAATAATCTGTTCATGTTACTGCTCAGAATGAACTAGAATGAAAATCATTGGTTAAAAAATAAAGAAATGGCGGCGTTCTTTCGAAAATCGAACTTTTTTTTTCGAAAATTGTTTATATCTCCAAAAATATTATGCCGATTTTTTCCATTCTAGTTCATTCTGAGCAGTAACAAGGGCAGATTATTGTGTTAAAATTTCAGGGTGATAAAATTAATGGTTTTTTCTTAATCGTTTCCGCCGTGGTTTTTTTTCGTGTTCTTTTAAAGCAATTGTAGCAGACGCACCGGGTAGCAAAAAATTATAGAAAATTTTTTTATATAGTATAAGGTCAATAAAGTTTGTATAAAAAGTTTCATTAAGATATGTCGTTTTATTCTATTACAAATAAATCTTTGAAAAAAAATTTTTTCTTTTTAATTTGGAGGAGGGAGGTCCCCTCAAATCATTTAAACATTTTAGGGCTAAAAAATGATAATTCATCTGCAACAAGAAAATTTCTCAAATATGGTGGCCAAAATAATGTTTACTATGAGCAAAATTTTAAAAAACTTTAACTATCCACAAATCATAAATGACTTATTCAAAGAACTGAAGTTTTTAAAATAACAATTTAGGTGGATTTTTTTCTGAAATCGTTGCTTTTTGAGATAAAAAATTGCAATTATTACTAACTAATTTTTTTACTTTCAACTTTTCGTGAAATGTTTTTGATATAACGTTTTTAATTTTTGTATCTTTTCTGGTTGAAAACTAATGACTTAAGCCAAAACATAAAAAAACAAAACTGTCTTTGAATTAGTTAACTAGTGAATCCTTTCAGAATTGTTTGATTTAAAAATAAAAGGTGCTTCTTGGACTAGAGGCTTGATAAAAAGAAAAAGAATAAATATAGTTGTAAATATAAAACACGTTTTTTTTCTTTATTTTTATATGCATCATTTTGTATGTTTGTGCAATTATGGACGATGAAAATTTGAAATGAGTGTGACACGCAGGAAATCGAGTGGCTACGAGCACGATGGATGGTTTCACAACTCTATATGATTCTGACCTTCGATGCATCGTGTGGTCCAGGAAGTGCCCTTGCTACAGAATCAACACCGAGCTCATAGAAACCCGCTGCAAATGTCGTGTTGTCTGCGCCCTCTGGGCAAGAGAGGACAAGCACATAATCACGTAAGTCGACGAAAAGTGCTTGCAACGGCCATTACCGAGTGTCTCGGCTAAACGAAAAAAAAAAAAATACGACGTTGTTGCAGTGGCTGCGACAGCGGCTGCGTGCTCATACTGAGATCGTCCAATGGAACTGTGCTGACTCAGAAAAACTTCGACTCGGAACTATTGGCTCTGTCGCTGTCGCCGAAGGAGCAGTTCCTCGTGCTCAGTTGCGCAGACAAACTGGTGAAGGTCTTCGACTATCCGTCTTTGACGCAGCTCTTCGAGATCGCCTTCTTCGCTAGTGTGAGGGCCTTCGCCTGGCACCCTTGGTCCTCGGGTATATTGTGCATCGGTGGTGGCCCTGGCGACGCCTCGCTCTCGCTCTGGAACGTCAACAGTCAGCGCCAGTTGGGCTACCGTAAGGTCCACTTCGTCGGCTCGGTCGACTCGATGCTCTTCAATAAGCTCAGCGGTGAGTTGCTGGTTCACTGGTACTACCTCGAAGGCGAAAAGCTGCGCTCCAAAATCGCAGTGCTGGCGGGCCTCAATCGCATCGTGGATGCTGTTCCCATCCAGCCTGAGCACAGGATGCTCAACATCGTTTGGAGTCCCGATCACACGAAGCTCGGTAAGTGCCGCGCGATAGCGTGGATCGCTGAAAATAACTACTTGGGTAGTCTAACGCGTTCATTTTGTAGCGGTTCAACACAGAGATACGTTGGTCATTTGGAATTTTTTCGGCAGCGAGTTGAACAAATGGAACAAGAGCAAGAAGCATAAACACGGAGACAAGAGTGCCAGCTCGTCGGATGCCGTTAATTACTGCTGCTTAGACACGCAAACTCGCACTGGACCACACACCTCTCTGGCAAGCGCAAGACGAGGCAAAAATTTTAGCCATTACAATATTAGATAGCCACATTATCAAGTAGTGCGAGCTAATCTTCTTGTATATATTCTTGTTGAATGCCTGGAACTTGGCCAGCCCGAATTACGACAACTACATTTTTACTCTTTTTATTGTCAATTATTAAGCTATAATTGATAAATACCCAATTGTATAAATCATCGTTTCATACAAGGCAATTGTATGATTATATTTGATCTTAATATCGGTAGTTCAGCAGTTTGCCGGCTCCAGATTGTTGTTTGACCTTTCTTATGCGAACTGTAAGTACGTGGTCGATTTTACTATCTTTTACTTTTAAATAAATGAACAATTTTTTATAGTAATTATAAGTTGTCTTTTTAATGTTTCAACGGCTTAAATTCACAGAAAACATAAAGTAACTTTCAATTGATTCAAAACGTAAAGAAACTTTTAATTGACTCATAATGAGTTGAAAAAATTGCGTATCAATATCAGCCTACAAAAATCGCTAAGTTTCTGATTTTTTGTATTTATAGTAAACATATCACTTTATAACATTTAAATTAATAAACATGAAATAAATAAGTAAATTACCAATAACGAGTAATAGATTGGTACACACTTTAGGCACGCGTAAGGTGCTGTAAGGTGCTACTTACATTAAAATGTTTCGAGTAACGTTTGGATTTTAAATAAATGTATAAATCAAAAAATCAAAAAATTGATACAACAATTGTTTTTTTCTCAAAGTGCATTGTTATTGAATAAAAAATCCTATAGTACTTTATGCAACCGATATATACTAATGGAAAAAAGTTAATGCCAAGACTTTGCTGTGCAAAAACGCAGTCATGCTTTAGGCAACTTTGCCTACTCAATTTGACACCAGCAAAAGTGCAATGCATCATTGAGCATTTTGCGTATGTACTGTATATTCACAAGCGCCTCCGACTCCGATTTTGGCCGTTGGCCGTGTGGCTAAGCAGAAGAGTGGGGGTACACCACACCGCTGCGAGTGTCAAGCGTATCCTCTCCAATGCTCGCGTGGTACTATATAGGTAGTTGCCTCTCTGCGGTTGCCTGGGCCAGACTTTGCTGTATTTGTATTAACCTACCTTATAAATTACTGGTATACGATAAGCTAAACTACGCCGTGCCAAAAAGTGTCACTTATGGTTTTTGTATCGTGAAGTACTATAATATGTCTCTAAATGTTTATGGGCAAGGCTCAGAATTTTTGAAATAATCGTGCGCACGTATGTCACCGATCATGACGCGATTTTGGTATGTTACAGTACATGGTATAAAGGTACCAAAACCGCCCCCCCCCCCCCCCCCCCCCCCCCCCCCCCTCCTACCCCCACCCGCTATGTACGTTTATTTTCTATTTGTATTTATTCTGAAGGCCTTAGTCACTCAAAAAATATCACTTTTCAACAATCCAAGTGACCTTGAATTTTTTCAGATTTTTTGAGTGCTTCAGGCCTTCAGATTAAATTATTAAAAATTTTGAATATTAATGCAAAGCCTAAAATTGTTTTCACTTATTTTTGGCATCAAAATACATAACCTTAAATTATTTTAGATTTGTTCAAAGAGGGCACTGGCATCTAGAGCCGAAAAACCCCCTTTTTGAATGAAAATAATAATTTTTTTAGGGCGATACGGAGCCTCAAAAAATATGAAAAAAATCGAAGGCAATAGCGTCTAAAGCCAAAAATGCTATTCTTAATAAAAAAGGTTCCTGGGACGCAGAGGTTCAGGTAAAAAATTTTTAAAATACTTTATTTGGATTCCTTATCAAATTTTCAAAAAATTTTGACCATTCCATTTTTTCGATTGTAGTTTCCTAGGTCAATCTAGAGCATCACAAAGATTAATGCGAAAATCTGAAGACATTTGAACAATAATTTAACTATGATGAATATTTTACCGGAAAGTCTCCAACGAATTACGATTTTATATCGAAAAATATTGAGTTTAGGAAAAAAGTTCATAGAAAAATTTATAGGAACTGATCAAGAAACATCCTCAAATTATTTCAGAATTTTTGGAAGTGATTTGGGAAACCGGATTTCCGACATTTCCCGGGAATTGAAAAATCGTTTCTGAAGATTCTGAAACAATTTGAGGGTGTTCCTTGAACAATTTTAAGACTTTTTTGTTCTATAAAACTTTTTTTCAAACTCAATTGTTAATGAGATAAATAATAATGAAATTTTAAAGTCATTTTTTCATTCAAGCCACGTCATTTTGTTAAAAAAAAAATATTGTTTGACAAAACTAATCGTGGTTTCTCAAAGTAGAGACCGGGAGGGCACGTTTTTTTTGTGTATCTGGTCAATTTTTTATTATAAATTGTTAATTTACCCAATTTTAAATATCACTTTTAAAAATAACGCCCTCAAAGGTATAAAGTATAGTGGTTTTCATAATTTTTCTTGTGTCGAATGAGACATGGTAAGAACGTAAAGTTGAGCGACAAAATCGTGTGCTCCCGGCGTTAATGGGTTAATTGAGAATCGAACCCACCTCGACGGCTGATCAGGAGCATCTCCTCTAAACCGACCTCTGACATCAATAATTGCGCAACTTGAAAGCATAGATGGCTCATTATCATATCATCATCGTCTCTAGTCATACACAGTACACACTACCGGTTGAGCCATATGCATGTACTACGAGTGTAAAAGGAGAAAATTAATGCAACATAATCTCATAATAGGTCATAAACTATACGTACAATACAATGAGAATGAGTATTATATAAGGGTGGAACGAAAATTAAAACTGTTTTACTTTTCAAGTTTACTTGTCAAATATGTATTGTGGGAATCCGTATCGATTCATCTTAGATATTATTCCCGCAGGTGAAAATGGTATTTTAGATCTGACTGCAGAACTGATATCAGATCTGATATAAATGCTGGTGAACGCACATTAGATCTTATACAAAATCTTATATCAGAATTAACATACAATAATCGACATTAGAACTTACTTCAGATCTGATTGTATCGTCCTTAATTAAATAAACAATAAATTTATAAATAATTAAAATTCAATAATAAATCTTAATATTAAAAGTTATTGAATCAATTGAAATTCACTTTATCAAAAACCAAAATATTGGAGGAATTCTAATTGTAAAGATAATATCAATATGTTTATTAAAATATAACTTAATTTATTATTAAATTTTGATTATAATTAAATTCATTGTTCAATTAATTAGAAGCGATATAGTCACTTCCGATCTGACATTAGATTTGATGTCAGATCTCATGTAAGTCAAATTTCGATCATCGTATGTAAATTCTGATATAAGATCTGATATAAGATCTGATGTGCGTTTACCAGTACTTTTATCAGATTTTATATCAGATCTGTAATAGGATCTGATTTGCCATTTTCACCTGGGTTCTATATAAATTATTATTAAATCATAAAAATCGGTTGCAGTATTTTTTAAAATTTAGAATAGATAAAATAGATGTAAAAAAATTTGATAATGAAATGATAAGTAACATACAACTTGAACGTAACTAATTTCATGAAATGAATTCTTTTTTATTGCTTATCAAATAATTGTATTATTCTCTTTTAAAATTAAAAAATTCTGTGAAAACTATCTAAAAGGGTTTCAGAGTTTATAGACATTGGGAAATATAATTTTTAAATAATTATTTTCAAATATTTTGGTCGATTAAATACGACACCTTGTAGTTTTTTATAATAGTATATTATTATATTACGGACGTGGGTATGCTTTTTTTTTGCAAAACGAGGGGTAACAGCACGAGTTGAAAGTGAGTGCTGTTACGAGATTTGTTGAAAAAACATATTCACATATGTTGCATACAATATTTAATAGCACAAGAACTTCAAACAAGCGAAATGTAGTTTCGATTTTTAGTTTACAGTGCTATGAAAAAGTTTATCAATTAAAAAATGTTAAAAAAGTTTTCAAATTTGTATCAATTTTCATAAACTTTTATTAGCAAATTCAATTCATTAGAGTTATTTTTAGAGTTCATCAGAATATTTAAAGTTCATAAGCGTTTAGAAAAAAATCGCAAATTTGTAAAATGATTTACGGAATATTTTTACAGAAATAGATTATTTTTTATAAATGAAAAATATATAAATGAATCAAACATTTTTAGTATAACGTATTTATAATATATTGTTATTTATAACTTCTGTACTCATGAAATATATTGTTCTTTTAAAATATCTAAGCTAGTGCCTTTTTTAAGTTTATTATTAATCTTAAACGATTGGAAAAAAATTTAGTCATATCTTTGTTTTTTGATACTTTTGAGTCTTGCATACTATGAAAATTATTTAAAATCAATTTAAAGTTGTTTATAAAATCAAAATAGATGAGTAATTAATATTTTTCACATTCAATTAAAAACGGCCGATGCGCAGTCGTATGAAATATTTTTATACTGAATTCTTTATTAAATCCTTAGTCTGCAATGAATTATGTATAAATTGTGTTACTGTAAATTTTTATATTAATTGTAAATGATAAATGTATAATATTTTTTATCCGAGCATCTAAAATTGATAATGAAATTTACCATCATGTGAAAAGTAATTTTATCCATTTTTTGGACAATAAAATATTATAGATATTTGTTGAAAATCCGTAAGCCACTAAATTATTTACAGTTAATGAAATGAAAATGTTGGAACAAAAGAAATAAATCTATATAACTGTAAGTGATATTTTATTTTTTTAATTTACCACTAATGTAAATGATGATGCCATTTCACATTTATTGGATCATAGCATGATTCGCATCTTGTAAAAGTAATAATTCTTGTGAAAAAAGATGTTTTTTAAGAATGTTTTTAATTATATTAATTATAATTCAATTTAAAATTAAATCCTCAAAAAAATTGCGTCTGGAATTCTAACGGTTTTTTCAATTGAAACGTCACCAATTCTGTATTCCTTAGGCAGATTTTTATGTAGGATATTTTTATTTTGTATTGAATTTCAGGTTCATAAATAAAAGCATATTTTTTGAGTGTATTATTTTAGCTTATAATAATCGTTATATAAATATTTTAATAAAGTAATTCATTATTCTCTCCCTTTATCATTAAACTTTATCTTCTCGTTGTTTCATGTTAGAAATTTATTGGTGTTATAATTTTTTACTGCATATAATCACACAGCAGATTCAATGTAGCCAATTTAACGTCAGTTGTTTTTCCGTTCGACTCTTTTTTTCTACTTAAGAATTATTATTTTTTTTACTATTTAAATGTTAAGCACTAAAAAATACGAAGAAAAAAATTGGCTAAGAATTACATATGAAGGAAAAATCCGCCGATTCGATAATATTCCACAGACACAAACCAGTCTTCTAATATTGTACGTATCTTTCTGTTTATAATTAATCAAACCATTAAAGCAGAGTTGAAGACTAGTCTTTCGATGTTTCAGCTCCGTCAGGTGTAAAAATTGCGACAACTCCAAAAATTTCCTAATCCAAAAAAATTACCTTTGTAAGTACCGAAAATAAAAAATTTGCGTAATGAGCAACTGTGGTCAAGGCGGCTACTCTTAGGCGACGCTTCAGTCGTACTTCTTGTGAGTTCCTGGTTGCTCAATTATCCAGGAAGAGCAAAACTCGGATGTTTCGATCAGTTTGACTATCCTTGGTACTTGCCCAGTAATGTAAACTTGAATTTTCTGAGAGAGTAAGGTTTCGAGCAGGGTTGTAAAGATTTGAATCAATTTTTTATTTGAATTCACTTCAATTTACGAATCAATTTAATTTGTGAATTAATGTTGATTTAAATGGAATTTCATGATCTCCAGACTTTTTCTGGGTTGGTAATACTTCAGATCGATCGTAGGAGTAGCCCTGAGTGGATTTCTCAAGAAAAGTATAGTTCTTTTGGGCAGTTCAAGTCCTACAAGTAGGTATAAGTATCACAGAGTGGTCTTTTTCAGATAGTTTTGATTTGTTTGTTTTTTGGGTCCTGGAGGACATGAGCTGCGCAAAATGGAATGGGCCTCTCCGAATGGGTTTGGTTCTTTTGTATAAGCTCCCATCATCCCAGAGAAACCAAACTATCTGTAGAAGATGACTACTCAACTTTTTTAACCAGCTAGGGCCCAAGCAATCATAAAAACTGAGACTTCGTAGAGAAGTTCATAATTTTATGCCACTTTTATCCACCTCGGTCCTGAACAAACGAAAAATGCTATGACGAACTGAAGAAGCCTACTCCGTAAATCTTTGATCTTCTTGGGGCTTTAAAAGTGCGTATTAGCCAAAACAACCTGGAAAATCCCGTTACGAAGCCGACTGCACAATCCACTGGGAGCTTCAACAGCCTATAAGAATTACGAATCCCTCAACAAATCTACTCTAAAATACGTTCACAATCAGAGGAGTCAAAACCTGGAAATTGTGAAATGTGATTTAAATGAAGTTTATTCACAAATCAAAATTAAAAATTAAAATTGAAAATAATTATATCATTATTGTTAAATTATGGCTACTTTTACATACATCAATACCTAGACTTTGTATTAATAAAATACCTTTATTTTTTTCAATTGATAAATTTAAGTTCTTTAGCCAAAAACAATTTAAGCCACTCGCAACCAGCCGTTTACCAACTTGGTGAAATAGATGTTTATTGAAAATGGATGTTAACTAAGCTATAATAAGTTGATCTTCTCATATCTATTGATTATTGACTCAATTTATCTAATTTACAAAATGACATTCAAATTTTAGTCATGCAAAAGTCAAGAGCTTCAAGTTTTTTAATATACGTGGGAAGTACATAGAAAATATCTAGTCACAGGTAGTTTGTTGCCTTGTTTTTGACATTATATATCATATAAACGAGGTAGAGAATTCTGTGTGAAGCAGTATATATTATTTGTCAGTGTAAAATGGTGTTTACCCTTAAAGTAGTATAGTCAATGTTCTCATCCTTGTACGCTCATTAAAGATGTAAAAAAAAAATCGATATTCATTGGTTTATTTAATGTAATCCATTAACTTTTCAACTCCCTAAAACTATGATCAGCACTTTTACCCCGTGAGAAAATTATCGCATTGATATTAAATTTTCATTTATATATTTTGTTTAAACAAAACTTGTTTTTTACCAGGTTGAAAAATAAAAACGCAGGATTTCATTTATCAAGATCAATTACAAGTGGAATATTCATTATGACATGATTCAGAGAGCTTTAAAGCTCAAAAAGTGTTATTTATATTATGATTTTCTAGAAAGTATGTGGAATCTAACAAGTGAACAGATCTTGTTAGGAATTTTTTATTTTCTTTCTCAATATTTACTACAATAGGTAATGCTCTAGTTATTATAGCAGTCATAAGAGAACGATATTTGCACACAGCAACCAATTATTTCGTTACTTCTTTGGCTCTTGCTGATCTTCTAGTTGGCATCGTTGTCATGCCTTTTAGTGCCATCTACGAGGTATTAGAAAAACGTTGGCTATTTGAACTAGATTGGTGTGATGTCTGGCATTCTTTGGATGTTTTGTTTTCAACAGCTTCAATTTTAAATTTATGTGTTATAAGCTTAGATCGCTATTGGGCAATAAAAGATCCTTTGAGTTATCCTATGCGAATGACTCGCAAATATGCAGTTATATTAATTACAATAATATGGTTGGCTTCTAGTTTAATATCTTTTCCAGCCATTTTATGGTGGCGCATCGACCGAACAGATACTATTCTAAAAAATAAATGCCCATTTACAGTAAATTTGGAATATATAGTGTTTTCATCTATAGTAAGTTTTTATTTTCCACTATTTGTGATGGTTTTTACTTACTATAAAATATACCGAGAAGCCGAAATACAGACACGAAGTTTGAGAATCGGAGCAAAACAAGTTATAATAGCTTCAAGTCAATTGCAGCTTACCCTAAGAATGCATCGTGGAAAAGATTTTACACCAAAACCCCGCAATCATCTCTATCCAGATATGTCTTTACCTGAAAAAAAAAATTCACTCCAGTTGCAAAATACTTTTGAAAAATCTTCTACTACAACAGTCGAGAAGTTATTTGATTTTGATTATTTCAATAAAAACAATACACTTGCATACAATAAAAATTTTTCAATATCAAGAAAATTGGCTAAATTTTCAAAAGAAAAAAAAGCTGCAAAAACTTTAGGCATTGTAATGGGAGTATTTATAATTTGTTGGTTACCGTTCTTCATTGTAAATCTTATATCAGGGTTTTGCACTCGATGCATCTGGAAAGAAGAAATTATTTTTACAGCTGTATCTTGGTTAGGATGGATGAACAGTGGAATGAATCCAATAATATACGCCTGTTGGAGTAAAGACTTCAAAAGGTAAATAATTTTCTTTACATAAAAAACTTTAATTGTAGCAAACAGTAATTAATAACAGTTTACAATATCAGTAACCCCAGCAGCATGAGAGTTTCCAAAAAGTTTTTAGAAAATAATGTCTATTGATGGAAACACTTTCATTAAACTTTTTTGAAAAATTTACCGGTCAGGTTTCTGTTGGGTTGAATTTTGGATCTAAAATGCAACGTCTTGCGTTCTACTGATGTTTGGCTAATAATTATACGTGCTCTAAAGTTTTCTAATTATTTACTCACTCGCCCGTTATCTACTATTATGCTGCAAGAATAATTTTTTAACACAGAGGATCGACCTTGCGGATTCGATTTCCGGTGATGAAGTTTTGATGAGAATCAGCTCCAGGTGAGGACGCGGATCCCGTTGACCTGAAGCTTCAAGTTCGCAGTACACTTCGCAAAAAGACTTCTTCGAAAATTGTTTGTTTCCCCAGGTTAAAACGAGCGAGTAAAAAGTAGTGAGCCATGTCCCGTCGACCTAGTGCACCTGGTGCAAACTTTTTTATCTAAGGTTGTGATTAGTGAGAACAAGGTATTAATCTATGTTCTGCCGATCTTAAGCAACCGGGTTATTATTTTTAGGGTAAAATGCATGTTTATTGAGTTCAAAATAAAAAAAACACTGATTTTGACAATTTTAAATAAACCTATAGTATAAAAATGAACCTATATTATGAAACAATTAATTTTGAGCCACGTCGTATGTCTTATATTGCCAATGATTTAGAAGCAGCAGTAAATGCGTTTACCATGTTATACGCATTGCACACGTAAAACCGTATAAAAATAATTGTTTTGAGATATTGGTTTAACCGTGAAAACCGTGGAGTAAAGTTACGAGACTTGATTGAAGGATGTCTAAGGATTAATAAAAAATGCTGACTGAATGGAAAATATTGTTTTTTTATGTTATTACATAGGATTAAATACGTTGAAATTAGCGTTTTGTACATTTTTAATCGCTTACAGAGTCACCCATCCAGTGATTGAAAGCATACCAGTGAATGAAAGCATTTTATAGCACTGTGTGGCATAAGTTCACATTTATGGCACGCTTTTCGGTGGCATAAGTCGCACATTATGGCACCGCTACGTTCGCATCGCACTCGCATACGCTCGTGCGCTAACCTCACTTCGCGCTACCAGAAAGTGCGACTTATGCATCGGAAAAGGGGGCATAAATGTGAACTTAGCACAGTGCTATAAAATGTTGTACGATACTCGTGCCATGGGAACACTTTTCGGCTCAGCTATTAGGGCCCTCGCTATGCTCGGGCCCTATCGCCGTGCCAAAAAGTGTTACTTATGCCACTAGTATCGTAAAGTACTATTTTTAAACAAAAATTAATTGATAACGATCACATTATTCATGAACGACAAATTTTTATGCTACTCTTGGGTATTATTGCTAACTATTCAAATGGTTATCAGGTCCAAAAATCAATATAGTTTAACGATAGTACTTAATTTACGAACGATTCGTTCGCTGAGCCGTAAAATACGGTCATTTTGTACATCATCGCTGAAGATCGTTAAAATTTGGAAGATCCACTGTAAAAGAATGAGCAGCTCAAAACCTTTTATACCGGACCTTTATAACTGTCACTTATATGTTAAACAATTGCATTTCTAGTGAAAAATCAAGTTTTAATTAGAAAATTACACTCTTTTTCAACTTTCATTTACTGGTGTTGTGAATAGTTCGCACTTGCCCAGTAAATGAAAGTACAAATATAAGCATATTTTGATTGGAGTTTTGAACCAATCTTTATCAATGAGGTCTTAAAATGTTTGTAAAATGGTTTTTTTCTACTCAAATGAAACAGATTTTTAAAAAAGATCCCTGAAAAATCACCAAAACTTGTCCTACAACATGAAAAATCGAAACATAACCTTGAAATACTTTAATTATGTCATTTAACACAGGTGCCCTTATTTCTTTTTAATCATGGCAATGGCAATAAAGAGGTTGGTTTGGATAATAAATTTATGTTTTAGTTTTTTATTCAATAAAAAAGGTGATATATTTTACTGGTTTTGCGGCTTTCATTCACTGGGTCGAATGTTTCATTCACTGGTAAAGCACGTTCTTTTTCATTTTCATGAACTTTTATAAATGAAAAACTCAATTGAAAATTCTGTAAAAATTCTAATAAGTAGAGGAAGCATGAACTTTGATAAACTATTGGTTCGATTACCTGAAAATGACTAAAAACAAGCATCCGAGCGGCTTGAAAGCAGAATTTTTCTAAACCTTTCAATCACTGGGCGAGTGACTCTAACTCGATAAATATGCATTTAAGAGAAAAATCACTTGACCTACGTACTTTTATCTTAATCTACTTTACGTCGGTAGGCTTCCACCGTCCTGAAGTGGGCTACCTTCCCGTAGGAAAACCTAGGTAGATGGTCAGATTAGAGAGTTCTCAATGGAAATGATCCGCTGAACACAAACTCACTGGTTAGTTTTTTTTCTGATTGGTACCATATTGTTTAAGCCCATTTGTTTGAATAAATTCTAAAAAATGTTAAATTCTTATTGTTTAATATCATATTCGTTGTCACCATTGTAGTTATGAAGCGATGGGAGTGCAAAGTATATTGTGAGGGAAGATGAAAGAAAGCAGAGTAGGTTTGGTGAGTTGGTTGGGTACGTAAATGAAGCTTTTACAAGAAGAAGTGTTACGGTTTCGACGCTACAGAATTAAGATTATTTTTGAGAAAGTATGGGGTATGGGTCCAGATTCAGGGGATTTGCGCATGAGGATAGTTAAATTTTGAACAATTGGACTAGGATAATGGAGGAGCCATAACGCTAAAACTGGCACTTAAAAAGAGTTTCGTCCCACTATGATGTCCACTGCCCACATTCAGGAAGTTGTATCACAGGGTGAACACACAGAAACTCACTTAACAATTATGCACTTGATTCTCGCGACGCGATTCAAGTGAACTACAATTTATCAGCGATTTCGTTGAAAGAACGACTTGACGAAAATCAGGAATGCAAGAACTTAAAAGAGTTATCTTTACACAATTTCTCTTTTCAAAAGAGTAATAAAAGCAGATCACTCTTTTTTGAAAAATGCTAAGTAGAGAAAAGAGTAATTCAATCAGATTACTCTTTTTAGTAAATACTACTTCACGAAAAAGAGTATAGCACGCAGATTATTTTTTTTGAAAGTATAACAAACACAGACTAATCTTCTTTTGAAAATTTGGACAGTGAAAAGATTTATGTTATACCAGCAGATACTGACAGATTATATGTAATAGTATTATAGTATTTTATGATACAAGTGTAATAAGTAGCACTTTCTGGTACGGCGTAATTTAGGGCCCGAGCGCAGCGAGGGTCATGACACATGTATCATACTCAATTTTATAGCAAAGTGCTAAGTCCACATTTATGCCCCCTTTCCGAGTCTTAAGTCGCAGTTTCTGGTTCCATAGAGCGAGTTAGGGGTACCAGTAAACCGCGAGTTATGACTCGAAAAAAGGGGCATAAATGTGAACTAAGGTCTAAAATTAGGGTTTTATTTATTCCTTGGTGCCCTTGAAATTATCTTGAAAAACAAAAACAAAAGGCATGTTTAAACAAAATTTTTCGCTCTCTGCAATAAAAAATGGGTGTTCTAATTCAAAAAATTTATTTTCGGTTAACTGTAGCTTTGAGCTTATGTTCAAGGTCAAATTCTAGGTCATCATTCGATTTATCGTCAAAAAATATGTCGGATATGGGGTTTTTGATTTTTTTATTACGCTTGCTGTACGATAGTCAGAGGTTTTCATACTTTGGTACCATCAACTCCACCGAAATCCAAGAAAAAGAAAAAGTAAATTCCATTAAAACCTGAGCGTTTCAAAGGTACTGGGTGATCCTGAAGCTTCCAGAAATTTAAGAATGTCAGTATATTAAAAATTAATAGAAAGCTGGAAAGCTTACAATTCAAGGAATTTGCACGCAGATAAAAAATAGTATATTTCTCAACTCGCCTTCGGCTCGTGCTATAGTCCCTCGTTTTGCTAAAAAACCATATCTGCACCAGTTGATGATGCTATTTTTCCTACGAGAACCAAAAATTAGCGGCAAAGTTGCGTATTTTAGGTTAGAGTGGGAAAAAAATATTTTTCAAAAACATCCAGTGGTGGAAGGGCTTGAAGCGTCATAAAGTTGAATAAAGCATTTAAATTAAGATCACCGGAGAAGACGTTTAAGAAAGACGCATAAATAATAAGTAATACGAACGCCTAATATTATCTGATTTTTTCAATAACAAAAGGTGTAGAACCTTATTAGTCTTAGTTTATCAAAGTTAAGTGCAGTAATTACAATGGTTAATGATGCAGATCCGGACGAAGTCTTGGATAAGATGGTTTTTATCGAACGACTCATGGACACAGTTAAATTGTTAGAAAGACACTGAAGGACATAACGTCTGATACCCAATGAACCTCTATTTGGTTCAGTTACGTTACGCGTAAAAATAAAAGTAAAATAAAATAGTCGAAAAACGTCTATAATAAAATTACATGTAAATTATTGTAAACTGCTTGAGTTCATATGGGTTGTGTCAGCTCCTGAATATAAGTGGCCTCGAACTTTCGATTTGTCAATGTCTATAGTCACATGGTTGGTGAGTGAGGGAACTATCAGCTGAGTTGGTTTTGATCTGCTTTTATCGTAACCACGCGGATGCAGTGTGCACGTTCGAGATAGCTTCGTCTTCATATTATATCCAAGCCAATCGCATTCTTATAGAAATCTAAATTCTTCTGCCCTGAGCTTCTTTGCTTTATGGCCGGGAGTTCAACAGTTTTTTTAGATGATTGTGCTCTTTTTTGTGATTATAAGAATTGAAAGATCATTTTTAATTTAAACTCTTAATTTTTAATGGATTGTTAGATGGAGCGATATGATGTCTACGACGCCTTCATGTTATGGTGAGACGGCCACCAGCACCATGAGCCGGTGTACTGGTGGAACGAGGACATCGCAAAAGGCTGCGTAAGTAAGCGTGTGGCTGCGTCAACGAAGTCATCTGTCATGAAGAGTTTGTCGAGGCTCGCAGCAAGCACTTCTGCTACAGGAGACTATATGACAAGGCGGACCGCAACGTGAGGGGTAAATCACACCGAACGGTCATGTCCTGCCTAAAGACCCCCTGTGGCGTGTCTTCTGTCGGACCGGGTCTGACGCGACGAGCGGTCTCTACATTCTCTTTTAGAGTTACAGCCCCTCGGATCATTCTTCCTGAGCAAAAGGAAGTTAGACTGATTATTACTGAAGTTAAAATCGAGGAGCTTCGTGAAGCGTGCCGAAGGGCGCAAAATCGGGCACTCGAGGACCAGATGGAATCACAGTTTGGTTTTTCATAGGATGGTCAACTATCGATGCCATACAGAAGGTACTCAGCATCGCAACAGCGGTCACTAGTGGTATAAGTGATACCACCTTGGTGCAGAAAAGTATTGCGTTATCGCCACCCTGGATGTAAGGAACAAATTTAACTCGGTGCGCTGAAATCATATCCTTGGAGTCCTGGAGAAAATTGGAGTTCCAGCATACCATTGCCGGATCTTTGGTAGCTATTTTTGCGACAGAGCGCTACAGTTTTCTATGTTTTCTACGAATGATGGGCGCAGAGACCTACGACTTCACGGTGGCGTCCCCAGATTGAAAAATCAATTAGTACAAGGTTTCAATAAGAAATTCCTCAACTTTCTCATCGTGCAGTCTGATTTTCCGATAATTATCATTTTTATAAGGAAAAATCAAAAATAAGCCATAAATGTCACTATTTTGGTACTAAGTTTCTCGAGATATTTAACTCTGCATGTTTGATGACGATTTTCTCGGTGAAATTTGTATATTATTATTCGGAAGCTATATTTAATATCGGAAAATCCATATTTCCGAAATCTAATACCACAATCGGAAAGCTGATGAAATTTTCTATAAAATCCATCAGTTAGTTATTTTTTAAAGATTTGTTTATACTTTTACAGCGAGTTATAAATTTAATGAATAGTCACGTTTAAGTGAACACGTGACTTTTTGGCCTCTATATCCCAAAAGCAGCAAAAAATACTATCTTTAAATTCATGTTATATATAAGCTTCCGAAAACCTACAAAAAACTATAATACCCCACGTTCATAATATGTGTCCAAAGGCTCCATATTAAGGAGGTCTGTACCCCACCTTTTTTACCGACAGATTCGAAAAATTTGTTTAATTTATATCTTTTTTTCTAAATCGAATATCAAAAAACGGCTCTATGGGAACCTCCATTTTGTTGCTCTGAATAGCTGGTAAAAATTTTAGCTAATTTCACCGACTAGATGTGAACGTGTTTGAAAATTTCAAGCCGAGGAAACGTGTGAAAATTTCAAACACGTTTTCCGGGAAATCTAGTCGGTGGAATTAGCTAAAATTTTTACCAGCTATTTAGAGCAACAAAATGGAGGTTCCCATAGAGCCGTTTTTTGATATTCGATTTAGAAAAAAAGATATAAATTAAACAAATTTTTCGACTCTGTCGGTAAATATGTGGGGTACAGACCTCCTTAAGGTAGTTCCCTAAAAAAAACTGATTATCGGTAAAGAGTCTTGAAATTTTAACCACATATTAATGACAATGCTTTTCACTTGTGTGAGAAATTTCATTTCTGAAATATAATTTATAGCACTGTGTGGCATAAGTTCACATTTATGGCACGCTTTTCGGTGGCATAAGTCGCACATTATGGCACCGCTACGTTCGCATCGCATTCGCATACGCTCGTGCGCTAACCTCACTTTGTGGTACCAGAAAGTGCGACTTATGCATCGGAAAAGGGGGCATAAATGTGAACTTAGCACAGTGCTATAAAATGTTGTACGATACTCGTACCACGGGGACACTTTTCGGCCCAGCTATTAGGGCCCGAGCGTAGCGAGTAACTACGCCGTGCCAAAAAGTGTTACTTATGCCACTAGTATCGTAAAGTACTATAACCAAAGTTCGGTACTTTAACATGGGATCCCTATGCTAGAATGTCGAAATAACACTATTTTGCATCGATAAAATCTTTTCAAAAATGGGATTGTTCAGTATATACTGAAACGTCCTACAAACTGAAAAAACTTGACCGTACAGTTTTTGAGAATAGTTAATTGTAAAAACATTGGAAAAATAAAAAATTTTAAGGTTTTTTGGGTTATTTTAAACAAAAACGTGCTCTTGCCAATTTTCTCTGAAATCTATTTTTCACGAGCTATAAACGATTGAAATTTAAACAATTTCAAACAATGAATCTTTGCGATTTTTTATCTCAATAAGTATGAACTCTACAAAAAATTAAAAAAAAAACAAAATAGTCTTAGAATTTGTCAAGGAAAACGTATGAATTTTTTCAGATCTTTTCTAAACATATGCCTGAATTTGTCGGTTAGGTTATGAGGGAGCTACCTTAACGATGTAGTCGTTTCTACATTCTTTTTTCTTTCTCTCCTTAGACAGTTAACTTAATATTATTTAATTTAATTTTTGGAAAGTATTTCTATTGCATTTTTCAAAGCTCTGAAAAGTGGCTCTTCCGTGAGTCTTTTTCGCATACTTTGTATGTTAAATTTTTTTTCTTCTACGTTTTCTGGCGAGGCGTGTTCTTGATCACCTATCAAAACTTTTAAAGCGTACCGATTTAGTTACAGCAACAGGGTAGTGTACACTATGTGTAAAACGATTCGTTTTCCGTCAAAAAACGTAAACAGAGCTAACTAGGGGCTGTGCCTATGGTAGCCTGCATACTATTATTATTACTGACGCGTATGTTACACACGCAGGTGGCCCTCATTAGGCTTTGTTTACGTTTTCTGTTGAGAAACGAATCGTTTTACACAGTGAACCCTTCTTCAGAACATCAATGGTCACAACCGTAACCTCCAGCGTGATGATCTGTATATTCTATCCTTTTTTGTATTGTGAATTCCGAAAAACAGCTCTATGGTGTCCTCCGTTTTATTGCTTTGAACAACTGGGGCAAATTTTAACACTTTTCAAGAGTGGTTTCCTAGAAAAAAGAGATAAAAAATTTTAACATTTGTCATTGAGTAGAGAGAATTTTGATTCCATCTTTCTAGAAAAACACTCGTGAAAACTGTTACATTTACATCAATTGTTCAGAGCAATAAAATGGAGGGCATCATAGAGTTGTTTTTCGGAATTCAGAAAACAAAAAAGGATAGAATGATTTCAATTTTTGTTCTCTGTCGGTAAAAAATGATGCTTTAGCATCGCCTTTGGGCTCAGTATCTTACTAAAAAAGTTATCTTCGTTTAAAAATCGGTTTATTTTTGATGTAGACCTGTCTAAAGAAATTTGAAGAAATAAAGGAATTTTTTTTTCGTGTGAAAATTATTAGGATAAAATGTTCTGGTCTGTCATTTCGAAACGTGCAAAAATAAAATTATTTAAATTTTCAATGATTTTTTTTGAAGCCCCGAAGTATCCAAAAAAGTTGCAAAAATTCAAGGTGATTTGCGCTGTTACAATGTACTTCCATGAATTTTTCCCGTTTTTTCAAGTCAAAAATAGAAAACAAACGTCCATATAAATTATAGAGGCGGCGAGAAGGCTCTTAAATTGTCGTTTAGTGGCTTTTCATGAGGTTTCTATAATAGACAAAAGCGCGTGCAAATGTGTGGCATACGTGAGCACGATTTTGTAAAAAAGTATCATTTTGACTCATACAAATAAAGTTATTTGATAAAAGTACATTTTTTCTTTTAAGAAATAAATAATCCCCGCCTCAGAAAACTATTCATATCAATAATTTCTAATAATAAATTTGTTTTACAGAGCATTTCGTAAACTCTTATGTCCGAATCGTGTTCAAAAATCAAGTAGAAGACACAAGAATGCTTTTAAAGACAAGACGGGAAAAGTATTATTTTACAATGAATTAATTATCAATGTTACGAATTCGTTGCAAAATTAAAATATCTTAAATAAAATTAATTTTTTTAGAATGTTCAAGATGCTGCAACCATTTGAAAATATAGCAGTAGAAGTAGAATTATGGTTTTGAAGTTTGGAAAAATAAAAAATGAAGAGAAGAATTAATTATATGGTAAGCTACAAAAACAGAAAAGGAAATAGAAAATATGAACCTTTTTTTACTATCCTACTTTATTTTGATATGTTATTAAAAAATTTTTATTACTAATTTATGAATAGAACAAACAAAAATTAAAAAATTTATCTATACAACTACCACCTTTATCGTACAAAATATTTATTCTTATGAGTTTTCGAAAACACTTATTACAAAATGACGTTATTGTTGCAAGTTTTTTCTGTTAAGATCTCTGTATAAAAATAAAAAATAACTCCAATTAAAATGAAAGAATTTTTTTAACCTAATCAGAATTTATTCTCTTTATTAAATTTAATCACACAAGACTCAAATGATAATCAAGGAAGATCACCCATATTACGGTACGCCATCAACCTCTAAATCAGATAAAAATTATCTGAAAACCATCGAAGTTTATTATTATTATTTGTTTATTATTTGAGATAAATATTAATTGAAGACATGATAAAATTGTTACGCCTTCTGGATAAATATTGTGAAGATTAAACGGCAATAAAGGCGGAGCCAAAATCCTATTTATTAAAAATATACGGTGAATGGAAGTGAATGAATACACACTTCTATTAACTTCTATTAAGGGCCAGGCATACCCACTCAGTCGATAACGCAAGGCTACCTAGCAATTTATGTTAAATTAAAAAAATTGGGAATGATATTTGCGTATCTAAGAGTAGAGGCATATTTCTAATATACTTATTAACATCCTGTCCAAGTTTCATCTAAATCCATGCATTATTGAAGGAGAAAAATGAGGACAAAAATAATAATGATCAATAATAATTTCTAGGTTACATTTCTTTGTCCTCATTATTCTCCTTCAATAATGCAAGGATTTGGATGAAATTTGGACAGGATGTTAATGAGTGTATTAGAAATATGCCTCTACTCTTGGAAACGTGCATATCATTCCCAATTTTTTTAATTTAACATAAATTGCTAGGTAGCCTTGCGTTATCGACTGAGTGGGTATGCCTGACCCTTAAGTAACGCGAGCGCGAATGTCAACGAGAATCTCAACGCGAGGCTCGCCGTGCAACGGGCACGACGAGCAGACTGTGGCGTCGGCCCCTTGCCTCCCCTCCCAAGTCAGCGCGCACCGAACGCGCGTCGGTATAACTCGCCGTATGTGGCGAGAGATATAGGGTCTACAGTAGTGACTTGTAGCTCGCAGTGACGAGCACAGCCAGTCCGACCTTAAATAAAGTCCATAATTATCGTTAAGTAATCGCGAGTCAAGAATCATTTTCCTACTCTCTCCTCCCATTCCCTGTAGAAGATCATTTGCAGCGAACACGCCATCGAGCCGACGATGTATGGAGCGTCGGCGAGCCTCTGACCTGGAGCAGGGTAACGGACGAGTCACCTTACACCGAGGCACAAACCAACCAACACACTTATCATCTCCATACTGGTGATCTGACGTTTTTCAAGAAAAATTAAAAAAGTGATTTTCACCCAGGGAAGAGAGAAGAAAATATTAAAATTTTGGATTTTTTGCTGGTCGGACTTGGCGAGTTTCGTTTTTGCGCGCGCTCAGTGGTGGCCATTTTGAGTCGCACCGGTTGACTCGGCACGAGTAGAGACACGGCGCGTGCAGGCTCACTCTCGCTGTGTTCGAGCTGCGGTACGGAGCTGCGCGTGTGTTATCGTTTTTTTTCGGTGCTCGCAAAATTAGTTCGCCGTTAAATTAAGCAGCAGCAACAGTAATAGTTTTTTCAAGTTTTTTGCCATCTTTATCAGCAGCAGCACAGCTAAAAGGAGCATCGTTCACAACGGCAGCAGAAATCACGAGGCTTTTTCGAACATCACTTGTGGAGCGGGTTAAGTAGCTCGCGCGCTCCAATTGCTACGTTGGAGATTGGTTTTCGTCGACGTGTTCTCGGCAGTGTAGCGACAACAGCAGCAGCGGCAGAGTTTCATCATCTCAGTGGCATTTCGACGGCGACATTTTTGAGTCGTGTTTTTGTGGCATTAATCAACATCATAGCACATATTAAGTGAATTTTAAAGTGTGTGCGGCGCCGATCATCAGCTCGACGGTGGTGATTTTGTGACGACTTTCGCCATTGTATTTTTGCTGTGCTCGATTTTCGTGTCGGCGTGCCGTTGCGTGTGAGTGAATCGAACGTTGGCCGAGAGACAGTGAGTCTGCCATTTTGGAGTTTGGGTCCGACGTTGCGCGACGACGAGCGGCTTCTTCACCTCATCGCCTCTTCAACGGCTGGCTGGGTAGCGACGTTCTTTTGGCGTCCATTTTGGAGTTTCAACGGCGAGCATCTCCTTCATCGCAGTGTCGGTTCAACGGCATTTTTGAATTTTCGAAGAGTTTCAACGGCAGATCAACGACATGGCTGCTGATTCTGGTCCGAAGAATTTTCGACTTCTTGCGAATCCGTAAGCGTTTTTGAGATTCTCCTCGGCTGCATCACGCGTATATTTTTTATTATAATAACTAATCTATTATACGAAGTGTGACGATCGAAACTCGATGTGTAAATGTCGCCATTGCGGCGCAGTTTTTTGCAATTATTCTCATCTCATGTAGTTTCAATATTGAATATACGGCTTTAGTCGAGTTGTTGGACTATGTGATGGTGCGGTAATTAGCTTTATAATTTGAAGCATTGAGTTACGCTTACACGGATTTTATATTGTGCAATTGTGATTAATAAGCGCATTAAAATTTGGTCGCGGCGAGATGATTTTCGAAGGATTTCGGGTCGTGAATTTCGGATCGGCGCCGTTTTTCTTTCGAATTTTCGAGATTTGAAATTTTGTGAGCTCGCCGGAAATCGTGTATGCGAGGGATATTTCCGCCGTACATAATTTTGAATTTTCGAACGTGGTATGCCAAGTGAGTCTTGAAGGTGAAACACACCTTGACGCGTGTACACATTGTTTACAGTATTACGAAGATCTTTCGTGTTCGCGGGTAAATCTAGAATTTTCTTACTTTTAAGCAATAGCATCATACGAGCAAGAACAATAATATCGGATCTCGTTCTTTGGAGCGAGCATTCTTTGTTTTCGTCGCGCGTCGTAACAGGCTTCGTTCGTTTGAGTCGACACGTTCGAGCAGTCGCCTGATTTGATGTTCATGTAATTCAATTTATCCTCAACCTGTAAATACATAGTCAGTGTACCTATAGTATTGGTATCTGGCCAGCTACATGCTTACTCTGCTACACTTTAGCAGACGATTTTATACAGGCACATAGCCTCATATACTGTTCAATGCGAACAGATTTTTCTTTACATGCACGTACTACTTAAATTATTTTTGCTCAACGCGAGTAAATAATTTCGTGCATACATAACTAACAGACTGCAGTCACGATTATTAGCCCTTTTGATGGCTCAATTATTTTTTATCAATCCTTAATTGATTGACATAGGCAAAGTCAATTCGACTCATTGCCCCAGTGTGAAGTGCAAAAGTACGCAGCCGTGTCCTTTCGACCGTTCTTCCGTTGCGACTTGTATACGGTGCTTTTCACTTATCACACTCCAATAAAAAACTCGAGTAGCCAATTCGGCATAATTTAATATAATTTTTAAAGTGCACATTGTTGATTTTACTGACTAAGCGAGTTATAGCATACTAGTGCTTCTCGCGTTTTTGTTGAATTTTGTTTATAGTAACGCAATTTAGTGTTACCTCTTGAATATCCTCATGATTAGAGCTTCTTTTCTGTGACTCATTTCATTTCTTTTTTCACAGTCATTGATCTCAGTGATCGATTATTTTCGTCAAGAGGACTTTTTATGCTTGACTGTTGCGACGACGTTTTGACGTTAGTTTTTTTTCAGTATTTGTCGGATTTCTCCGTCACTGAGTACAATCTTGCTCGTTTGATGCTTTTGCCGTTTTTGAGAAGGATCGAATTGTACGCGATAGAGTCAACGAAGAGTGGGTTACGTTTAGTGTTCTCTCTTGTAGAGGTGAACATTATTTGAGTGTCGGAGTGTAGAGTGATTACCCGAGTGTGCGAATTCTGGCGAGTCTCACAGTTCAAAATACAATAGTTTAGTTTGTGATTTACGATTTGCAACTTATTTTTTAATAATTAGTTTCTTTTACTTAACATTTCATTGTCACATTCTTGTGATTGCGGTCGTGATCGCTTTTTCCAGGCCGTTTCATTATTTCATCTCATCTCATTTCATTCACTAATCATTCATTTTCATTCACGAAGACCTTTTATATTTTCCCCTTTATTTTTTCGATTTTGAGGCTATATCTCGTCATAATTCTGAGTCAGTTGGGTTTGCACAGATAATTTTAATTTCGGGTTAGATTGTGAACTTTATCCTTTCCCACACGATGGCGGATGGTTCCAATTTTGGACATGGTGGCGAGCCCTCTCGAGTTCCTGACGACTCGCGTCTCCAGCTGTTACTGGAGCATTTCGGCTCCGCACAGCCTGGACCTGTTGAGGCGGTCGGTGCATCGGGTGATAGTTTTCCACTTAAAGAGCTTACAGAATCCATTAAACTTCTCACTGAAAATGTGAGAGATTTGCGTTCGGGTTCTGGCAGCGGTGCGTCTCGACAGAACGATCTACAGAACGGTACGGCTGACACGGTTAGAATTAATAATCATATTGATTTGCTTGGTGTAACGGAGAATAATCATAATAATAGCATTGCATCGTCTACGGTGTACGCTCAGATCGCTAACTCCAGTCCGGCAGTTCACGCGTTTGACCCTTTTGATCCCGCGAATTTGCCTGCGCGAGAGCAGTCTACATCGGCCGCTGGTACTTTTGCGAGTTCGTCTACCCCATCGGTTCCCTTATTAACAGCAAAGAAATTTTCGCATTTTCCGACCTTTTGGAAAAATACGCCAGAGCTATGGATAGAGGAGATCGAAGAGAAATTTAATTCATTAGGAATTACTTCTGATAGAGAAAAGTTTCATTATACTATCACATCGCTCGGAAGCGATATCATAGCAGAATTGGCAGATTCCACAAGAAATTTGCCTAAAGATAATAGATACGAGGCGTTAAAGAATATTTTAGTGCGAAAATACATTGAACATCCCAAGTCGCTTATGAATAGGTCTTATGAGACACTGGCGGAACCGATGAATAATAATAAACGCCCTTCTGAATTTTTAGATGCGTTGTGTGGCGCGGGTTGCTCTTTTCTCGATAGGAATGCAATTCTTCAATTTCGGAAGCTTAAACTTCCACCAAAAATAGCTGTGCATCTCGATGCAGTTATCAGCACCGAGAATGAGAGATTTGTCGTAGCGCGCGCGGACGAAGTTTTCAGGCATTCGTTGATCATTGGGTGTGTCGCTTTGGCGCGCCGTCTATCGTCACAACAGACCAGGGAGCTCAGTTCGAGAAGGATCTTTTCCAATACATGTGTAGAGCTTTCGGTATTGAACGCATACGCACTACTCCGTATCACCCGGCCTCGAACGGAATGGTCGAGCGATTTCATAGAGACCTTAAAAATGCCTTAGATGCAGACAGTCGAGTGCCGAGTGGCTTGACACTTTACCATCTGTTTTGCTGGGCTTGAGAACTCGTCCAATTTTGGATACAGAACTCAGCCCTGCGGAGATGTTATATGGCAATGTTCTCAAAATACCGGGTATTTTCTGCGAGTTGGACGACGATGACGTCGATACAAAAGCTTTTAAGAATACTTTTCTTCGCCACATGACAAGTGTGGGGCCTTTTAACGTCGACCATAAAGATGGTAAAAAATCATTTTACTACAGAGATCTAGATACGTGTACACACGTGTATAAAATTATAAACGTTAAAAAAGGGTCTATGGTCAGACCGTACACCGGGCCGCATAGGGTCATACACAAGGATCCGTCAAGAAAACACTTTGACATCGATATTAACGGTGAACAGGTGAAGGTGTCGACGCATTTGAAACCCGCGTTTACCACCTTAAATGATTTGCCTGGTTTCGAGAACTGGTCGCCTTTGCAGCCGCTTGACGATGGTATCCATAACGACGTTGAACTCGGGGGAGATAATTTTGTGGTCGGTGACGGCATGGATTTGATCCAGCTCGATGAGCGTGACATCGAGCGAGTGCCTTTGGGCGAGCGGGGACGCGGTCGTGGAGTTTCGGATAATATTGAAGATCCGGCTTTTCGCCGTGAAAACGTGTCTCAACATTTGTCTGAGCACATTTCGAGAGAAGATGTGAGCGTGCCTTGTGACCCGGGTAGTAAAGATAATAGCAACGTGGGTGCAAGGTCGAGTCATGAGCGCTCGGGTTCTCGCCGGGACTCTGGTACGCACTCGGCGCCAGAGGCTCATGAAAATCGCGATTTGATCTCTAAACTAGTAAATAATCCGCCTAAGGACAATAGCAATAATTTGAATCAAAACGGTCTTCCTAATTTTATTGCATTGCCACCGTCTATTTTGGCCGATCGGCAAAACGAAGTGGTCGTAGACGGGGATGATTATAGCATTCCCGACGAAATTCTCAATTATGACGAGATAGTGGTAGATCCTCATTCTCCTCATTCACACATTAAGTCACGGAAGAGGAAAATCATTGATCCATCTGACGACGTTTCTTCTCCTAAGAAGCGTAAATGACACTCGTTTTATGTTTTTCTGTCGTAGGAAGCTAGTGGAGGCACTTGAGAGCTTTCGTGTTTCGGTGCACACAGCGATTAGCCGATCACCAGAGCTTGAGCAGTACGCAGCGGGTTTTGACGACGCTTTCACGGATGTCGAGCAGTTATATTTTGAGTCAGACGTGAAAAAGGATGAGCGAACGTCTAAATTATATGGCAAAGTGGCACCGTTTTATATAAATTGCCAGATTTTCCTTCGTTATTTATCAACAACCAGCCAGTTTTAAAACTATTCTTGTTCAATATTCCCAAAAAGCAAAATAGGAGAAAACTTATAGAGTTGTTGAAACCCATAGTTGCAGACGGTTTTGTCATTAAAGATTTTGATAAACGCGGAAACTCTACTCGCGCTCATGTTAATTATAAGACCCTGGCTGTTTCGCTGAAGCTTCAAACTGCTTCGATTCTTGGCCTTATCGAAGTTGGTTTCTTTACCGTTAAGGAAGAATCTTTTATACCGTGTAAGGCTAAAATTAGGCCTGACAGTGAGGTGTACGGCCTTGGTCGTCCTGTCGTTGACACTCGCTCGGGAGAACGGCCCAAAAATCACCCTTTCATCAAAGCTACGCGTTTTCTACCTGCACCCTGTAAGTATGATAATGTTGCAAATTTTATTAAGGATCACTTTGCGAAGCGTAAGCCACAGACGCTGTTGTTTAACGATAAGAATGCGCCTGTGAATAATGATATTTTGAAAAGAGCGTTGGAGTCGATCGATAATGGATGCAGCCGAGGAGACGCGAACGTGAAGCGTGCGATGTCGGTGGTAGATTTGCAAGCAGTTGCAATTAATCGCAACGTGCTTAAAATTTTAATCGAAAAATTTAGATTTAAGTTAATTATGTTGGGAGAGTTAACCTCAACGTTTGATGAAATTCTAGCGGTATTGCAGGCTCGCAGACTAGAAATTACTAATAACTCACACTTGCGAGGCAAATTTTGGCAGCAATCGACGTAGATTGTCAGGCTCAACAAATGTATAAATCTGTCTTTTCAGGCCATGGCTGCTGCCATAAGAATAATCAAAGGCTTGAAGTTTTATTCCTGCATGATTGTATTGCCTTTGACTTCCTGACACATCTCGACTCGGTGATCGATGCAATTTTTTCAGATAATAATGCGTTGTATGCAGTAGCCTGGACATTCTCTAGACCGCAGCGTTACCCTGATCTCGCGCAAATTTTGTACTACTATTTAATTTGACAGAATCTATCAAATTTTTGGATATTTCTAATGCATCTTTTTTCGAGCCAAGGTTGCATGTGTTGCTGGGCAGCATACCGAATGTGGTAGAGCTGTCAATGATAAATATTAACATTAATGAAAAATGCAATTTTGCGGATTTGAAGTTTTTGAAGCGCCTTACAATTGGTTGGGCTAGCGCCATAGAGAGTGTCTTGGTTAGCTTGCCACGTGAGAGCCTGTGTACTCTCCGCTTGACCGGTTATAAAGAGTGTCCACTGGAGGAACTTGATTTTTTGTTGCCAATAGTTGCGGCCGAGGTTGAGGTAATTTTGTTGGATTTTATAATGCCGAGAATGCCGGTAGGATTTTATATAGCCGAAACTCGCGGCCGTCTAGTTATTGAAAAGTGTAACGGCAACACAAGAATTTATAAGCCTTAGTACATAAGATACTTTAGTTGTTAAAAAATTAAATGCGCACGGCATACCAATGTATGAGTATTCAGAGCCAGTTTAGCTCAAATATATTTACATTTCATTTATGATTTAGCGCTTGTCGCATATTGATGTACAAAATAGTACTCAGCGCATACTGCGCAAAAAGTAAATTTTAATCAATGTACGTAATATGAAAGTAATCATTTATTTAAGTGCATAAGCACAATTAAGTTTAAGTCAATGAACAAATTAATCAGGCATGTGCCTTTCTTAAAATTAATTAAAAGATTGAAATATTACTATACGAGTATTGATAGCACAAATAAGTGCATAAGTTATTTTTGTAATTAAACCAAATCATTACTTTTGTATTCAATCAAAGTACCAAAGTATGAAATAAGCTCTTTGCTGTGATATTATTTTAATAATGTTTAAGTGACTTATATTCATATCTTTAATCTTTAAAAACTATTGAAAAATTTTTTTTGTATTTAGCATTATAAATGCATACACATATTATATAGTTAATTAATTTAATAATGTACTCGAGAATCAAAAATCAAAAGGGAAGTACTGTGGCGTCGGCCCCTTGCCTCCCCTCCCAAGTCAGCGCGCACCGAACGCGCGTCGGTATAACTCTCGCCGTATGTGGCGAGAGATATAGGGTCTACAAGTAGTCACTTGTAGCTCGCAGTGACGAGCACAGCCAGTCCGACCTTAAATAAAGTCCATAATTATCGTTAAGTAATCGCGAGTCAAGAATCATTTTCCTACTCTCTCTCCCATTCCCTGTAGAAGATCATTTGCAGCGAACACGCCATCGAGCCGACGGTGTATGGAGCGTCGGCGAGCCTCTGACCTGGATCAGGGTAACGGACGAGTCACCTTACATCGAGGCACAAACCCACCAACACACTTACCATCTCCATACAGACGACAGCAGCTAGCACGCAGCCGATTGAGAACCGACGATCGATGCGACACGCAAGCCACGGCACTTAGAGTCCATGTACCGTCGTGTACCGCCTCGAGCCGATGGTAGCACCACAATGAGAGCTAGCGAAATAAGGCGACAGTTCGACAATTTCGTCTGTTTATTGCCATGCTGGTGGCTTACATTTATATTGTTGCGTCAAAGTTTATATACAGGGTGTTACAAAAGTATGGAAACCTCCTAAAAGCGGGCTAAATATGCGGAGATATGGGCGAGGATCTCAGTAGCTCAGATGGTAGAGCACTCGCCGGTTCGAGTCCGGCCTGAACCCATATTTTTCGTTCGGTGTACAATAATTAAACTAATAAATATTACGATTGAATATGGAAATCATCGTTTAGATGCTCCGATTCAATTAGGTATAATAAAATAATTTTTCGCGAGTTTTCCAAAGAGAATACGTATTAAGTTTCCGACAATCACGGCTTTAAATGTGCCGAGTCCACTACTAAAATAATCTTAATGAATGCATTAATATTTGGGGCGCATAAAGGTAAAAAATTGAAACTATTTGACATCTTCAGGAAGCTTTTTACATAATTTTGGAAACGAAAGTCCGAAATCGAACTCGATTAGATTTCGTGTTTTTTTCAAGTTTTTTTCTCTTCTATAAGTTCACAGATTGCCCCCAATCACTTTGGAATAAAATTTTTTCTGAAAATTTGGACAATTTCCAATAAAAAAGCTCCATGTCACTGTTACTTTTGAGACATTCTATGACCTAAGAAATTATTTGCGATTTTTAATGAATTTCGTAAAAACGTTAAAATGGCCAAATTTGGGCCTCTAAAAAAGTGTCATAGAAGGCCCCAATTTTTCTAAAAATTTTTTGAGACAAATCTGACATCGGGAACAACAAGTTTTTCATATTTGCAGAAAAAAAATTTTTTTGGCCGTTCGACTTCACGGAGAATTGGCCATATGTTCAGCCAGTTAATATAATTTCCAGGATATGTGATTTTTATTAAAAAAGGTTTAAATTTAAACTAAAATAATTGAAAAATGAATTTCAAAATTATAGTGGCCGAGGCTGTTAAAACCCGCACAGTAAGACTTTTTTGTTAATCTCTGGGTCTCTATACTATTTTCCATACTCCGTGACTCAAAAGTAACATTTTCGAGCCACGAAAATTCTAATTTCTAATTTTAATCTAAATTTGAGCTTTGGACCTCATATTCCCAGGCCCGGATAGATCATTGGGTAGAGAATTTATCATTTACGTGTCTGATAATGATATGAAACAGATACAATGCAAACTTCAAAACATTTTTACCAAAATTATTGAATTTTATCAGCAATGGAAGCTGCAGATTAATCCAACTAAATGTGAGACAATCTTATTTCGCCACCCTGTCAGCAAGGAAAAGAATTACACCCAAACGCACTGGAAAGAATTCCACATAACAGATACTACACAAAATATAGTCATACCGCATAAAATAAGTTAAATACTTAGGTATTATCTTGGATGACTTACTGAAGTTCAACGCATATACTGAAATGCAGTTAAACAAGGCCAAAATGGTGTTTGCCAAGCTACAAAACCTCTTCTATTCTCCTTACCTCAGCCGAAGAGCTAAAATCATTTCATACTTACAAGGAGACCTTCTCACCTTCGGGTCATGGATTTGGACCAAACTTTTTCTGGTGATTCAGAACAGTTAGAAAACATGCCCTGTTATGTTAGGTTGTGTGAATATGCCCTAGAAGCCTTAGATAAAAAATAAAAAATAATAAAAATAAGCATATAAAGCGCAATAAATATTCATTTTCTGTATCCTATGGCCAAAAGTATAGACTTTTGTGCGCAAAAACACGCACGAAAGTTCGACTTTTACGGCCACTTTCAAATGTTTACATGTTTTGCTCTGCGCTTGCAGCGCACTCTTGCATGCATCTTATATATTATACACGCATTTATGATATGAAAAATGAAAAAAATCAATGAATTTGTTTATTTTTTCAAAAACAGTCAATCATTGTTTATCATTTATATTAATAACATACATGAATAAACTAGAATAATTATTGAAATTAAACATATACACTGCTCCCTACACATGAATTGATATTAAATACAATAAAATTAAAAATAATAAAAACTTCATTTTACACTCGAGATATTTTTGATAGTTTGCATGTTGACCCAAGATTCTGAGAGCAGCGTTAATACTTTCTGCGAAAGCAAAAATTAGTGTATTGGGTTATACTATTACACTATTAATTGTATTATTTTTTGTGAGCCCCGACCAGCAAAAACTCGGCTTCGCCTCGTTTTTGCAAATGTCGGGCTCACCTGTTCATTATTTCATTATCATTAATGGTAACTTTTACTCGTCAGCGTAGACGGTGTCGTTTTGCAGACAGTGCAAATAAATAGATCGCACGCACATTAATGATAATATTATAATGGTCGCAAGAGGGCGCTGCAAGCGCATGACTCGAAAGTTTATAGCGCTACGCGACAGCAGAATTAAGTTGCATTTTGTCGTCTGATATATCATTGATAATCAATCTATTATTTTTTACTTTCGGCGGAGGATACAGAAAAATTGTATACATCACGTGGCACAAAAGTTGAATCTCCGGGCGTGCGGGTTATGGCGCCGAGGCGAAGCCGAAATTCAACTTTCGTGCCATGTGATGTAATCTACTATTCCTATCCTCAAACTATTTTGGTTACGTATTTCAGACACCTGGTTCTTGAAAACATTACATTTCATTGTTAAGAAGTTGTTGGATCTCATTCATGACCCAAAACATTGCAATATTGCACAAAGGCATGGCATCGAGATCATGGCAAATAGTGACCTTATATGCAAAATATTATTCACCTCATCACATCATTGATAAAATTCAACTTTGCTTAGGTACTTGAAGTGTCAAATTAGTCAGTGAAAAATACTTAATAATAAATATAGACCTTATTGGATCTCCAGTGCTTGTATTAAAATAATAATTATTTGAAGCGTAAATTCGAAATTAAACGCTTTATAATGTCATAATTAAACAATATTGCAATGTTTTGGGTCATGAGTGAGAACCAACAACTTCTTAACAATGAAATGTAATTTTTTCAAGAACCAGGTGTCTAAAATAAGTAACCAAAATAGTTTAAGGATAGGAATTGAATATTTATTGCGCTTTATATGCTTATTTTTATTATTAATTTATTTTTTATCTAAGGCTTCTAGGGCATATTCACACAACCTAACATAACAGGGCATGTTTTCTAACTGTTCTGAATCACCAGAAAAAGTTTGGTCCAAACCCATGACCCGAAGGTGAGAAGGTCTCCTTGTTAGTTTAATAAGACCTATTTTGTCATATGGCTGTCCAATCTGGTTGAATGTGTCTGCCTCGTCCATGGAAAAGCTCCGATTGTTTGAGAGAAAAATACTGGGAATATTTTTTTTTTTTAGTTTATTTGCAATCGGTCTATGATAAAATAAATAGGCAAACATTTTCAACATTTAGAAAGGAAACAGGTGTGGGCTCAAGTACAGTAACTCGGGCCCTTATAAATTAATATACATTTTTATTTTCTTATTTTCAAAGGTAGCCGTGTTTTCTAGAGAGAGAGAGAGAGAGAGAGAGAGAGAGAGAGAGAGAGAGAGATTGATTGATTGAACACTTATTTATTATGCCAAGGTCATGATAACCGTATGGCAAACCAGCAAATCACTTACAAATCAAATTAACAGTAATATAATAGGCAATAACACAAGACAAACAATACAATATAGCATGAATAAGAAAAATAACAGCAAAATTACAATAGTTAACAAAACAGCGAACAATAACGACGCGACAGAACTCGACACTGAGACACGACCGAAGCAGTAATCAAAGGCAAAGGTAAAAAGACAAAAAGACACAACCGCCAAGTGCTTCATCTAGCTTCTCTCATGTGGATCTGGAGCAATTTCTTGAAAATTGGCAATGAGTTCGCCGATCGCAGATGAGCCGGGAGAGCATTCCACGAATTTGCCGCCTGCACAGCAAAGCCCGTCTTGTACGTGGTGGTGTCACCAAAAGGCACCTCCAACGTCAATGCCCCACCAGCGATGCGCGCCGATCGCCGAACCTGGTCATCCGAAGGGTGGTAGAGCTCCTCTATATATGCTGGACAGGATGAAAAAAGTGCCTTATAGGTAAACACATTAAGCAGGTATCTGCGGCGAGAAGACGGCTGCATCCAGCCGAGCTCCTGGTAGTATGGCTGGAGCTCTGAATCCCGTCTCAACCTATAAATGAAGCGAACCCAAGTGTTGAGCAATCGCTTGAGTATGGTGTCAGCTGTGACCTTTATGTCAATGAAAGCGAGGCAGGCGTAGTCCAGATGAAGCGATGGAGAACCCCGTGTACGCGCGACGAGATGCCTCTTACGTGGCTCATCCAACTCAACGACCGGTTCATCACGAGTCCCAGATTCCTGACACTCTCCTCAAAAGGCACCTCAACGCCATCGACGACAATCCTACTGCAAAGGTCCTGTCTAATGCGCATCAGATTCTGATCAGAGGCACACAATATTACCTTTGTCTTGGCAACATTCAATGACAGGCCATTGGATTGAGCCCAATCGACTATAGTCTGAACATCCTCATTCAACCTGGCAATAGTTGAGTCGATCTCGGCAGGAGGACATCGCAGGTATATCTGGAGATCATCAGCAAAGAGCATATGTGTAGCCGCACAGTGTCTGAGAGAGCGAGTTATCGAGTTGATGTAGACGGCGAACAATATAGGAGCCGGCGTTGATCCCTGTGGCACTCCAGATGTGTACGCTCTGAAATCCGTTACGCCTCCAACGTCGTCGAGCACAGCATGCGATCGCAGCGACAAATATGAGTGAAGCAACACAAGCGCAGGCGAAGAGAGGCCCGTTCGCCTGAGCGCCAGCAGCAGAGTCTCGTGATTAATCATATCGAACGCACTCTTGAAATCGAACAGAACCAGTATCGTAACGAGTCCATCCTCGACGCCGCGGCGTATGTCCTCAGTGATTCTTATGAGGGCCGTTTGAGTGCTGAATCCCCTTCGAAAGCCAGATTGACGAGGCAATAACAAGCCCTGCGACTCGAGGTGTTCAGTCAGCTGCGCCGTCAGCAATAAATCATAGACCTTGGCAAGATGCGGCAAGTTTGAAACAGGTCGTGTCTGCGATGGCGATGAAGGCGCACGCACCTTGCTGAGCGGTCGTATGAAAGACTTTTTCCAATGAAGCGGATATCGACCAGAAGAGATGGATGCATTGATAATACTAGTGAGTGTGGGGCCAGCACATTAAGAGCATTGCCGAATAGGCAAGAGATAGCCCATCGCCAGACCCAAAACCCACACCACCAGCAACTCGTTTCAAGGCCGACAATACCTCGGGCTCGCCGACCTCTCGGAAGCCAAATTCGGGCACGCCATCTTCGATAACAACATCAGCAATACGGTTGAGACTCTGAGCAGAGCAGCCGGGATGCACCGTCGTCACAGCGCAATAGTGCTCAAGCAATTCATCAGCGGTAAAAAAGCTTAACGGCGAGGGAAGGGGGGCCAGAGACACAAACACGGCGAAGACATGCCAGCGTCCGGCATCCGTGTCGCATCTTCTCAGTCCATCCATCACATATTCCTCGCGTGCTCGCTTAGCATCGTTCTTGATTTCTCGTCGCATCAATCTGAAGCGGCGTAGCAAATCCGGATCACGAGTTCTTCTGTAAAGCTGATACAGTCCGTCACGTTCCTTGCACCTCTCTCTCAAGGCCAACGAGAACCAGGGCGCCGGAGCTGCACGTCGAGAGCGCTCATGCAGAGGCGCGAATGCATCAAGTGTCGCCAGCATAGCTGAGTGCAAGCCACGCGCCATCTCATCCGGATCAGTCATCCGAGAGACTCCCACAAGAGCATCACGAAGCTCAGTCGCGAACCGCGGCACAGCGACCCGACGGCTATCGCGGCACATCGCAGCACTGCCACGCGATAAAGGAGCAGTAAGTCCATATTCGACCATGATCCAAGAGAGAGAGAGAGAGGAGAGAGAGAGAGGAGAGAGAGAGAGAGAGAGAGAGAGAGAGGTTTTTTTTAGGTTTTTAACGATTTATTTGGCTAGGCCTTGCCGTAAGCCACAGAACATTACAATTTTATTACAACATTTACAAGATTTAAAACAATAAAAAAAGAAAAAAAGAAAAAGATCAAACAAAAAAAGCTATTGAGCAAAATATACATTACATATTGTGAAGGCATTGGATTTGACTAAAATATATAAATTTTCTTAAGACTAGTTACAAGGTAATATACTATATACAATATAATAACAATCGACAAACAAAGAGATAACAAAAATAATTTTAACAAAAATCATGTACATGGTGTAGTGTTTGAGTTACAGTTAGGTAAGGTAACGACTTATAACGTAATGAAAAATATGAGTGTATGAATGTAGTTGTGCGATTACGTACGTGAGTTCAGATAGTGATGCAATAGGTTCCGAAAGGCACCTAGGGTAGGAGCACTGCGCAACTGCGCCGGGAGATCGCTTCACAATCTGGCGGCATCAAAAATAAATGAATTTGAATAAAACGAGGTATTGCAGCGCGGTACAATGATCCGAGGACCCTCCCTCAAGCGCGCCAAACTCCGAGCCGCAACGCTCAATGCGGTGAAAGACTCGTACAGAGGGGCCGGAGAGCCAGTCGCGAGTAGATTATAAACAAGACATCCGAGTAATAAAACTCTTCGAGTGCGCACCTCCATCCAGCCAAGCTCGCGCCTCAGCGCAGAGATGGAGGTCTGGTCGCGTCTAGGTAAGCCGTATATAAATCTAATCGCTGCGTTCACGAGTCTCTGCAATTTGAGATCGAGATACGCAGGTAAAGCGTGATAGACAACACACGCGTAGTCAACGAGTGGCAAAACGAGCGACAGCACCAACATTCTTTTAACCTCACGCGAAAATATCCACGCCCGTGCGCGCAGGTGGTGCAGAACGCGATGCACCCTAGACGAAATAGCCGCAGTGTTCCAACCGAATGAGAGGTCACCCGACAGAACGACCCCCCAGACACCTCACATGGTCCAACAATGGGATAATTTGACCATTTATTAATAAAGGGGGAAGAGAAAGAGATCTAATGTACGATAAAGTATGTGGGGTACCAAAAATGATACCCTTTGTTTTATCGGGGTTTAATTGTAGGCCAAATGTTTGCACTCCATGAGCGAGCCTACGTGCTTCCTCGTTCATCCGTGCGATGGCCATGCCGATCATGTCCGGCGTACATTGAATATACAATTGGGTATCGTCAGCAAAAAGGATGTAGTTTAGTTTAGTGTGAACTAGGAAAGTGGGTAATGCTTTAATAACTATAAGAAAAAATATTGGACCAGGCGAGGAGCCCTGAGGGACGCCCGAGGTAACATCAATCAAGCCAGAGACCCCACCATCCGAGCTAATGACCGCCTGACGTCGCCCTGTGATGTACGAATGCACGAGGCCCAATGCATCACCCGAAAACCCCATGCGACGCATCGCCAAAAGCATAGCTTCGTGGTCGACCGTATCGAAAGCCTTACGCAGGTCAAACTGCATAAGTAAAGTCACCTTGCCCTCCTCGATACCGCGACGAATTACATCGGTGAGATGAAGTACCGCGTGTTGAGTGCTGATGATTTCGCCTAAATCCAAACTGTCGGTCAACGAGCAGCTCCCTTTCCTCCAAAAAATCCCTGATCTGCCTGGCAAAGAGCCGATCGAACACCTTTGCCAAATTAACTACTGGACGCGTGTCAGCGGGACTTAAAGGTGAATTAACTTTACTCAGTGGGAGTACAAACGCGGTCTTCCAAGACATTGGGTAAGAATTCGAATCTATTGCGTAATTAAAAAGACGTGTAATAAAAGGGAGCAAAACAAGAAAAATATAGGCTAAGACCGACGAAGCAAGCCATCAGAACTACCCCGCGAACCCGACACACATTCGTTAAAAGCACAATACATCGATCTCAGTAATACGCGAGAATCGAAACTCGTCCGCCGTCCCCGGAGCGACCGTATCAACAATATTCTGCAAGCGAGCCAGAGAACAGGGAGGATGCACGCCAGCCACCGCTGCATAATGCTGGTTAAGCACGTCCGGGGAAAACCGATCGCAGACAACTCCACGCGAAGACGGCAAAACCCCCTCGCGCTTCAGCAGGCTCCATGCCGATGCCTGGTCGGGGGCGGCCTCCACCGCAACCGCCAAATAAGCACGACGCACCTGACGGTAAAGGCGATCACGCTCCCGACAGCTACGCCGCAACTCCGGAGTAAACCATGGCGCAGGCGGCCGGCGAAACGGCCGCGTGACAAAGGGAGCACACCGATCAAAGCACCGCACTATATACTCGTTGAAGGCAGAGACCAGTGCAGTTATGTCGAGCTCTCGCTCGCTGCTGAAGAGATCCGCCATGTCAGCCGAAACCAAGTCGCGAAGGGCCGCGACATTGCAATTTCTGAAGTCACGATAGGTGACCTCTCTATAATTAACCGGGCGCGAGGGCAAACGATATCCCAGCACAGTCACGCAGTGTCCACCAGCTATAGGTACATCACCAACGGAGTAACGCAAGAGCTACTGGACTCATCAATGACAGTAAGATCAATCAGTGTACTACTAGGGCGATACGTAAAGTGCGTGTTCGATGACGGCACAAGGTATAATCCTCGCTCGTGGATAAGAGTTGACAAGTGATGAGAGAAGTTATCACAGCGGTTCATGTCCACATTGAAATCACCCATGATGATGATATTTTGAATGAGTGTCTGTAATTATCGAGCACACTGAAGAAAAGCGTGAGCGCAAGACCCGCCGGACCGTCGGGCTGTCTGTATAAAACCACGACCAAGACATGCTGACAAACAGAATCAGCAGCAGTAGACACATCGAGCATCATGAACTCAGCCTCATCGAGATCAGGCACAGAGGGCGACTCGAGTACAGCAAAATTTAATGAATTATGCAAATAAAATGCAACACCGCCACCACGCATGTAACCCAGGCCATCACTAGATCGAAGGCCACGATCGTTCCTGATCAGTATGTAATTAGGTATGCTAAAAAGATTATCGCCAAACAAGGGGTTCAGCCACGTTTCCGTCAGTGCAAGCAAATGCAAGCGCTCACGGTACAGTAAGTCGCTCACAAAGTCGAGCTTTTTATGTATTGAATTAATGTTTATATGAGCGGCACTGAACTCGCAAGATGAGAGGGGCTGAACATCGGGGAAAATACCAGGATTACTCGAATTGTTGTGATGGACAAGAGTCGCATTAAGTCATAAGATTTTCGCAAGATCATGGCTCGTATTAATTGTAATACGTTCAGCTCCGGCTGTTTTCCGAACGTATATAACGCCGCTCCTGACCCAAACTCGCTCAAATTTCTGCTGTTTAGCCTTAGCATGTACTTCCTGCAGAAGTTTATATTTCTGCGGCGACAGCCACTCACTCAGGTATAGCTTACGCTGTAGAGCGGCTTCATGACCAGGGAAAAAGTCAGCAGCTGGCAATCGCCCTTGGCAATTTTTAAACGAACAATCTCATCTCTGATATGGCTGGATTTGGTCTTAACTAAAAGAGTACAGAGAGCTGAACCACTGTCAGTGCGCAAACGACGTACATTTATAAGATCGGGAATAAAGCACTCGGCACCCACCGCCCTCAAGACACTGGAGACGACACCAGTATCGGAGGCCGCCGACGAAGCAGCAGGAACGCCAGAGATAGTGAACTCGGGTGTCGGTGGTGTGCTAGAGGCAATCTCGTCTCGCATCCTCTCAATCTCGATGTAAGCGCGAGCTAAACTATCCTCAAGATCCTTGATTCGAGTCTCATGGTTTTCGAGCATAGATGTAATACCACCTAGTTGCTCTGAAGAAAATTGTTCATTGAAAAAAATAAATCATAGAGCTTATTGAGTTTGTCATCCGAGGATAGCGCACAAATGCGTCACGACTAAGCAGCGGGCCCAGGCTGTGTAGACGTAGATGTTGGCGCGCCGAAAATGAGTCATGCATCGAAACATCATAGGGCACAGAATTGATAAAGCAGCATTGCTAAAACGATTTGTCGGCCCGCATTGGTGGTGGTGACGGATGCCGGAAAGCGAATGAAAATGATGAGTATTAGTTGAATTTGTGGCAGCACTGTGGAAGTCATGATGAGCGTATTCTGGTTAGTACCAAACAAACTAGCTCTGCACAATCTTTGAAAGTGGTAAGCTTAGCAAAGTCTTTGGCACAGCCTGGGTGATATGTCAAATTGCAATCACTGCAAATGACAAAGTTTTTGACTGGTTTGTTACACTTACCGCAGGTAGGCATACGTGTAAATTCAAAAATAATGCCTACAGTAAGCAATACCAAGTACGTCGAACAACAACACGACGCAGACAATGGGCCGAACTCAAACAGATGTCTATACTGATCAAATAAATGTAAACACCCGCGCTCAGTATGTCTGTCGTTTATGTAGTTGTGCGATTGATTTTTAAATGAAATATAATTAGCTTAACGGTACTAGAACGCAGCTCGCGAGGTTGTGGTCCAGAAGGCAGGCAGGCCGCAGCTGGACAGACCCTTGATGTTAATTTGCCGTGGCCAGAGATCACACTAGTACCCGATTAACACTCACTCGTGGGTCGACGATGATATCCGATATGCACAGGCGGGAGCAAAAATTGAGGCCGAGTTAATAGAGCAGGTCTGGGCAAAAATCAACTTAAAAAACAGAAGACAGTGCAACGAAAGCTTGCGGCCCAGGGCGGCTCTTACTCAGCAGTCGAGCAGACGAAACGTAAATTTAATTAGCATACGTAATTAGTACGCAGGTGACGTAGCTAGTAAATATAGGTGTTTACTACTCACCGGTTGATACAAGACTGAGAGAGAGCCATCTTCGCCATCTCCGAAGTCTGCCCGTTCGGCATCTCCTGTGAATCCGCCAAGTGTGCAACTACCGTCACCACCTCAGCAATCGGTATTTGCGACGACGCCGAAGGAGGTACCGTGTATCCGTCGGCCGACGCGACCTGTGCTGGTCACACCAGATCAGCGGCCGCTGGCTTGCGAGACACCCGGGAAACGCCAACCGCGGCCTCCTCGGCCATCTGGTTGGGAGTTGGACATTTTGCCCGATTCTTTCCGTGGCCTAGCGATCCGCACGCCGAAGTTGCGTCTAAACGACGACGTTCCTGAGTCCGATCCTTCAGACGGAACACGAGATCTTCGTGATCGTCTAAATCAATTACGTCTCGCCTCTCCACCACCTAGTCCCCCATTGCATAAGCTTTGTCGGATACTGCACCGAACTTATGAATTGGCGGCCCAAACGTGGGACCTTGAAGTACGAAGACTCGTACTACGAACCCGCTCTAACACGATGCCAGTCGAGCAAACCCCTCCACGCACTTGATCTTGAGCTCACTTAGAACTCGAAGATCCCCCACTTCTGGGAGTGTCAAATCACCCAGTGGCTCCCCATACATCAACCAACACATGAGGAGGGAGAAGGAGATCCCCCTCCACTATAAATGGATGGAAGGGGGAGATCCCCCACCATCACCAGATAAGACCAATATAAGGCGAGCTCCTCCGGAGCAAGAGCCATTCGCTCTCAGACGGCCGGACGAGCAAGACGTGCCTCTTTAACAGCCGGATGCTCCGTTCATACGAAAATGTCACACCTCAGCAGGACCTACCACTGAATAATTTACAACAGCCGGATCAACCACTAATTCCGCCACAGCGGGACTTACCACTAAACATATACAGCAAAAATACATGCTGTATCAAAGACTAAGACCCAAAGAGGACGAAGCAGAAAAATCGCTACTATGATCGAACTGCTTCGCCCCTCAGTCCAGAAAAGTCTTAGGTCGCACGCAATAAACGACTTTGACACTCTGCTTACCAAGGCCCAAGAGTTAGAGTCGAATCAAGCCACCGAAAAGAACATTGCCACTAATAAGCCGAGACACAAGGACTCGGAGCATCCCAAGGAGAAGAAGAAGCAACTTCCAAAGTGTTGGCACTGCAAAGGGTATCACTACAATAGAGATTGCCCGACGAAATAAGATAAATCATCGCAGGAAAACTGGCGAGGTGGAGGAATACCACCGGCGACCTCCACCCAACCTCCCTCAAGGCCACAACTAAGTGGCATTTATGCCAGTGATGACTCTGTGTTCAAGATCTCAATAACCTTGGGTACAAGAAGGGTATCCGCTGCAGTGGATTCGGCTGCGACTCGAAACTTCATACATCCTGACTGGTTTCCGTCAGATACAAAGTTTAAACGAGTCAAACTCGTTGCAACCCTCGCAGCCAAATACCAGACTATGACAATCACAGGCACCGCCCATATCAACATGTCAATCAACGGAAAAACTTATTCACTACCAGTTGGCATCGCACGAAGAACTCTTCGCCCAGCACACTCATGTACTATCTCCACATCCGGGGAGTTTGACCAGAACGAGCGGTATCAGTCACAAGATCACTTTAAAAGAAAAAACCACTTTCCGGCTCCCGCTGTATCGATACTCAGAGGAGAAACGCCAGGAAATTGACAGACAGATCAAAGAGATGCTCGCCTTAGATATCATCGAGCTTTGCATCTCGCCATATTCATCTCTAATAGTCTTAGCCAAAAAGCGGAACGGAACTTGGCGATTCTGTGTCGATTGCCGAAAGTTAAATAGCCTTACGGAAGACACGCTCAGCCCAAACACGCATTTGTGACACTCTAAAAGACTTGGGAGACTCTTGTGTTTTTTCAACTATAGATCTACGATCAGCGGATTTTGGCAGATACCCATGAACGAGAAATCAAAACCGCTCACAGCCTTCACCACACCTTCTGGAGGAACTTACCAGTTTAAGGTCATGCCTTTTGGCCTCAAGGGGGCGCCAGGGACGTTCCAGCGGTTAATCTCTCAAAAAGTACTAGCTGGATACATGGGAGGCTTCTGCATCAGATACTTGGACGATATTATCATCCACTCCAGAAGTTATGAAGAACACCTACATCATCTCTCACTGGTACTAGAAAGATTAAGCATCCACCAACTCACTGGTAGCCCAGAAAAAGTTCATCTCGGATTCCCGAAACTTGAGTTTCTCGGAGTCAACGTCGCGGAAGATGGAAACGAAGCGAAGGAAGAATACATTCACGAGATACAAGTTCCTCCCCCAACGATCATTAAACAGCTCTAATCTTTCATAGAGCTACTCAAGAAAAAGACTCTCAAATGGACGAAAGAAGCTCAAACAGCCTTTGAAGACGCGAAGAAAAAGTTCATCGGCCCACTTAAACTCTCTCGACCATCTGCTGGAAAACGTTTCGTCTTACAGACAGACGCGTGCAGCTTAGGAATGAGAGCAGTACTTTTTCAGGAAAGAGAAAACCAAGAACGCAGCATAATTGCTTACGCAAGTGCGAATTTCAGCGAGGTCGAGAGAAGATACCACTACAACGAACAAGAATGCCTAGCCATCATCTGGGCCATTTAAAGATTTCCCTACTACTTGGAGGACGCTCCGTTCACGCTAAGAACCGACAGCAAAACATTGACATGGCTCCATCGATTCAAAGAGACCCCAGATAAATTGCTGAGATGGTCACTACTGCTGCAAGTATTTCAATTCAAAATTGAACACTACCCAGGGAAACAGAACGAGCTCTCAGACTTACTCTCTCGCATTCCGATCGGATCGCACACCGAGCTCGAGAATTGGGATAAGATGATGCCTCCAGAAGCCACTCTACAACAACAATCAACCCCGCCTAGACTAATGCTTATGGATATCACAAAATTATTAGTCGAGGAGATCAAGGAGGAGCAGCAGAAAGACCCTGCGCATACTCATATCGCCACAAGCAGTGCATGCTCGGACGCAATCAAAGCTACCGAATAGCAGAGGAAGGACTTTAGCACTTCGACCAGTGACAAGATACATGGAAGCTCTCAATACCCAACGACGCAAAACAACGAGTCCTGCACGATTTTCACCATGCCACGGGACATCCAGGAGAAATCGAAACTTATCACGCCATACGAAACAGGTTCTATTGGCCAAACATCCGAAAAGACGTGCGAAATTACGTTAAACTATGCCGAATTGGTGCCTATCGCAATCGGTGCCAGAAGCAGCAGCAGTATAGCTGACTGTGGTCAAAGGGTCAGTAAGACTCTAAGCGCGAGCAAGGGTGCACGTCTAAGCCACAGGTGAGCGTTTGACTGCTCAACGTAGCACAGCGATACCCGACTCCAAATTGTTGTTACCTCTCTACTTATAATAAAGTTAATTATTAATTTAATTTTGCCTTCGTGGTGTTCATTCTCGGCCTGATCCTAACAAGGATATTCAAAGGCGCCCGAAGAGCCTTGGAATATCATCGCAGTGGACTTCATGGGCCCGTATCCCATCACCACACAAAGAAAAAGATTCATTTTAGTCGCTACCGACCTCTTCAGTCGTTGGACCGAAGCCTTCCCCATGGCCACATCAGACACACAGAAAGTAATCCACATAATGGAAGATGAAGTCTTTAGTAGATGGGGCTACCCGCAATCTATTTTGAGCGACAACTGTCCACAGTTCCGCAGCGCGAAATGGCAACTGCACTGAACTTATCATACGTATACAATCGTCCGCTCATCTTGTTTACATACAACATAAAATCGAAACATTTTGCAGTATTCCTCTCATTATAATAATTACTATTGGCCTTGACCGACACTGATTTGTCGGGTGACCTCGTTACATCATAAGACCGTTTCGTTATTACAGAAGTATTTTGCTTTTTTAATGCGAGAGATAATTTCTTTAAAAACCATCGTGAACATGACAGCTACAAGATCGTTGCAAATGTGAGAAGATAAGTAATTCGTATTGTCAGTTCCAATATTACAATTAACCCCCGTTATCCACGGTCCCAGTATCCGCAAAATTCGCTTATCCGCGGTTATATTCATGGAATGAAATTAAAAATTCTACACTGAATTCAACTGAACTTTTATAAGAATTTTTAAGACTTATTCAGACTTTTAAATCCGTTGGGGCAGTGCGGATTCATTATCCACAGTACTTTTTCCGAACGAATTAACCGCGGATAACGGAGGTTGACTGTACTATATTTTTTGAAATGCTCGCGTAAAAATTCATCCTCTTCAGCCTTCAACTCTAAAAGACCGAGAAAATGACCATTGGGGGCTGAAACAACAGTTTGATCGTCTCCTCGTAGAGCCAGATCTCTTTTAACAATATATTTAATAACTATGATATTAATTTGCCTAAAAGCTTACACCAGTATTCCTGGTTTCATTTGCTGCGTCAACTCTTGGTCTATTTTTCCTATCTCAGAGGCGCGAGATTCAAAAGTAACTAAGGAATTAGTATGTTTTGCTGAGATCTCGTTTCAAAAGAGCGGAACTATTCTTTCAGTCGCAGAAGCCATCTATGAACTGAGATATGAACCGGATTTTTCAGTATTAAATAATTGGCACACAAAACAGTATACTTTTCCAGTAGTTGGTGAAAAACACAACCACTTTCGGCGCGATGTAAAACCATTTTTGTGACTAGCTTTACACATATTAACCGTACACAACCTCTTTACTTGGCATTCTTTAATCATTTCAGTTTGCGTAAAAGATTTATCTTCTAAAATGTTTGCATCACAATTTTGGATGCTCTCACTACCTTTTTTTATCTTGTAATATCTTCCGGCCACAAACCAATGTCGTCGCTGCAGACTTCAGTATATTCAGATTCATCACGAGATCATTTTTCTAATTTTAAATAATGAAAATATTGGTTATTTCTTAACTTAGCTACTCATAGATCAAACAAAGCGAAATTATACGACGCATAGCTAGTATAGTGCTGCATAAAGAATCATACTACGTCCTCGCTCTGCATACATTACCAATTGTAGACGTCTCTGTACGGCTTACTCCTCACGCATTTTAGAGTCCCTGAAAATGAAAATGACCGCCTGCGGCGTGGCTATCGCCTACTGTCGCGTGTGGTGGCCCGTATACCTCAGTTTCATTTTCGTGCGCGTAAGCTTCGCACGTATCGAGTTCCACACCATGCCGAGAGAAAGAGAGAACCTAGTGGAAAGTTGGAGAGGTTATTGAAGAAGGTCAATAAACTACAGGAGGAGGTGGCCGGAAAGTCGCGAGAGACTTCACCGGTTGATAAGGACGCGTCGAAGTCTTCGTCAAAAGAGAACTCGGCAAACAATGGCCAGACGACCGAGCTGCCACTTCAACCGCCATCGCCGACGCCTTCTGAGAATTCCAATATAATGAACGAGGATACAGGGTCTAGGATGCAACTGACGTCGATCAGGATTGGCTAAAAATTGTAAGTAAAGTGTTGAGTGAGATTCAATCGTAGTGACGCGATCGAACCTTACCGACTCTCTTGTTCGAGAACAATTCGGATTCTCAGAAATTTTTTGCGATTCTCGACACGAGTGGCGGATCGAGACCGTTGTTTTGTACAGCTCGAGTGTACGCCTAACCTTATCGTGAGGGCAAGGATTAATATTGATTTTCGGTGTATCCGCACGAGTGGCGGATCAAAACCGTTGTCGTTGTACAGCCTGAATGTACAACTAACCTTACCGCAAGCGCAAGTGTTAATATTGATGACGGATCGTGCATCTACTCCTCGACATGTATGAACCTGCTCGTAACCTTTATAACGTGCGTGAGTGCTTGCACTAGTGGCAAGACGTTGCGTCTGTAACGCAAATATACCATTACGCATAATATAACATTCCAAATAACGCTCATTACATTAAAAATAACAATTTCGATTTAATTATCTATACAGACTCGTCTTTAGACGGTTGGGGAGTTACTGACGGTGTCCGAAATATCTGTGGTCGCTGGTCTGCTATGGAGAAAAAATTTCATATTTATTACCTAGAGTTACTAACTGTTCAAATTGCATTAAAAAACTTAGCTTCGTCTTTGAAAAATGTACAAATCTTAATCAGAATAGATAATACTCCCGCCAGCCTACATAAATAAGATGGGCGGCACACGAGTAGACAAATTGAGTAAATTATCTAAAGCCATTTGGCAATGGGCCGAAGCTAGGAGTATTATTATTTTTGCGTCATACATTACATCGGAACAAAATGTAACAGCAGACAGATTATCGCGACTTGGAAATGTTGATAATGATTGGGAGCTAAATGATACATATTTTACGTCAATTAAGAAAAGATTCGGCTGTTCAAAAATAGATTTGTTCGCTACTACAAATAATCGAAAATGTGAAAAGTTTGTATCGTGGAAACCACACATAAACGCAGCTCAGGTAGACGGTTTACAATTGATTGGGGCCAAGAATTCTTTTACGCCTTCCCACCTTTTTCATTATTAGCCAAATGCCTTTCAAAAATAAAGAGAGATAGGGCTACAGGTATCCTGATAGCCCCACTCTAGAAGAATCAACCGTGGTTTCCACTGTATCATAAATTTGCCATTAGCAAAATTATATATCTAGGACCAGATAATTTATTATTATCTTCCTGCAGATTAATTCAACATCCAAGAGCGGAGCACCTGCGTTTAATGGCGTGCGTAGTATCCGGGAAGCCTTCGTAAATAGATACATTCCTATTGCTGCAGTAGAGATAATGTTAGCGTCTCTTAGTAAATCGACTAGTAAGCAATACAGTGGAGCATTGAGACAATGGTCTGATTTTACGAGAAGAATTGATACAAATTTTCACGACATCACCACAGATTCGGTTTTAAAATTTCTCGCGGATAGATTTAACGTGGGTGCTTCATATGGTACATTAAACACTTATAGCCATTTCCATTGATATCAAGAAATAAAATAGGAGAAGACCCAGATATTATGAGATTTATGAAAGGCGTCTATAGATTAAAACCGACTAAACCTAAATATAATTTCACGTGGAATGTCGCGATTGTTCTTGATTATTGAGATCTTCTTGATATATCTAGTTTAAAAAATCTTACCCTTAAGACAATTTCGTTACTAGCTTTAAGTACAGCGCAAAGAGCGCAAACAATTTCCTTAATTAAAATAAGCAATATTCGTGTTTCTGATCGAGGCTTAAAATTAGAAAGATTTCTGATATAATTAAGACTTCCGGAGTGGGAAAAAATCAACCCCTCTTGCAGTTACCAAAGCTTATTGATAAGCCAAATTTTGTGTTTGTTCCATAATTTTAAAATATATCGGAGAGACTAAAGAAATTAGAAACGATATTGATATTAACGACGAAATTATAAACGATATTTGTATTTTTGTATTTCGTGCCAAAGACTACAGTGTTCTGGCAGTAATAAAAAACTTACAAAACTGAACTGATCGTCATCGTGAGTTTTGGCAGTGCGCGTGTACTGCGTGCATCGGTCGTGCATATACGCGCGTGTCGTTGCTAAACTTCGTGAGGTAGCTAGCTACCATAGTTCTTGTTATCGGCTCGTCGCAGACCAGCGTTGTCAAGAACAATAGAAACAAATGGCGGACGTCACTTGAGATGGTGTAGCTAAATTTTCTGTTAATAAAATACATGTAAATTTGTATCCTGCGGTGTGGTAGCTGACTGGAAAATGAAATTGTTGAATTTACAGCGCATAGTCTTACTTAATTTGCAATACTTTATCATTTCTAAATTATGATCAAATCACCTTGAGTGGTAATATAGTAACATTCACCATTTGTGTCTACTGATCTTGACAACGCTGTCACAGATATTGTCATGTCGGCCATTTTTGCATCGTTAGCTGCTCGAGCGTCACGCTTATGGTCCATTTACAAAGGGTAACGCCACTCTAAGATTTTTTAAAAATGCCAAAATTAAGAAATTTTTGCGGAGCTCGATAGGTCATTTAATTAGGGACTTAGGACTAATAATAAAAGTCTTGAACTACTCAACACAAATGTTTTCAATCGATTTTTATTACAAATGGTGGAGATATCGCAAATTTACAAAAAAGCGATTTTTTGAACCACACAAGATTTTAGCTAAAAAGTTAAAATTGTGGAAATGGCAGCTTTCCAACAAAAGTTGTTTTTTCACCCAAAAATTCCGTTCGCAAATTGTTCATAAAAATTTTAATAATTAATTAATCGAATAATTAATCGAAAAACGGATATGTAGCTCACTGAAAAATGTTTTTTGAAGCTCCTGTTAAAAATTTAGCTTTATCTAGTGTAAATGCATGCAATACAATTTCATTTTTGTTGTTTTTTATTTTCTTTAATTCCTTTTTGAAACCGTTGATTTTACATTTTCTTTGCTCTCTTCGTGCCTATTTTAACTTAAACTTTAATGCAAAAATGTTAATTCAATTTTCTTCAGTAAATTTTAACTCCCTCACTTTATCGCCGACCCCTGGCACCGTTTTGCCAAGTGGCATGTGGAGGGACATACGGAGGGGCCAGACGCCTGTAAAATAGAGGGGTACACAAAGGGACTTATGGAGGAGCTGGGGTTAAACAATGACAGCGATAGTGCATCAGCTTTATAATATAAGAAAATTTTAAGATTATTTAATATTTATTTGTACAATATTACAATATTATATATTTATATAGTATTTGTGTAAAATTATTTTAATTTTATACAATCGTATTATATTTTCATAAAATTTTCTGAAAATTTTATTTGTTTAGTGATTTAATATATCAAGCATTATTTCAATAGTATCTTAATAAACGTTTAGGGTCTGAAAAATTAGTGTATAATGAATTTAACCATCATCATTTTTTATTAAAATACATCTAATTTATGAAAATAAAAATTTTTACAAATGGAGTGAAATATATTTCAATTCCTAGCTATAACTCTTATTAGAACTAATTTTCTTAAAGGAAATGATAATTAAAGATTTCATAAATATAGAAATATATTCAATTTTAATAGTATTATTATCAAAGTGTGTTAGACTAAATTTTTTTTAGTGGGAGCTCATAACTAAGAGTTATTGAATAGTTGGTTTTCTTGAATGAATGATTTATTTAGAATTTAATATATTTCTATTAGTTGTGGAAGAAAGGTTTATTTTGATAAACTTATTGAAAAAAGATGATAAATCTTGTACAGCGCGTTATTAAAAATCGCGAATCATATTGAGTGACATTTCATTTAAATTTATAATTAAAACTAAAATAACTCTAAGAAAATTTATTACAACACAAAAAGAAAAATACCCCTAAACTTTGAATGATACTAAATAATAGTTGCACCTGCGCAAGCGTATATCGCGTATATTGATTGATAAAAAGAGCACATAGATACATGCAACCATGTTGAACATTGACTATTTTTTTATTTTGCTCAAATAAAATGATTTAATAAACAATCCAAGTAAAATAAAAGCATTCGGAACAGTTAAAAATTACTGTAAACATCGTCTACTACATCAAGTTTAATTAAGTGATAATCGTACAATCATAAAATGCAATATTACGAGTCAGGAGGAAGCATGGCTGAAAGCCAAAATATGGATGAAAATAACGCTAACAACTATAATTTACCTACTTCATCTGCTGCACGACCTATGGTGGACCCACATGCTGAGGGCAACGTAGATATTAACCTTTATCCTCAACCTAAAGAAGCAACGCACAAAATACGGGGGAAAAATGACTTCATTGAGTATCTTTTTGGGGCTGTTGATCAAGAACTTTTGACAGTAAAAACTTTTTACTTTTTCTTCTATTCTGCCTTTGGATCTCTTTTTCCATTAATGGGAGTTTATTTTAAACAAATGGGTATGAACGCTGGACAATGTGGTCTTCTCATAGGAATAAGACCATTTATAGAATTTTTGAGCGCTCCATTTTGGGGTTCTTGGGCTGACAGGTAAGTTAAATATACAAATCTAATATAAATTATATTCCTAACTAAATTGTTTCTGTTAAAAAAATTCATGAAAATTTATGAACAGCCAGATATCGGACTCAAATAAAATCTTATGAAAGTCGGTAAATAATCATTACTAAATTCATAAACTGTTTATAAGAGTTAAAAAAATGCACAAAATGTATTTGTTTTTTTCATGTTAGTAGTATTAAGAGAAAGGTAGCAGGGAAAATCACATAAATCATAACTGCTTAGTTTTCTCGTTACAGCGCTCAAGTTCTAATTTTGCTTTAAATAAATACGATTATAAGCAAAATGTCTGGAAAAATAAATATTAATGATCTTAGGGGTTTTCACAATTATAATTTACGTACGCCTAAAAGTGCAATAGATAGACGGTTCACTCTTTTGAGTGCTAGTTTTGAATTCAGATGTTCGCTGGTTGAAATCCGACTTTCGAGAGAAAAAATTGTTCGTTTTAGACTTCAAAGGGGCCTGAAAAAAGTGAAACAATTTTTTTTAAAGATTGTGCCTAACAACTTTTTTCAATACGTCATTTATGAAAGTACTTTGATTATTAGCATTTTATTCAGTTCTATGTGGTCTCATGGTGCTCGATGCACCTTTAGTCACAAACGCAATGTCCAATTCAGTATTAGATCTACTTTTACAACTCATGTGTATTATAAAGCAGCATTAATTAAGTAAAAATGAACATAAATTAAAATCAAAATTAAAATAAATAATATAATCTATTTAATTGAAAAATTTCATTTCTTTTTTTTCTAATTTTTTATTAAATTCAGGCTTTATTTGTAACTAATACACCTTTGGAATAACCTTAAAAAATAACAAAAGGTAAATTTGAAGATAATATTTTTTTTACTCTCTCAAAACTTGCAATGAACAATGAGGGTTCCCATTTAATAAATCGATTATTGGTTTGATATATTTTTGAGGTTATGATCAAACTAAAATATGAGGTCACCTTTATTGAGGACTGAACGATACCGTCACGCCGCGTAGCGGCGAAATTCTGTACTAGCGTATTAGGGCAAATTTGACCAAATAACATGGGAAATACTATAAATGTGGAAAATAATAAATGTTGCACAATGAATTTTGTACATTTATCATTTTTAATTGAAAGTACATACTTAAATATGAATTTAGCAATTTAAAAGCGGAAAATTTCGAAAAATCTAAGCTTACCATCGGAAAGCTGAAGCCATTTCCCATCGAAATAATAAGTTACTCTTTTTTTCTAGGTGCATTTAGGTAATTTTACAGCGAGTTACAAATTTAGCGATTCGATTAAATAATGCCGCGCCGTGCGGCACTCGGAGAGTTGACGTGAAATGTGGCTTATCAACACTTGTTTATAAATTTTTTAATAGGATTTAAATTGCTAAATTCATATTTAAGTATGTACTTTCAATTAAAAATGATAAATGTACAAAATTCATTGTGCAACATTTATTATTTTCCACATTTATAGTATTTCCCATGTTATTTGGTCAAATTTGTCGTAATACGCTAGTACAGAATTACGCCACTACGCGGCGTGACTGTATTGTTCAGTCCTCAATATTTCTCAGAAATAAAAATACGTGAATAAATTATTTTTATTTTTTTCCAAAATCACTTAAAGAGATTTTTCTTTATTTCACCTTCAATTAACCTTGAAGATAAGTCGATAGAGGTAGAAAAATTGTAGAAATGATAGTTATTCCGAAATTATATACGTATAGGAATTTCCCTTTGCTCATTCATAATTGTGTGTATTTATTACAATGAACTTTAAATTTCTGCTGTTCACGTGGTTTTGGTAAATTGTCCTTAAATTTTTATCGTACAGTGAAAGGTATAGTTTAAGTGAGTTTTATCATGTGATTTAAATGAAATAATTTTTTTTTTTAAATTCTCGTTTCCCCCTAAATTCTAAAAATTTTCTTTTCTCATTAAGAGCATTTAATAATTTTTCAATAACTTCATAACTCCCACACTTTGAAAAATTGACCTTTTCACTCAGCTTGAGTAATGAATTCAACAGTTTATTACAATAAATTTTCTAAATTTTTTATCAAGCATCAAATAAGACATTTTTTCGGAAAAACTTTTCTGCTCCTTGCTTTTTTCATATTGAGGTGAATTTTTTTAATCATTTGTTCAAGCAGGAAAAACTAATTTTTCATATAATTTTTGCGGTGTCGACAATTTTAACGAGATTTCTCATGTTACGTATTGAGTGTGAAATGCATCAATTTTTCTTCGTATCCCATGTTCGAAAATTTTTAGAAAAATTTATGCTCAATTTGACTATTTTGGAGAATTTTTTTCTATCTCATTATTGTAGAATTCAACTATTCCTCAAAAAATTTTTGATGTTATTACAATTTTGTCGAATTTTCCCTTTTATACTGGGTAATTTATTCGAATATTAATTTTTCAACACTATTTTTTAAGCATTTAATTAGACAAATTATAGAACTTATTTTGATGTTCCCACCATTTTGGTAAATTTCCCCTTTCATACTGATTCAGTAGTAAATTAAATATTCATTGTTTCCTGCGAGCAGCGTGCGATAGTGTTAGCTACATCCCAAGTTGCTCTACTGCACACGTAGTCAAGAAAAGCAATCGCCAACGTGCACAAAGAGGCAGTTTCGCTACATGCAACACGCGCGAGTCTAATGTAGTAAATTTTATGCTCGTATTGACAAAGTGATTTTTTCCTACCATTAAGCAGCCTGGAGAGGAGGTTTGAGAACCATCGCTTGCTAGTTAGGACCATCTGAATGCGCTGCGAGCTCTAGCCGATCCGTGAGGACTCAGTGAAGTCCTTATAGGGCCTCATGGTGATAAGCGATTAGTTTTCGCATGCATGAATCCAAAGGATGTTTCACTGCTTAAATAAATGTACACACACTTTATTATTACCATTTATTTAATTCACACATTTTTGGGCAATCAATGGCGTTTACAATTTTATTTCAGGATACAAATTTAGAATAAGAAAAAAAGCACAAAACGTCTCACTGTGTTCAGCCTCTGTATGTAACGGTTGCACACAGCAGTGCCTCTAACCAGTTTGAATCTTCAAGCTGTTTTACCGACTGCAGGCTAGTGACACGAGTCGAGACACAAAAAAATAATAAATAATCTTATCACTCCTCCTTAATTATTTTAAGAATCAGTCTTTCAAATACTCCTTTTGTAAGAGGCTTGGTTAAGACGTCCTCCAACTGCTCTTTGCTCTTGATCGTCTTCAGCTCAACTGTAGACCAGGTGTGTTGTTGAATGACCTTCCTTTATATTTCTATGTATTTCTTCCCTTTAGTTATTTTGCCCTCGTGGGCATTTTCTAACATGTGAATCGCTGATTGATTGTCAATAAATAAAGGAGTTGGTTCATCAATGGTCAACTGATTTAATTCCCAGCCAAGCGACGAATCCACGAAATGTCATCTATAGCAGAGACAGCTGCTCCATATTCGGCTTCGGCCGTGGAATTTGCGACGAGAGGCTGTTTTCGAGTAAACCACACGACAGGACGGACCTCCTCGCATCAAGAGAACACCTCTGGTCGATTTTCTACTGGCTTTATCACCACCATAGTCTGAGTCACAGAAAGCAATAAGCTTTTTATTTCCATTAAATAGAATGTCATACCTTGCAGTGCCCTTGATATATTACAATAATCTTTTCACCATCTTCTAATGACTGAGTAATAGTTTGTGGTTGAATCTGATTACTGACGATAATTTCTTTATACGGGTATGACTCACTCAACGGCTCATCATTTAGAAAGTTTTCCGAGTTTGAGACCATACCTCGTTCAATAGGCGTATTTGCTGAGTTAATATCTGTATAGTTATAGCGTTTTAAAATTTTGTCTACATATTTTGACTGATGTACGCTAATTCCATCTGGTCTTGGATTTATCTCCATTCTAACGTAGATAAGAGAATCGTCTTCACCTGTGTAAATGTAATTTTGAACTCTCTATCAAGTTTATTCAAGATCCGAATCTTTTTTGTCTTATCCTTTTCTACCATAAGTCTATCGTTCACGTGTAGCACAATGATCGTGCTTCGACACTTGTCATAATAGACACAAGGGTCCTCATCGGTAGATTGAAAGTCTAGAGATTTGAGAAATCTCGTGAACTTTGCGTTACAGATTTCGGATGCTTGTTTTAGACCATATAAGCTATCCTTTAAAAGACAAATTCGATTTGTTTCATCTTCGAAGCTTTCCGGTTGTACCATAAATATCTGCTCCTCCAAGTCTCCGTGTAAAAAGACAGTCTTCACGTCGAAAGTCATAATTCATTTTTTCGGATGCTGCAATGCTCAAAATTAACCGTATTGACATGAGACGAAATCTTCCAGGTAATCTTCTATATTTTTGTTCAAAGCCACGAACAACTAGTCTTGCTTTATGACTACCATCTTTCTTTAGACAGAAAACCCAACGACATGTCAAAGGTCTATATTCTTTGGCTTCTCAACCAACATCTAAGTATTCGTGCCCTTTAACGATTTATGTTCATTTAGCATTGTTTTTTTTCAATTTGGATCTATTAAGAGCCTATGATACTGACATTTTAACTTCACCATACATCTCTAACTGGGCAATTGGCATTATCAGAGTAGAATCTGTCACATAGTCAACTCCGATATCATAACAATACATTCACCGTGACGTGCAACAATGCGTTACCTGCATCGCCGGCCACGACCGGATATCCAACTCATGGCATTCCCGCCTCGGCAGCGTGTCTCACCCAGACCTTACGGTTGACTGTTTGAGCGTGCTGGCTTGGGACCTGCGAAAACGTAACATTTGTATTAGTTCGCGTTCCAAAGTCGAGCGAACACAGCCTTGACGACGCTATGACGTCACACAGGTCATAACTGCAAGTTTGAGATTAATGACCTTAGGTTTATAAAAATCCTTGAAAACTTACATCAATGTTGAATACTGCTATTCAGTGAAATCGGTTTAAAAAATTTGCAAGAATGGCAAAAAATGTAGGTATATAGTCATCTTCGGAATTGGGCATATAACCGAGCTGAATGATGAATAATGAAGCTTTTTGGTGTATTCTCACATTTTTTATTCATGAGCGTTATCCAATAGTTACATATTTGGCAGTACATCTTGAAAATGGTCAGCGCGTATATTTTACAATTTGAAATGACCAAGCAAGAGTTCTTGTCGCGCCAATTTTTATGTGAGAATTAAGTTCGGTTAATGAATGAGAAAGTTAGAATTTCAAAAAGTTAAACTGTATACTAATTTAAGCAATATATTTATGTTTTTAATTTTAATTATGTATTTTAAATATAATTGCAGATGGAAAAGAGGAAAACTCATTCTCATTGCTTCCCTTTCGTGCTGGGTTATTTTCACTTTACCGCTTGGATTTGTTCAACCTCCAGCAACGTCGTGTATGATTTATAAAAATCATACATATTTAATATCCATACCGGATGCAGATCAGAAAATTTCTAAAAGATCAATCCAAAAAAGATCAGATTTTTCTTTATCAGAGAAGGAACTTGAAACTGAAAAGTATTTACCAAATCAGAACAACATAAGAGATGAATTGATGAAAAATTCATCATTTAGATATAATTTAATAGGAAATGTTGAAATTAAAAACTTCTCTGAGAAAACTCAAAGTTATGATGGACAAGATAATGAAAAACAACGTAACGCAACAAAATTGGATCCAGAACAAAAGGTACTTTTTACGATTATATACTGTAAATAAATCTGGCTTTAATTGTACATTTTTACCATAAGATATATCTTTACGGTTCAAATGGCTGCAGCTTGCTGCAAATAGAGTCCGGGTTCAGAAAAGCGGAGACCGGTTTTTTACTGAACTTATTTATTTTATAAACTTAAATTTTTATATTCGAACGTATAAATTGTCAAAAAAGTATTTGATACAATTGGCAAGAACTTTTTCGGACGCCGAAGTTGACACACGGGTGGGTCAGTCTGAGCAAGACGAGAAAGTGGTCGAGTACTTTACTGTCAAAGAGCGAAATCCTTTTCGAGCCCTTCTTACGCTTGCCAATATGCGACTCTCGCACTGCTGGCGATCTCAACTGCTAGCTCACCTCTGCAAGCGGGTCGACGCCAACAACAATGACATACAATCGAAAAAGATTTCACGGTCGTGACAAGACGACGTGACCGCCGTAGAGATGCCCCCCTGGCTGATCAGGCCCGCAGTGCCCAGGGTCGCGGCAACGTGGGGTCCACCAGAGCTCGATGCGATAGTCATCAAGACGCAGGGACCGTATTGTACGACAGCATTCTCCGGGAGTTCTATTCTTCTCAGTCGGCAAGTCTGTTGTTGCATCAGACACAGCCCTACTCTCAAAGATAGTAGAAGAGGCTCATGATAAGAGGTCTCTTGTTCTTGCGGGAGACTTTAACACCTGGTCAATGGAATGGGGCAGCAGCGAGATGAAACTGCTTATCACCAGGCGCACACCGACCTTCACAAACACGCATGGCAGCTCCATCATCGCCTTCACCTTCGCCAGCGGCTTACTCGCTCTCACAGTGGCAAGTGGCAAGTGGAGAGGAAGAAATACACAATTAGCGACTATCGAAGTTATCTTCTTCGAGCTGAGTGACAACAAGCCCCACAGGAAATGAGATGCAGATGGAACGCCCGCACCTTGGACGAAGAAATCTTCTCGGTGCAATTGTTCGGCGCGAGGATCTCATAAGCGGCGCTGGAGGCTGCAGGCCCTGCTGACAAACATCACATGATAAATCACATGGAAAACCACATGGAAAATCACGGGATTAATCACGCCAAAAAATCACGTGATATTTACGAAAGTGATGCTTCTAAAAATGATTCATCGACCGTATTCACGTAATATGCGTGGAAAAATCCCACAGAAAAACCCATAGAAAAAATGAAGGGAGCAAAGAATTGAAATTGTCTGTAAAAATTTCCATGATTTTGGAAGTTGAAAAGGTCAGATATTCAGGTGATCTTTTTATCAATTTTTGAAAAATTAAACATTGTCAATTATTTTCGCATTAATGTACTTAATGATATAGAATATATTTAATTGTAAACTTTAGAGAAGTGAAAAAATTCCCCGAGACCTGGTCTGGGACCTGTGATCAATCAGTTACAAGTCCAGCTCCCTACCACTTGAGCCATTCATCGCAATTATACTAGGTTCTTCGAAAAAGTTATATTAATGAAATGTGTGTGTGCAAGATTTTCAAATAGTGATTGTATTGTACAACTGGTTTTTCTATTGTGTCTATGGGAACCCCCATTTTTTATTGCAGATTTGAAAAGAGCGGAAAATTTCACGTCAAAATGTATGTTTTGTTTTATTTTCAAGGTCATTTTAAGGGCGTTACAGACGCAAATAAAATCCCAATTTAACCTAAAATTAAGCTCAAGTAAGGGCTTTTTTCTAATTGTACCACCTCCAAAATGACCTTGAAAAAAATAATAAAATACATACTTTCACGTAAAATTTTCCGCTCTTTTCAATGGTACTCTTGAATTTGACCTTGAACATAACCTATACACTACGGTGAACCAAAAATCGATTTTATAACAGGTTTAAAAAGAGCGAAAAATTTCACGTTCGGCTGTGTATTTTTTTTTTTTTTTTATGTTCATTTAGAAGGCGGTACAGTTAGAAAAAAACCCTTACTCGAACTTAATTTTAGGTTTAATTGGGGTTTTGTTTGCGTCTGTAACGCCCTTAAAATGACCGTAAAAAACAACAACAAAATACACGTTTCAACGTAAAATTTTCCGCTCTTTTCAAATCTTTAATAAAAAATGGGGGTTTCCATTTGATAAATCGATTTTTGGGTCGCTAGAGCTTTGAGGTTATTTCACGGTCAAATCCAAGGTCACTATCGGATTTCTCGTCAAAAATTACGTCGGATATAGGGTTATCGATTTTTTTTCTCCGCTTATTTTGGCCGCTTTTCAGAGGTTTTCATATTTTTGGGACACCCTGTATATCCAATCATTCCTTCGCCAATTGATTTCAACAAATAAAGAATCGAAAAAATCAATTTTTCTTGTAGTTACTATTTCACTCTTTACTTTAGTAGAAGGTTATGTAGAAACATTCTGAGTCGATCAATTTGTAGGTTTTGACAAGACCTTTAAATCCGTTTAACTTAAATTGTCCTACGTGCATTTCTCACGAAGATACGGCCGTTTACTGGACCCCAGTATTTTTTTAAATTCTAAAATTTTGATGGGCCAAAACCATAAATATTCTAAGAATCTGATACATAATTACTAATTTTTCGTAAATAAAGTTTTTTTCCACCTCATTTACAAAGCCGTGTACATAGAAATGAAAAAAAATTGAAAAATGAAAATCATTATTTCTTTACAATTAAACCATCTTATCTTCGTGAGACATGTACGTAGGACAATTTAAGTTAAACGGATTTATAGGTCTTGTCAAAACCTACAAATTGATAGGCTCAGAATCTTTCTACATGACCTTCTACTAAGGTGAAGAGTGAAATAGTAACCACAAGAAAAACTGCTTTTTTCGATTCTGTATTTGTTGAAATTAATTAGTGAAATAATGATTGGATCCTATGATAATTTATATAGGTGTAAAGCACTTGTAAAGACCTTTCAGTCAAAAAATCACGTTTTTTTTTAAATTGCAAAATAAACGATGATAATGTTTGTTTACCGCAAAAATAACACCGGAAGAGGTGTTATGAAAGAGCACACCCTTGCTCTTTTGCACTTTTGTACATTAATGGGTTAAACCAATGTTCTTGGCAATTGAGTTGATTTCAGTAAAAGAAGAGTCAGTTGTATGCAAGGGTAGTGGTCGCACCTTGGAAATTTGATCGTTGCTCTTCGTCGTGTCAGAAACGTTTTCAAATTGATCCATCATCCGAAAGATCAGGGAGGTTCGGTCTTGTTGAGAATTCTCTTGAGCAGATGCCATAGCAACTCGTTGGAAGTTGAAGAACGATTAGGGTCATCCTGGATACCCCTAACACGTTTCCGATCCGTATCTTTCATAGTGTTATTGAAAAATCGGTCTAGTCGAGTAGCGTTACTGGACACGTTTAAGTGCGACGGTAAGGTGGAGCCTTACATCCTTGTCTTGTCTGATTTTTCGACAACAATAAGAAATGTTGACGCTCCGAATATCATCACGCAACTCGCAAGCATCGCTGCTGGGGCTCCCTTTGTGACAAGGTCGACCGAGATGTGTCAGACAAACTAGGACGGTCAAGTCACGTTTGAGGGTCCCCAGAGCAACATCTCCTCTAGATCCTTGACTGTTGTGACGAGCTGTCACCGCTCTTATCCCGACAGTCACCAAGGTGTGTCCCGACCTCCGGCTGGTCGCGTCGTTCCAGACGTCACTCTGGAAGTACTCCGAGGAACTTGCAGTGAGATCTAGGAGGGCGCGGCGCTTGGTCACGATGGTGTGCTAAACAGGTCCATCAAGCTCACTATCACCCAGCGTCCATATGTATTCTTGGAAGTGTGCAAGGCATGCCTAGATAGTGGTGCCTTCTGGAGCCTATGGAAGAGGCAAAGGCTCGTGCTGTTGCCAAAGCCGGGCAGACCTCTCGAGGATCCATCATCCTACCTTCTGCTGTGCATGCTTGACTCGGTGGGCAAGATCCTCGAAAGGATAATATGCAGATGCCTGAAGGCGTTCACGGAGGCACCCGATGCCTCTCAGACCACCAGTACGGATTCCGAAAAGGAAGATCAACCATCGACGCCATCGAGTCCCTCACTGCCGCTGCACGCGTTCAACTCAGCACGATGGAAAAACATCCTCGTCTCTCTGGAACAAATCCACACACCTGAGTATCTGCAGGAAATCATCAACAGCTACTTCCAGCCCAAAGTCCTGGAATGCAACACCTAAGATGGATTGGAGTCCTGCAGCATCACAGCGGGGGCCCCACAGGACTCAGTCTTCGGCCCGACCTTGTGGAAAGTGATGTATGACACCATTTCGCGTCTGAGACTAGATGGAGGGTTCGCATAGTCGGCTTCGTGAATAACATCGCCGTGGTAGCCATGGCCGTAACGACATACGAGGTTGAGGATCTTCTCAGCTGCACTGTCGCAAGGATCCGTGGTACACTTTGGGAGCTGGGACTTAATACAGTGGACCACAAGACTGAGGCCCCACTAATATCTAGGAGGAAGAAGATAGAGACGATCGCCATTGCAGTGGGTGATTGCCATATTGCCTCATCTCCCTGCATCCGTTACTTGGGCCTAAAATTAGATTCGAAGCTAACATACAACAAACATTTGAGAGTAGACAGCGAGAAGGCTTTGAAAGTATCGGAAGTCCTCTAGCAAATAAAGCCGGTTATCGGTAGACTCAAAAGCAGTCGAAAGAGGCTCTATGTCCGCGTCATTAAAGCAATTCTCCTCTACGGTGTCATTGGCGGCTGCTCGCATTTGTCTTAAAAGCAAAATACGTTCTCGCCAGCATATCCACTCACCCTTCTCGCAGATGAACGCAACTGGCTCTACCAGCTTCGCCGCGAGGATGTGAGAGTGAAAGAAAGTCAGAAGACGCTGAGAAGATCGTAGGCGCAGTAGGATGGGTTGCCCAGGGCAGACACACAGTCTGGTGCCAAACATCAGAGAATGGATTGAAAGAGACAGGAGTTGAGAGAGATGGTATTCCATCTCTCCGTTGACAAGGCTATTTCAAACATCATAACCAACGCTACGACCGTAACGCGAGCGTAAATTTTTCGATTGCCCCGATATGATCGAGAACGCACGTTTTCTTCCACTGTCCGCGATTTGAAGAGGAAAGAGGAAGTCCAACTTTGCCTCCGCGAAATCATGGGGCCAGAAACCATCATCTGACTCATATTTAAGGACGAAATGAGCATAACCAGACTGAGGGCCGATGAGATGTCCAGAAAAAGATGACCGGACGATGCAGTAAAAAGAAGACGCCAGTAAAAGTAATGAATGAATAATGCACCCTTAATGAGCGCATAGCTTTAGCCAAGCCTCTCCTCACGAAATATTACCTACACGGTGATTCCACGAAGAAATAAAAGGGGTGGAAGAAGTGGATGGGCTCACCAATAGACTACTTTCTTTCATGCTTATCTAGTCTGTCCTTTTTCTCTAATTACTACTCCCTATTTTGTTTTTGACGTCATACATAACCCATTTAATTCATTCAACATCACTACGTAATACCTCTTTTGTACAAACGTAGTACCTTTTGTAAAATACGTCGATATTAAGTTTCAAAATGATAAATCAAAAATAAATTAATTCCTTCTGTATAAAAATTGTTAAGAGACTTCTTAAAGCCTACATCAGTAGTTAAGTTCAGGCAATAAATTGATTTATGTTAAAATTTAAACTACGACTATTTCTCAGTTTGTCCATCTGGTCCCGTACCACGGATTTATCCCAATAAAAATCCTGTTATAATTGTGACAATGCACAAATTTGCGAGCGCTGACGTTGCACCTGACCGTAGACTGTCCGTACACTGGCGAGACGCGATGATATTGACATACATCAGCAATGAGCATTAAAAATTTTAGAAAGATTGGTCTAGCACATTTTGCTGTAGGTCGCCTGCCAATTACTAAAACATTAAGGTGACTGTTTACTCTGACTCAGCCAGTCAATACGAGTGTGGTTAATTTTTTTTTACTCATGTTGTACCCGTCTCATGATTTAGTGTTTTTACCGTCCCATTTTCTCTACCTTCATTCTACTTGTATTATGAGCAGATAACACTACCTTAGCGCGAGCATAAAAATTCACTTTCTTGGGCGAATTTTATAATAATTAGAGTGACAAAATGTATTTTTTATTGGGCCAATCGGAAGCCGAAACTTTAAGTTTTACAATTTTACGGTGAAAAGTTGTATTTTGATATTAAAATTCTTAATATAAGGTTTCAAAGCAAATAAATGTTTTTTTTAAAACTTGGCTGCATTTCAAATGACAGCCCTAAATCTCCTTAAATCTAGAAAAACGCATTGGTGCCACCATTTGTGACCAAAAGGCGACTATTAGATGTTAAACAGTCGATCATCGATACTGGCTACCACCGGCGTTTCCCTCTCGTAACGAGGGGTTCCATTTCTACCATCAAAGCTACTTAAAAAAAGATGATAAAAATAATTTTACGTATAAAACGAGAAAAACCGGCTCCGATACCCTCTAGACTTTAAGCACTACTTATTGCATTTTTAAAGTAAAACATAATCTTTTTTATTGTAACAATTTTATAAAATAAAAGTAAAAGTAAATACGTTTCATTTAAATTTCATAGTTCTCAATAAAATTATAAATCCATAAAACTTATTTATACTATTTATATTCATTTTAGAAAGAAGATAATTTCCATAAGACACATGATCAACAGTTATCATTGTTTGATGATGAAATTTCAAAAGATACAAAAGGTTTAAACAAAAATAGTAAGAGAACGACATCTTTATTACCTACTTTCATGAAAATAGATCCATTGAAGAATAAAGAAAATATTTTAGAAGAGAATTTAGTTCACAGAAATACAAGGAGCATTAAACTACAATTTTATTCGAATGGGCAAAGTCCTATGTCAGTACGCTATGCAGCAAATTATGATGAAAAAGTGCACAAAGGATGGGTGAAACCGATATTCAGTTCAATCGTCTACAAACTACCAGTATGTGCTTATTATTTCATACAAAATGAATAATTTTCTCATTTTATATTTTCAAATAACAACAAAATTAGTAAGAAATTATTCAATTGAATCTTTCGAGGAATTCTTCATTTGCTTATCACTTTTCATACTTTACATAAAAATACATAAAAAATACTTTCTCTCAAATTTGAACACTGATTTAGAATCTAATTGTTATCTTTATTTCAGGACATACAAAAAACTTTTTTCCTCTTATTGCTGCTAGTTATAGTGGGGGAATTTTTTTCGGCACCTGCCATAACTTTAGCTGATTCAGCTGTTATAACACTACTTGGCGAAGATACAGATAGGTAATTAGCAATTTTATATTTTCATATTAAAATTAAAATATGAATAAAATTTTATATCAATTCAATTCAAATTTCAAAACGCCATTCTTTGAGAGTACCATGACCATCCGCAAATATTGATAATAACATTTCTTTGACTAAACTTTTATGTTATCAGTACCATATTACATTGGGTTACTCGATGAAAAAAAACCATCGAAAAACTTACCTTCGAAATTCTTTTTTCTAAATTTCTGATAAAAAACATAGAACGGAATCAAGCTTGTCCTGGCTCATTTGGTCAATGACGACCTCTTCCGATTTCTTTCTTCTAATTTTAGTTAAAACTTTTATCATCAACGGGAAGGGTTGAAAAGCATGAAAAATAGTATATTTCTCAACGGGTGCAGCTATGGTTTTTTAGCAAAATGAGGGATTATAGCACGAGCCATCGGCTCGTGCGATAACGAGTTTTGTTAAAAGCTAACAAAAAAGCTTGATTTTTTGTTAGCTTTTGAAGCGATTTTTCCCGCCAAATTTTCGAAACTTTGGCGAGAAAAAAATTTGCAAAGTTTGTCGAGAAAAAATTTTTGAGTTTTGTCGGGAACATTTTTTGAATTTTGGTAAGAATTGAAAAACAACCCTTTTCAATAATAAGCATTAAGTCGAGCTGCATGGATATACTAACATGTCGTGAAAAGCGAGGCTTGAATACTCTGTTGCATCCACATAATCTGCCAAACCTTATATATGATAAAGCGTCTACGTATATTTTGAAACTTGAAGGGACATAAAACAATAAATTCAGTAATTTAGTAAATATATAAGGTACTTAGTTTATTCTTGAAGTAGAAATAGGAACTCTTATAATACATTTTCAAACGTGAATCTTCAATACTTCCTGTAATTCTTATAAATTCATATTAAATATTACGCGTCCCTTGAATCTATTTCGGACTCAAAGTAATATCTTTCCCAACAATTTTATTACCGTTTTTTTGATTCTCTATAATTTAAATTGGTAAGTTTGTATGAACTCTTTCAAGTATTTAACATTTAAAACGATTGTGTGAGATTCATCTTTTTTTAAATTAGATTTCCTTTACAATCACCTCACGTCCTTGCCTGTATTCTGGGCTCGTCGAAGCTGTACATCTAACAAGGCGCTATCAAAGAGGTGTAATCTTCAGGTTCTGTTTAGGTTAGCGCATCCTACCCCCTACAGCCCCCTTCATCGCCACCCTAATTCTTAAAAACTCTTTAAAAGTCTGAATAAGTCTTAAAAATTCTTATAAATGTTCGGTTTTCGTACCATGATTTCTAATAGTTAATAAAACTTTATAAGAGTTTTAAATGATAGAAATAAATTTTAAAAATTTATGTGAAACCTGATATTTGGTTTCCGAAATATTTAGACGGGTAAGGCAATCGCTTATTTAATTTAAAAAAAATTTTACAAGTGACAATAATTGTTATAAAGAGTTATTAAGAGTTATTGAGTGTTGATAAAAGTTTTGAATATTTTTAATGACTGTTTTGGTGGTTATCCACGCTCGTCAAAAGTCATCTTGAAAAAGCTATACGAGCAACCGTATGAACCATATAGAAAAAATATAAAAAAAATGAAAAAAACTTAAAATTTTTGATAAAAAATTGAGTCTTTACAGGGTTTTATGAATTTTTAAAAACTCTTTTTAACTCTTTAAAATCGTTAATGGGATGTACGAAATCCGAACATTTGTAAGACTTTTTAAGACTTTTTTAAACTTTATAAAACTTTCTCATGAGAAAAATTTCCGTGGGGGACAGCACTAAATGGACATTTGGCATTATTCATAGGTGAAATCTTCAGCTGGAAAACAATTTTTTTATAAACACACTTCCAAACACGAAGTTCAAGCCAAAGAGAAAAAACTTACATAAAAGTTTGTTGAATGTAATTGAAATTAAACTCATATCTTGGATCTACTAAAAAAAACTTGGTTTGGCCCAAAAAACTCGCGTTCCGCTCATCGATCAAGAGAGAATTTACCCTTTGGTCGATCTGAATAATGCAGCGAAAATGTTTCATTATTAAAGTTTTCCATAATTTGGTTTGATATTAGTTAGAATTAAAGTTTTAATTATAGTTAAAAAGGCATAACTTTACAGTTATTAATGTAAAGCTAGAGGATATTGCGTGAAGTATGTTTAAAAGAACAAGTGATTATCTAGTTATTTCATATTCAAATAATTCCCAAATGAGACATGGAAAAATAATATTAGAAACAGTTTTCAATTGAAATTTTATTTAAAAAATACTTATTCTTAAACTCGAAAATTATTAACATTAATGAAAAAAAGGAAAAAAAAATTATTTCATTTTCATTTTCAGATACGGTCACCAACGTATGTTTGGTAGTTTAGGCTGGGGTCTTGCAATGTTTTTCGTTGGTATTGCATTAGATCATAGTACCTCGTTTCCAGAGCATCCTTGTGTACCTGATTTGAAGGAAAGAAATTACACGATATGTTTCGCAATATTCAGCGTCCTAATGGGAGCTGCTCTTATAACAGCTACGCAAATCAATTTTAAATATGACCCTGCAGTACCACAAGTTGTAAGTAGAATATTTTTTATACTTCTGAGATAATAGAAGTTTGCAAAAATGTGAATGTTAACAACCGTATGATAAACAATTTAATTATTTAGGAAGTTGTAACAAATCTAAAAGAACCATCCAGAGAAGAACAATTACAGAATGATCTATCGCAGCAACTTAATTTACCTCATTTACAGGATTTTGATGGAAAAGAATCAGATACAAGAACTCAGCCATTTGAAGAAAAGGTTTGAAAATTTTTTAAAATAATTTAAAAAAAAATTAATCATTCTTTTCTATGTTATAAGAAAAGATCAACTATTTAAATGTTCACCCTTCTACTTTGCTTAAACAAATAGAAAGAATCCATTTTAATTTATTCTTGTTTAAAATGTTTCATTATTCAATTTGATGTGTACGGATATAAGGTAACTTTGAAAAATACCCCCTTCCAATGTTAGACCGAAGATGATCTAAGTATTTGCTTTTAAAAGAAAATCAAAAATATAATTTCTCAACGGGTGCGTATTTTTTTTAGCAAAACGAGGGATTATAGCACGAGTCGAAGGCGAGCTTCATCGGGCGTCGACCTTTATATATACAGGGTGACACAAAATTATAGAAACCTCCTAAAAGCGGGCTAAATATGCGGAGAAAAAAATCTATAACCTCATATTCGACGTATTTTTTTTATGGAAAACCCCAATTTGCCGGCAATTTGAAAAGAGCGGAAAATTTTACGTTGAAACATGTATTTTTTTTCAAGGTTATTTTAAAGGCGCTACAGGCTCAAATAAAACCTCGACTTAACCTAAAATTAAGCTCAAGTGAGAACTTCATTTTTTTAACTATGTCACTACCAAAATTACCTTGAACAAAAAACAAAATACATATTTTAACGTAAAATTTATCGCTCTTTTCAAATATGAAATAAAAAAATTGAGGTTACCATGTAAAAACTCGATTTTGATTTTCTGCAGCTTTTAGGTTATGTTCCCAGTTAAAAATAATTGCATGAATATCCACGTGGAAATCCACGAGGATTAGTAATTCACGTAGATCGATCATGGTCTGAAAAAAATGCGATCGCCGTGTATTTTCCACAGATCCACGTTGATTTTTTTTCAATCTTCGTGGATTTCGGACTTGTTCTCGAGAACGCTCGAAGGATCCGCGAGGTCTTGTCAGTGAATTGTCACGGATTTTCAACTGATCCACGAGGATAATTGAATAACCCTGCTGGAAAAAATCAGGTGAAAAGTCACGTAAATTATCAGGTAAAAATCATGCCAAATCGTCTTCAGGTAGTTGAATTTTTTGTGTGAGAATATCATCCGGGTAGCCTATTTTTGGCTCCAGGTCAGAACTGAACTTTGCGATGACTTTCTTCGGGTACTCGCGATCATAAAAAAATCACGACTACCCGAAGAAAGTCACCGCTGAGTCCGGATCTTAACCTAGTACCCATCCAGAGTAAGAGCGAAAGCAAGATTTTAAAATTGTGATTATATTGTACAACTAGTTTTTCTATTGTGGTACTATAAATGTAATAAGATATTAAAAGAACTTGAAAAAAATGCTTACACACTTCTCATTAATATAGCTACTTCCATAGCTCTTGTAAAATCAATGAACAGCTCAAGTGCTAGGGAGGTGGATTTGTAAGCGATAGATCACCGGTTCAAGTCCAAGTCTCGGGGAACTTTTTCACTCCTCTAAAGTATAGAAGTAAATAAATCTTATATAAATCTTCAAAATAATCTAAATTATTAAGTAAATAATATCAAATATTACTGACAATTCTTAATTAAAAAAAAAAAATAACCTGACGATTTTTTTTCACTCAAAACCTACGAGGATTACTGCGGAAAACCGCGTGGGCTTATCGAAAATCAACGAGGATTTTCGCCTAAATCCTCGTGGATTGATGAAAAATCAACGAGGATTTCCGTATATCCACGAGGATTACTGCGGAAAGCCGCGTGGGTTGATCGAGAATCAACGAGGATTTCTGCGGAAAGCCGAGTGGATTAATCGATAATTAACGAGGATTTCCACGTAAATCCACGAGGCTTACAATTCTATCACGAAAGTCCCAAAACAAAAGTTCCTATAGTGAAAGTTCCAAAATTATTAATTCCCAAGTATAGAATAGTTCCAAAACTATTAAATTCCAAATTATGAGAGTTCCGAATTTATTCTATTCCCAAATACAGCCTATACGCAACTAACAAGGAGATCTTTCCACCTTCGGATCACAGACCTTTGTCAAAAAATTTTCTCTCCTGGTACCAAATAATGATGTCCCCTGTACTTAGTTTAATCTCATGGATCTTAGGGCCTATTTTTAAGAGGATTTTCTGTAATGTGAAATTTTTTTGCAATTTTCTGTATCGATATAAAAGCACTTAAACGAAAAAACGAAAAATTTTAAAACTTTTTTATTCTTTGCATTTATTGGTCTCCTTGTAAGTTCGCGTGTTACTCGCGAAAACACAATTGCAAGGTAGAACGAGCTGGCCAAAAAGTTCGAGCGAAGCGGGATAGCAATTTTAATGCGATGGAAGGCAAAATTCTCAATATCGTTTTAAAACATCGCGAATACGCCGATCAGGGCATCGAACTGAAGGATTTGAAGGCTATTGGCCATTACATCCACCGCTAGTGAATGTTAATTTTGGAATTCCCAATAAATTTGGATTTTTTTATAATTTGTATTTCTTGTTTTGTGGATATTTTTTTTTGGAACTAAATCATTTTGGAATTAAAAATTCTTAGGACTAATAATTTGGGGCTTTTGCTTTGGACTTTTGTTTTGGGAATTTTTTACTCATACGAGGCGTTACGTACGTGGACTCTGTATATGATCCATGTTCAATCCACGTGGAATCAATATCCGATCCTCGAGGAATCGCTGTATGATCCACGTGGAATCAGCGTGGATAATTATGCTGAGCGAAGTGAAGTCATTCCTGCTTGAACTCCCGTGATTTTGCAAGGGTTTTTTGTGGCGCGGTACCATGAGTACTGCTGGATCGATCTTTTTGAAAATTTAGAAAGTTGATAAGGGAAGCTAGACGAAGATCTGATGACATTCATAATCTCGATTGCTCAACCCTTTATGCACTTTTATGCATTTTATATGCATATTTCTGAAATTATAAGAATTTGCTCAAATTTGACGGGATTTTTTTAAATAATCTGTCGGGGACCTTAGATATGATTGTCGTTGCATTGTTTTTTTCGTTTATGCATTACAATGCAATTTTATGCAGTTTTAATGCATTTTTTTTATAATTTGTTAGAATTAGATCAAATCTAATGGGAATTTTTTAATAATACGTTTGGAGGCTTAAGGGCTGGCGATAGTGCCTACAAGTTACCGACGTACTGAACTATTTTGTCCTCATTTTTCTCCACGAATAATGAATCAATCGTCTTGAAACTTCGAAATAACGTTCAGAAGATTGATACAATTATACCTGTGCTCTTGTTTTCAAGGAATTGTCTTATAAGCTTACTTAAATTAAATTTTTTGTAATTATAGGTTATGTAAACCAAGAAACAACAATAAAATCTATTTACTTAAAATTCTTGACAATGACGGGAAAATAAGAGCACAGGCATAATTGTGTCAATCCTCTGAGCGTTATTACTAAGTGTTGAGATGATTTATTAACTATTCATTGAGAAAAATGAGGACAAAATATTTCGGTACTGAATACTGACTGAGTGGGTAGGCCTGGCCCTTAAATATGATTCTTGTCGCAAAAATACACTTATCAAATCAACAAAACATATCGTGTTTTAGTTAACATTGTACTGATGACAATTATATTATAAATCGTGTTTCGAGTAACATACTGAACGAAAAATGATTGTGTTAGCTTAAAGTTATATCGTGTTTCAGTTAACGTTGTACTGATAATTATACAAGTGGCAACTCGAGTTGCAGAATGCTGAGCGATTCCAACAAACTGAACATTCGTGCACTGAACTGACACAGTGCAAAAGTGACCACGTATCTATGCGGGAATGACTCGCCAATGGGCCATCCCAACTTCGTATTTGCACTCCGAGGTTCTCGGGCATGAATTAAGCAAGAAAAAAAACACGCAAATGAACTCACTTGCTTCTTACATCTAACTCGCGAGCACTTAAAAATGTAAACATCAGCCACTGCAACCGGGCAGACGGCGTACAGGCAAAAGCAATGCGCGGCCTACGTAGAGATTCGGGCGAGTCCAAGATCGATGTACAGCTGTTAACGAAAACTTTGACTGTTGACACACACACCCACCTACGCATTTTTTGCTGTATGATTAGAACGCGTGAGAACTTCGGAGTGCGAACATGAAGTTGTGATGGCCCATTGGCGAGTCATTGCCACACAGATACGCGGTCACTTTTGTACTTAGTCTAGGAGCCACTAACTGTGTCAGGCTAAATTTTAGCCTGTCTCAAGATTTTTTGTATTTCTCGAGCCATTCAACGCCTTTTTAATGACGCAGTATGGTTATTTTTTTCAGTGTGGTTTTGTGGCAAAACAAGGGATCATGGTACAAGCCGAAGGCGAATTTCAGTTCATGCAAATTTTAAATAATTAAAAATGCAAACCAAGTAGCCTGAGTAATCCAGCTTATACCGTTTTTAAGAAATCAATGTCGCAAATAAAAATAACCCCAAGTTACCGAATCAACCCACAGCACGAGCAGTTTACAAATGATAATGCAAACTTTTATAACACAAGTAACTCAGCTCATGGAGTTTCTAAATTATTAAACCTGTAAAGTAACTGGTGATGAATAGTTATTTATTACATAGAATTTTACCGCACGCCAGTGTCCAAAAACGCTTGATGCGCACTAAAAAGTGTGCGCCAAATGGCACTGTTCGCCTTTTATTACATAAAAACTTGCGCTCAGCATACTGCAACCAGAGTTGCCGCTAGTTTACATGGACATCTACGCAATTTTTTCCAACTGGGTTCTAGGTCAAATTTAAGGTCACCATTGAAAAGAGCGAGAAATTTTACGTTCGAATAGGCCTTTATGTTTTTTTCCAATATCATTTTCGGGGCACTACAATTAGAAAATGAAGTTATTACTTGAGCTTGATTTTAAGTTAAATCGGAGCTTTATTTGAGTAAAGTAGTAGCGCCCTTAAAACGACCTTGAAAAAAAACGAAATACATGTTTCGACGTAAAATTTTCCGCTGTTTTCAAATTTGCAATAAAAAATAGGGGTTTCTATTTGAAAAATCGATTTTTGGGTCGCTGCAGCTTTGAGGTTATGATTAAGGTCAAATTCAAGGTTACCATTGGTTTCCCCATAAAAAAAATTACGTTGGATATGAGGTTTTAGATTTTTTTTCTCCGCACATTTAGTCCGCCTTTAGGAGGTTTCTATACTTTTGTGACACCCTGTATAGATATAGTAATAGCTATACCAATATGGCGGCCTACTTCCGGAGATTAACACGCGATTGATACAAATAATCTCGATTTAACGCATTAATTATCCGCGAGTGGAATATGACAACTTAAATTCATGTAAAATTCGACGAGGAATCCGAATATCGAATCATTTTTCACCTAAGCCTCCGGGAAAGCCGTGAAAATTAAAACGTTTTTTGCTAATATCTTGCGATCCAATAAAAATAATTACACCATTTAATAATTCCTCGCAAAATTTTACATCGACATGCACTAAAACAATTTCAAGTGTCAATGACAAATTTCGAGTTCTGCGACGTTGAACTTACCGGCCGAGCTTATCGGCCGAACTTACTTAAAAACAAAAACTACCTATCTCGTGAAGGAGGTTCCGTCTGGGTAGTTTTTCGATATGCGACTATGATTTTCTTATAGTTTGGATCATAACGAATCCATTGGTATGCTTATTAATATGGGTAGCCAGGCAAAATCTGGAGATATTTCAATCCAAAGTTGACTGTTTATGTAGCAGAATACCATGGGCTCTTATGACAAGGAGAAAAAAATTTTTTTTAGCATTAGTCATAAATACTCAAGTTTCCCCAAGCAAGACATATACGGTTTTGTAGATCTAAGTCTCTACTTTCTAGTGATATGTCTATTAATATGGGAAGCCAGTGAAAATCGAAAAAAAATTGTCGATGAAAAAAAAAAATGGGCGTCGTGCGAAGCACTCCGTCGTCGCTAGGTGGGCCGCCATGTTTGTTTAATGTCGGTAAAGTCGCTAGTAAATTTTTTGCTATTAAATAAAATAGAAAATATAATAGAAAATTAAATCGAACGATCTAGAAGATCAGAGTTCTAATAACATATACAGGGTGTCCCAAAAGTATGGAAACCTATGGAAAGCGGCCAAAATAAGCGGGGGAAAAAAATCGATAACCCTATATCCGACGTATTTTTTCACGGGGAATCCAATGGTGACCTCAGATTTGACCTTGAACATAACCTCAAAGCTGCAGTAACTCAAAAACCGATTTTTCAAATGTAACCCCCATTTTTTATTGCAGATTTGAAAAGAACGGAAAATTTCACGTCAAAATGTATGTTTTGTTTTTTTTCGAGGTCATTTTAAGGGCGTTACAGACGCAAATAAACCCCAATTTAACCTAAAATCAAGCTCAAGTAAGAGTTTTTTTCTAATTGTACAGCCTCAAAAATGACCTTGAAACAAATAATAAAATATATTTTCACGTAAAATTTTCCGCTCTTTTCAATGTTGACCTTGAATTTGACCTTGAACATAACCTATACGCTACGGTAAACCAAAAATCGATTATTCGCATGGTGACCCCCACTTTTTATAACAGATTTGAAAAGAACGGAAAATTTTACGTGAAAATATGTATTTTATTATTTTTTTCAAGGTCATTTTGGAGGCTGTACAATAAGAAAAAAAGCCCTTACTTGAGCTTGATTTTAGGTTAAATTGGGGTTTTATTTGCGTCTGTAACGCCCTTAAAATGACCTCGAAAAAAAAACAAAACATACATTTTGACGTGAAATTTTCCGCTCTTTTCAAATCTGCAATAAAAAATGGGGGTTACGTTTGAAAAATCGGTTTTTGAGTTACTGCAGCTTTGAGGTTATGTTCAAGGTCAAATCTGAGGTCACCATTGGATTCCCCGTGAAAAAATACATTGGATATAGGGTTATCGATTTTTTTTCCCCGCTTATTTTGGCCGCTTTTCAGAGGTTTCCATACTTTTGGGACACCCTGTATGTGTCTATAGACGAGTTGCAGGCTACTCACGTCACCAAGGTGGAGACAAAGATGCAAGTCTCACGGAAACAGAGTTCCCATAGTTTTTTAAGCCGCTAAACCCGTTGCTAACGTAAAATTACACATCGAAGATCTTGTAACTGATTCTTTCTAACTGAAAATTTTAATCAATCTCGTTCGCGACTCCGACCGGTGCGGGTCTCATCTCAGTGTCCTCTGTTTCTGTGCCATAGCCTCTGTGTCTCTGCCTCTGTGCCACGACGCCTCCAGCCGTCTAACCATCATCTCATCAATGTAAGTTATAAATTATAATATATCCATTTAATTATTCAAATACTTGCTTCTAACTTCTTTTATTTTTCCTTTCTAAATAATTTAATATCATAAACAAATACAACTCCTAATGACATCACTGCCCCGAGGCGATCAATGAGTAACCATTTCGCCTTGTGGAAAGTGACCCTCCTTCCCTCACTATAATTTACGATATTCTAAATTGCATAAATACACGGAAATATACCTGTGCTAAAAGACAACTCGTTTTGGCACTATAAAAAATTTATACAAGACCACTGTAACCGTTAGGTTACAAAAGTCCCGTCTCCCGACGTAACTTTTAGCACTCTACATTGAATTTTTGAACAACTGTTCATAATTTTCCATAGATACCTAGAAAATTTAGTCCAAAAAATATGAAACTACAGTAAAATATGTAGCTCATAGCCTGGGATGCTATACATTGTTGTTGGAAGGTTCAGAGTCAACGAGAGACAACACATTGAAATTCTATTTAGTGCATCTCGAACTTGCGTTTAATGATCACGGAGTGAGTTAATGTTTATGTGCATGACGGTGATCTTGTCAAGTACGTCAGAAATGCGGGTGAGATGATTGTTAAATACCTTTTTCAGGCACAAGAGATTCATCAGCTCAGGCTCAGTCGCCAGCTCACTGACTTCAGAGCCATCGCACACACACGACCCATCCCGGGTTCAGATGTACGCATAGGAGCCTTTGAACATCCTTAGCCTTGAGAAATAATTATGGATGTAATTCTGTATGCATCTCAAACATCCGCAGATTACCAGTGGTTCCAGACAGTAGCGCAGAGGCGGGAATATCTCCAACCTTTTTTCTGAAGCCAAGCACACGATCACGGGTGACGGTCTCCATGTAGCGCACAGCAAGGGTGTGTGTAGTTGGGGGCAAGGCCGCTGCGGAAACGGGCCTGCCACCTGCGGCACGACGAGCAGCAGGCGAGTTATGCCAGCGAATCGAACTGTCCACCAGATTGATGGTATCTTCGCCTCCAAACAATCTCAGCACAGTAGCACACAGATTACGGAGTTCGGCATCATAGGTGCAAACCAAAGTGGAAGGGATGTTAATTATCTTCGAATCTGAGCAGGGCTTCATCTTCTTAATACAACACAGTATCTCTCATTGGCGGTTCTCAACAGTACTGATACGCTGACCATACATCTTCAAAATAGAATTACCTTTGTCAAGTTTTGCATCTATGGCAGTGGCACCGTCCCTTAGTTCGTAACAAGTAAAACTTTTTTGATAGAGGTATTTTAGGTGGTGATTGCGCGTCCGAAATCTCACACGGGTCAAAAACTACGTCGTCTTCATGATACCACTATAGTTTGTGCGGCCTACTCTCTCGCCGGGCAGTCAAAGTGCTTGCATTGTGTCGATTTATTAGAGAAATAATTGATGGCCGTGAAGAGGTTCAATTACCACATCGTCTGCTGATGGTAAGGCGTTGGGTTTCTGTTCGACTTCTAAGTTGCCCCACCATGCTGCGCAAGCTTGAATGACTATTACTCAGTATTTATTTAGAATATAGTGCCTACCTTGCTAATTGCGTTGATTAGCTTTTCTATCTCTTGTCCATTCTTTTTAATCATATTATTTGGCATAATCAAAATTTCGTTCGGTGAGTTTTTGTAAGTATTGGTATCTCATAATAGTTCATCGTTTGACTCAAGGGGTAGCGATGTATTTAATAAGTAATTATAGTATTTAACTCAAATGACACTATCTTGAGTACACCTATCGAGATCAGATAGTATTTTTTTTTATTATAACTAAAAAGATGAGCTTTCAAGGAGTACAAGCAAACATTTTGGCAATTCGAAAAATAGCGGACAGTCTTATATATAGCCTTTCAGAAAAAATTGCTAGATTTACTAATGAAAAAATATGTTTAATTGAACATGGAAAGAAATTTAGGTGAAAAGTGAAAAATTAGGCGAAGAAATATTATTAAAATATTCCAATCTATAGAGGATGTATTACTGAATAAACATGAGTCAAATGATTACTAATGAAAAACTTATTTTTTCAGACCAAGATCTTTGCACAAACAACTCGTGAGATACCAGAATGGTTAACAATTTTGAAGCAGTTTAAGAATTTGAAATGCGCATCTTTTCTGTTTGTTGCCTGGTTCATGGGATTTGGAATCGGACTTATATTCACATTTTTATTTTGGCATCTACAAGATTATGGTGGAACTCCAACTCTCTTTGGCGTTGCTTCAGTAATAAATCATGTATCTGAAATTTTTGCTTATTTCTTCAGTTTTAAGCTCATACGTCAACTAGGTCATGTTAAAGTATGTGTTATTCATCATACATTTTTTATTTATAATATAATTAAAGTATAGCATCATAATAGTTTATATCATTTTTATTTCTAGGTTCTTTGTTTAGGATTGTGTGGTAATATTTTCCGGTTTTTGTACATTTCTTGGTTAAAAAATCCTTGGTGGGTTTTACCATTCGAGTTTGTTCAAGGCATAACTCATGCAGCTGTATGGGCAGCTTGTTGTAGTTACATCGCCCATAATACTCCTCCTCCTCTAAGATCAAGTGCTCAAGGTGTATTACAAGGACTTCATCACGGGCTTGGAAGAGGTTGTGGAGCAGTGATAGGAGGAATTTTCGTTGCTGTCTATGGTATGTAGTTTATTTTGAGCCCATCTCACTTATAGAAACATCGTTGAAATATTGTTAGAGTAAGACCTCCTTAGACGTGTTTAATATGCGAGTTCAGTTTATAATTAACCCGCAAATATGTAGTGACTACAAAAATTGAAGATTCATGAACTCCCATGAGCGGATAGAGCATTTTTGTGGACTTTGTATCCACCTCGAGCCGATACGAGCGATCGGTGTGTCAGTTTTACCAAGTCCGTGAACGAACTTTGTAATTAGACTGATTTCAGTCTAATTTCAGGGTTCGTTCACGAAGTTCGTAAGACTGCCGCACTAATCGCTACTATCGGCTCGAAATGGATAGTCAAATCTACAAATAAAATTAATTTTGTCGACAAAAAAGGTGAAACTTTGTTTTTGCTAGAGACGAGAAAAACGCATGAAATTTGAAGATGGGTATTTTTTTTTGCTTCTTTTGTGATTTAGAGGATGAAAAATAAAGTTTTCACGTAAATACAGCTACTTACTAAAATTTCTAACTCTCGTGAAAGTACTAAAATCCTACTAAAAAAATAACCAATGATTTCGATAGTTTTTTTTTCAGCTTTTCGTTGGTAATATCGGAATATTTGAATTAATCAATTTAACCAAAAAGTTGTCATCAAACATCCAGAGCTAAATACCTCGAAAAAAGTAAAATGGAACAAATGAACTTAATGGTTTATTTTTGATTTTTTCTTGTAAAAATAAAATTTATCGAAAAAGTCTCACTGTACCATGACAGAACTGAGAAAATTTCCTATCAAAATTATAAATTAATTTATTTTTTCAGGCGAATTAAAAGTTTTTTGAATTTCTAAAGCTTTTATCAAAAATCGCAATCTCAAGATGAATTTTTTTCGTTGCAATCTTGATCTAGCCTATTCATTTATTTTTTCTTGCTTTTCTTTTGAAAATTTACAAATCCTTTTAGTACCAATCTTCTTAAGTTTATGCATAAGATTTGTAAAACAAATTCGTAAAATCATAACAATCTTGTATGCGATTGTACAACATGAATCTCTGAAAATATTTGAAAATATTTCGATAAAAAGAAAGAGTAATATAATATATTTATTTCAGGAACTACAGCGACATTCCGGGCTTATGGATTATTATGCATGGTGGTATTGGCAGTTTTTATCTTCATTAATTTTTATCGTCAAGACGCTGGGTTCATAGCTAATTTACCCCAAACGGAAGACCCCCATCAAGTAGCTGAAGTCACTCATTTAGCTCCCCATGGTGTTCCAAGTAATGCTATTCCTAGAGCACTCAGTTCAAGTAGATTACATGAATTATCAAATCAGGATGGAAGTTATGGAGCTACATATCAAGCTTCATTAGGTCATGCATTGGATGTTCCCGGAAAATCAGAAGGTAAGATAAATCAGTTAAAGTAACTGCAGTAAAAGCCGTTTATTGTTATCACAATGGGATCAATTAACGCTTTATTTCAAATAATTAGTTGATTTATTCAGACGAAGCAGTGAGAAGTTAACATACAAACAAATGTAAACCATTTTTATTCCATAAAAACTTGAATTATTCTTCTGTGCAAAGAGATTTTAACTTTATTTATGTTTACTTAGTGATGTTTCAATAACGTTTGGTAGTTTCATCATCTTTTCCTATTTAATCAGATTTAGAACTATCTGTTATGTCAGGACTATTTGTTAAATAATACCCGCGCACTTATCTTACTCTAACTGCACCAAAATCTGAGATACACGTTTAAGGTTTGATATAAGACTTTTATTTTAGAGTTTGCACATATAAAATGGATATTATGTTTTTCGTTACACTTTTAGTTATAATGTACCACACGATTGGCTCAGCGATAGCTCAGTTACAAAAACTAGGATAAGGTGTTAGCGCGTGAAGACCGTAAGATGTTAGTGCGTCTATCTGAGAGAGCTGAGAGCCAGAGATTACAAAGATGCGCGCTATATATAGTAATTGTTGAGTCCCGAATCATAGTGGGGCGATATTGGAAGAATACCCGAATTCACGTAAGCTATCCCGTGACTAGCGCGTGGTATGATAACCCATAAATTACATCATTCTTTTTATTACCCCTTTTTTCGCACGTTTATTGTTATATTACTATGTCTACAGAAACGTCATATCGAAAAACTCGTGGTCGAGAAACAGCGTGACGAGACTCGATTTTTTGGATATGACAAATCCATCATTTTCAAAGTAGATGAAAACTTAATCGAAGTTTTGCTTCACTAAAAGTTTAATAGCTTATATGAGAATCAATGTAGTATATTGACAGTCCCAGAGGGGATATTGGGCCCGTCACTAGTACGGGAGAGCCGTAGGTCCGTTCACTCACCTTATGTCGCTTAGGCTTCTGATACCTGAAATTCTCGAATGGGTCGGATGAAATGAATTAACACGCGTTCATTTACTATTAGTCGAATTATCTTTATTTAAGGCCCACAAGGGCAAACTATAACAAATAATTACGACAACGCGAGTTACAATCTTCGGCTGACGATACGGCCCCGTAAACGCTTACGCACGCGTTGGGCACTTTCCGATAGCTCACGGAGGCCGAGACTTGCTCTCACGTTACAATCGGACCAGTGTCGCCGCTACGACACTTGCGTGGCCTCATTCATACTGTTGATCATGACGATGTGCCGCCGAGGCATTTTCACTTTGGCGAACCATGGTGCTGCTCGAGAAGTTAAAGAGGATCGGGCTACTTCCGCCGCTGAATGTGGAGCGCTTGATCGCTCGTCCAACAATTGAGGCTTGTACAGTTGTATGCGAATACTTCATCGGGCTGGGAGTACGAGTCTGACGAAGGCAGTCAGTTCTAGAAGACTTAAGATCAGGAATCAATGAACACTCACTGTTATGTTATAAATAATTTTGTTTTTTTCTATTTATAAATTTTAAATTGTAAATATTTTATGCTTGCAAAATAAAGTAAGTGCAGATGCCCTAGCTGGTAAAAGCACTATAATATAAAAAAAAAAAAAAAAAAAACACACACACACACACACACACGGGCGGGCAGCCGCGCCGACCAACGACTTAAAAGTACCTTACAATTACCCCAAGTTCTTCGGCGCCTCGCTGCTGCACTGATGCCCTATTGTTGATGCCCTGGGCTTAGTCTTCTTGGCCCAGCTACTGCTGCTGCTGCCCGCATGCGACGGCTTCGTTCAATCTTATCGGCCACTTCCAGGCTCTCTGCGCACAGCACTTGTACGATTATGGCTACGAGCACGGGAGACTTTGCTTCGACATTTCCTGCCCACCAGGGTTCCAATCTGACTCGTGTACGCGATTCCACCGGACACTACGGGTACTCATTCACCCGCGTCACAACGACAACGACTTCCAACGATGACTTCAACACACTTTCGCTTCAACGCACTAGGGGAGAATGCCCGTTTATGGTGCACTTAAGACGTTTTAGTTTATAACTAACAAATTTCTAATTATAACCTTAATATTTTTATACAAAATTCAAGCTGAAGTCTTTATCTTTCGATTAGTATGTACAAAACAATAAAAAAATTATTATTTCATTACAAATGCACTTTGAAAAAATTTTGTTACTGCGCCAAAATAAGCTCCATTTTTCCTTTTGTGGCGCATGCATTTTCCTTTTTTGGCGCACACTTTTGCCTGCCACAGCATGATAGATTATGCTGTTTATTTTATATTTTTTATTAATTATTATTATAGAGAGAAAAGAAAGGGTCTAACAAAATAAACAAATTTCATTTTCCAATGTTTTAATGAAATTTTATTGTTATGAACGAAATTACAATTTTTTAGTAATTTTAACAAATGATGAACAAAAATAATTTAAAAGTTCAAAGATAGCTTCTTACAATGTATGACAGCTTATTCAAATGAAAACAAAATAAAAAGCATGTTATTAACAAATTACAATTGAACTTGACTAAATATGTTTCTTTGGTAATCTATTTCTACCGGGTGCGCAAACTTTGAAGTCGCATTTTTTTTTGATTTTCTTTATCTTGCTTTATCAACTCTGCTTTTTCCTTTTTTTCAGCCATCTGGCGTTGTCTCTCTTCTTTTTTCTTCTTCATCTCTTCGGATTTGCGCTCTTTTTCCTTTTTCTTCTCCAATCGAGCTTTAGATTTAGCTTCTTTATCAGCTTGTGCTTGCTCTTTTGATTTGATTCTATTTTTTTTCAAAATTTCTTGTTCTTCTTTTTTTATCTTATTCAATTTCTCTTCTTCAATTTTTTAATTTTCTTATCAGCTATTTTTTTTCTTATTGGAGATGAAGTAAGTACTTCAGATCTGTTTGAGTTCTTTGGGGTTTTTATCTGAGATTCTTGCTTTGATGAAAACTGAAATTGCTCTGCAAGCGCTGAGGCAAAATCTGAATTTTCAGATGTTTTGATAGCAGTGCAATTTGAAGTTTCATCGATAATACTTTTCTTGTCATTTTTAGTCGGACTGAAGACATTGTTGCTGTAGAGTTGAAATTATCATTTATACCACATATGACATCCGTGTCATTTTCAGTCGGACTAGAAGACATTGTTGCAGTAGTGCTAAAATTATCATCTATATCACATATGACATCTGTGTCATGTTTAACCGTATCACTCTGACCAGAATCATCCACTATATATATGACTTGACTTATAGGTACAACTTCACTACCACATATCACCATGTTATTTTCACCAGCGTTCAATCTGCATTCAATTTGGATAGGGGATGTGTCACTCATTTTTATCGCAGAAGTATTTGGAGCAATTGCTGTCTCCTCAAATGCATGCTCCTCTGGTATGAACTCTTTAAGGGTATGTTCCTCAATTGAATTTTCTTCCAGCGCATCTTCCTCCACTTTATTTTCTTCTGCTGCAGACTGTTCTGTAGTGGATTTATTGCTTTGACTTGAAAATTTTTGTGAAATACACGCCGGTTTGGAGGATGTATTCCTGTACATGCAAATCCATTAATTCCATTACTTGGAGAGGCCACTTCATAGTACGCTTTTGAAAACAGTTCTACACAGAAAATAATTCAAAGAAATTATTATTTTATTAAAATTGGCCAATGAAGATAATATTGAACATCTTACCACATAAGTCAAATGGAGTGATTGGTTTCATAATTCCTGAATCGCATTGCACAAACTCATCACAAACTTGATTAAACTTTTTCTTTAGTGGACCAAAAAAAGTTATATCCAATGGTTGAGTGCGATGAGAGGTGTGTGGTGGCAAAGTGACGACATGTACATTATGTAGTTTGCAATAATCAATCACCTCTAAAGAACGATGGCTTTCGTGGTTGTCCATGACAATGAGTGCAGGCTCCAATTTGTCAGATTCACTTGGGATCTTCCCCTGTAGTTGAGGATGAAGGCTGGCAACAAGTGATTTTATATACTTGAAAAAAAGGACTTCATTTATCCATCCGTTTTTGCTTATTTCAACCATTGATCCTTCGGGTGCACCCTTTTTGAGCAGAGGTGATGATCTTTTTCTTGCAAATACAAACATTGGGGGATGGAAAATTCCTGTGGCACTGACACAACACAGTACAGTCGTTGTTTTTCCTCTCTCCTGAAGTCGCTTTGCCAACTTGTTTTTGCCCTTTTTTAGCCAAAATATTAGGTGGACGATGAACAGTTGTAATTCCAGTCTCGTCAAGATTGTATATTCTTGAAGGTGCTATTTTATTGTTTGTACGTAACAGATTTCAAATTATCAAAAAATATATCTACTTTTTCTTTGGTAAATCCTTTTATCCTCTGAAGACTTGTTGATTCAGGCTTTCTTATACTTAGATCTATATTTCTACCCATAAAATTACGAAGCCACTTGGCACCTGCTAATCTTTTTTTGGAGTTGAAGGTGTTAGATAGTTGACATTTTTCAGCGAGATTAAATGCTATGCTTTTAAACTGCCTTGGTGTAAGATATAAATCACTAGATACTAAAATCTTCTCTTTCAGCATACTTTCTTTTTCTTTATCGAATACTGGCAGTCTTCCAAATGAAGGAGAGCTTGACGTGTTCACTCTAGGCGTTGAAGATTTCATGCGCCTACGAATCGTGCTCTCTGGAATACCGTACCGTATACCTGCTGCTCTAACTGAGTAGTTTTCATTCTCAATCAATTCAATAGCTTTTCGTAGTTGAACACCGCTCCATAAACCTTTCTTTCTGACGATGTCCTTTGATTGAACAATCTGTGAAAGTCGAAAGCAAAACTTATAGCACATGTGTAAACATAACCTGTTAGGTTATGTGAAAAATTAAAACTGAATTTAAAACACGTACCTTTGATTTTTGAACCCCACTCATGCTCTGGTACACTTAGTTAATCTTAAATTTGATTGATTAATACGATAATTAATTGTAAGTACATTAATTAAAAGCTAATCTTAATTTAATGTCTACGCGCACTACGTCGCTGCCGGATCGCCGTGCGAAAAGACAACCCCATTGTACACTGTCGTATGCGACGGCTTGTGACGCACTTATATTGGCGCAGGCTGTGCAGGTTACGACACGTGCAAAAATTCTGCGCCGCAAAGAGCCGAGATTATGCGCCGTTTTAGGGAAAAACGAATTTTAATAAAAAATGTTAATAACTAATTAACAGTTAAGTATTTTACATTTTTGAACACCGTGGGACAAAGGTTAGGAGTTCTACTAAGTGTATGTATATGACATGGAGCATCATCAAATAACTATTTACATGAAATACTTATATTTAAGCATCATAAAATTGTAACAAAATGAATGCATTTTTATTTACAATGAAATTTTTGTGCTAAGTGGAATTTTTCATCGTTTTTTGTAGGAAATTAGTTATTTGGTGGTCATAGATTACGTCGGCATACTTTTTACACCAAAAAATTTTATAATTGTCTCTATAAGCATGCGCCATAATAGGCTTATGCGCCATAAACGGGCACTCTCCCCTATAGCTCGCACTTTTCGCTTTTCACCAACTCAGCTTTCTCGCCTGGCCTTTCTGCTAGCCAGCGTATTCTTATCTGCCAATCATGCGTCACGGCGAAAGGAATTCGCCCGGCGTCTGCTGGGCTCTTTCTATCCTTCTCGCACGTGTTGATGCTGGGCCATAGTCTTCGCTTCACGTGATCATCGTTCTGACGGGCCACTGCTTATCAGCTACCTAAAAATGCGCGAGAGAAGGGAGACACACGCACACTCGCTCATGTATATACGCGCGTGTGGCAGTCTCGGTGCGACGCATTCTCTGCGAATGATCGACTCGCTTGCCAACGGATTGTGTTCCGTCACAATATTTGTTAGACTGGTTCATTTTTCAAAAATTCTCGAAATCCCAAAATGGTTTGGTGGATTCTTACAGTTTAAATTTTTACAAAAAGAAATCCGTAGATTAAATTTCTAAAAAGTGACAGGAGCCACGGTCAATAGATGTTTCAAGTTCAAAAACGTGGTCCAAAAACAAGCACAATCCTTCACCATACAAATGATTTCAAATTTAGAATTTTCATTGAATGGTGAAGAAATTTTGCTTACTTTTTGACAAAGTTTTTAAACTTTACAAATCATTTGACAGTGGTTCGCGTTAGTTTTGAGCGATTAAGGAGGCTGTAGCGATGCAAGGTGGTTCTGTATTGGAACGATATATGTGCAAGGCTATATGCCTTACGCAGCGCACAGCGCTAGCATGGCAGAACATAGGGGAAATGTGTTGGACTCTTAATATCTTTTTTATTTGTCTGGAAACACCCATTTATAATTATATCATTCGAAAGCTAATGAAATTTACTATAACTTATATTGATTTCATTAACTTCTAAAGTGATTTGAGCTCACAGTACACTGAAAGCTGCCATTTCCCATTTGATTCAATGTTAAATAGCCAAAACTTTGAATTTCATTATTTCCCAAGTTTACATGGAAACCCATCACTTTTTTTTTACCAAAAATCTTTTAATTTCATAAACTATCATCGGTTAAAATTTCACTTCGATCTAAAGTTCTTTTCATTTTCGCTACAGCCTCCTTAAACCAATGGCTTTCTTTTTGTAAAGACTTTTATTTTAAAAACCCACTGAACTATTTTGTGATTTTAAAAATTAATGAAAAGTGAACCATGGTATGGAACGTACTGAACACATTAAGCACCTGACTATCTGGCCCTCATTTTCAAAAATGTTTATACTTACTGATATTTTGTCCCCGCATAGGTTAAGTATCTATTTAGTATATCATACATTCGTACTGGATTTATTGGCTTTATGTTGCCACCACACGTTTTATGTCTTTTCTCGGATGTTCTTTGATTCTCGGCATAATTTACATATCACATTGCATAAACTTTGCACGATTACATGTGTTTATCTTTTCACAATATGTACTTTCATAATAGCTGCTATAAAAGTAAAAGATGAAAGTAAACGATAATCATATAATTAATTAGTGAATTACTCGCCAAAAAACATTATAGTATGGTTTTAGATTAAAATAATCAAGTGCTGACACAAATCGCTGAGGACAATTGCATATTTGATATAAATTTGACATACATTAATGTAAAAAATATTCAAACGTTGTTGTGTAGAGAGGGGCGAAAACCAAAACATCATTGTAGTCGATATCACCCATATTTTTAAAATCTCAGATTAACAGATGAGTGATCCAGTAATTGCGAATTTGGTTATGATTTCTCTTATTAACTCCTTTAATCCTGAGCACTGCAGCAGCTTGTTAGATTATAAGAGCTCATGTTTTTTAAACTCTGCGTTAATTAATATTTGCGATGACGATTCTCTCATAAAAAGGATTTGAGTGGTTCCATAGTTTGGATTTGTTTGTCGATGGTGGTCGGTGTAATTTTTTTTGTTCATCGATGACATGTTTATTTTCTTACTGATGATATCATTTGACAGAAACCAGGGTGCATCTATTACTATGTTATAGTAGGATAAAAATTACGAGAAAAGTCTCATTAGGTAGCGCTGATTTGAAGGACTGCGTCTATGCGGTGATGTGAAGTAACGAGTCCAATGTGGCAGCGACAGCTTCTGAGACTGGCTTCAATGTAGTTGTGACTGGTAGAGGCGAAAGGGAGTAAGTACGGGTGATCTCGTTCGTGCCTGTGATCTTACTCTATCTGTAGAAGTTGCTTTTGATCGCTACCTTCTGTAGATAGTAATAAATTATCTTTAGATAATTTATTTCGTCAGTCAATGAGAAGTAAGAGCGACAAACCCTTTGTTAGTCTCGTTGAAAGATCACTTGATTAATCAATGAAAAAGACAAATTTACTGTTCAAACCGGAACACGCTGGAGCTATTCTGTTACACTCATAACTATTTTCAGCCATAGCTTGTTTATGCGTGACGGGCTTTCCGCAAGCTCACCACCTAGCGGTTAGTTCTTAAACTACTACTTGCGTATATCGAATGTTGATGTCCCGACTACGCCGATATCATAACAACTATTAATATTTAAGCTTGTTGCAACTAGGAATAGGGGTTTTCTGCACCTGCTGCTCGGCAACTAGTTGTGAGTATGGTCTCAGGTGTCAAATTGGCCTGAAATTTGGTTTTTGTATCAGCCCGGCTCCAATCCTTCATCGACCTTGCCCACGCCCGATGCTTCATCGACAGCAAGGACAATCGGGCTCCTACAGTGCTGGTCGCTCAATCTTCATGACTAACGCTACCACTTGTCCCATAGTTGTATTCCATTTATTCAGATTGGGCTTAGGATAGATTTGTAAATGGCAAAAGGCATTGGATTGACCAACGTTTATCACTCACGGAGTTTAAATTTTTTCAAGGTATTTTTTTATGAGTGGTTTTACTGAAAAGGAGAAACAAACTAGCAGACGGAGGTGGCAGAATTACCCGAGCTGTCGTATTTTCAGTCTTGAAGCATGAGACAGCGTTGCCTTTTCCAAAGTGGGTTGGAAACGCGTTCACCAATTTTTGCTTTGTAACTGGAGAACACGCTATTATTCTCTTCACGAAGAGTCAGAAAACAGTCATGGAGGCGTCCGCCGTGTTACGTAGCACCTTTGCTAGGTATCTTTCGAAAATGTCAATGTTAGACTTGGCAGTGGCTCCCCACAGATAGATGTCACATACTCAGACGGGCTTCATTATAGATTTGTATAGAAAAACTTTATTTTCCAAAGTGATTGATGATTTTCTGCCTAAAAGCCAGTAGAATTCCATATGTTTGAGGCCCAGCTGCTTTTATTTTGTCCAAATGTGCGTCTTCTATGTAAATCGATCGAGGTGCTTCCCCAGATATTTAACCTGGTCCGATTGTGAAATTGGACTTCCATACAGACTAATTTGGGGGCAATTTTCTTTTCTCAAAGTGAAGGTTATGTAGCATGATTTATTCTCATTGACTTTAATCCTCCTCTTAGTGAGCCACTGTTGGGGCTAATCTAGATAAAGTTGGGTTTACACAGAGGCCAGATATGTATTTATGCTTGCTTGGCAATGTTGCATTTATAATATTAGGTGATGTTGAAAAATCCGTCGTGTAAAGCAATGTTGGCCCCAACACGTTTTCTTGAGTAATTTTAGTTGTGATTTTTACTCGAGATGATCTGTTTTCCGGATAAGATTTCAGTATCTTGTGCAATTTGATCGGAAAATTTGATCAGATCTTGTAGTGTAGGCTTCCATGCCAGACTTTGTCAAAAGTCTCTTTTGAGACGTAGTACTTTTTCTTAAATGATTTCTGAACTTTCAGTCAGTTCGGTTGATTTGTTCGCTTGTAGTGTGTTGGCTTTTGAATCCGAACTAATGCTGAGGAGTAAGCTCTTTCTTTTAATAACTGCCTCCATTCTGGACAGAATAATTTTTCTCACCATTTTTGACAGTACTGAGAGTAAGCTGATCGGTCTGTAGGATAAAAAACATTTTTAGCAGATTTTTTCTGATTTTCGAATGAGGTTAATATGAGCTTCTTTTACGGGGCTGGAAAGTGCACGACACAGTCGAGGCCCGCATTGATGATATAATACAACATCATTATACTATTTTTTATGATAGGTAAACAATGTTAAACAATAATAGGATACATAAATAACTAATTTATGATGCCTCATATTTGAGCGTTTTATTCGACATTTTATTTCCAGGTTTGCCAAATCCAAACAATCCATTTTTGAGCAAAGATGGATTGAGTTACAAAAATATGGGCATTTCAAATGAGTTGGATGGATTCATACAAAAAAGTTTCCAGGTAATTTGATTTTTAAGTATATAAAAGTTAATCATACTTTGTAGGGGTATAAATAGTAAAAAAAAATTTTAATGTTTTTTCAATTTTTTTGGTTGACAAAATCGACTTTTGTCAATTTTCGTGTCTCATAAATTCTGATTACATATATGCAAACTAGACAAAATTTGTGACTGACGATTTATAATTAAGTATTTTATTTTGCATAAGGATTTTTACATGTATTTTACAAATCGTAAATAAAAGACAACATCGTTAGAGGACCAGGGGTCAACGTATCATCTGAGAGTCGACACTGGAATCCGTTGGAAACATTACTTCAGTGTGAACTCCAGTCACATTTCTACTGCCTTCTTTTCATTTAATTTTTATCATCGTCTTGTTGTTCACCTGCCTCTTGTTTCAGTTTTATTACCACTGCCCTCGTAAAAGTGAAGACTGATTTCCAATTAGTTGGGTCTTCCAACATGAGCCGGACGATATTATCCGGCTTGATCCGCTTGCTGAGTTGTATCTGCAACTTTATTCTTTCACACTTGAAACGTGAGCAGTGAAAAAATACGTGCTCCACTTTTTCGATTACATCGGGGCAAACCGGGCACCGTGCGCTGGTGTTGTTGTCGTAGCACTGGCTATGATGTCTGAAGTAGCTGTGCCCGATCAATAACTGCGTGAGATAGTATGTAATCTCACCGTGTCGCCGTTTCACCCATTCCCTTGATGTCAGGATCTGCCATCTTCTGAGCATCTCCTGGCGCTCGCCGTCTTGACCCATATCTTCGTGGCAGCGATGGCAAAGCCTAGCTCACTCGTCCGCAAGTAATGCAGCGGTGGTTCTTTTCTTTTTTTTTTAAGATGGATCGGTTTTATTCAAAATTAATGATACTTATAAAAGTATCACTGCTCCAGATGGGGGCCACGTAGAGCAGGACAGAGTCGACAAGGCTCCAGACACACTGTTCGCTTTCTCGCTGACCTTTACGCAGTGCACGTCGAACCGCAGTCTGCGGCGTCGATGTGCAGTCCTAGGTAGTGGATGTGGGGGACCGAGTGTATGTGACAGTTCCCCACTATGATGGTGATTGAAATCCATCCTCTTTCTGCTAATGAGCAGCAGAACTTCTATCTTTTGGTCGGTGGTGGCCAAGCCAAGCTGCAGGAACGCCTCTCGAACCTGTACAACAGCAGCGTTCAGGTGATTTTCGATCCGCCATGGGTGTTAGGCCACCGCAACTAGCGCGATATCGACTGCAAAACCTGCCCTGTAAGTTGAGGCGTAGGATGGTGTCATACGTCATGTATATGTGGAAATCCGGAAAACTTTTGACTTTTAAGGAACCGATATGGAATTCGTACTTTAATTATTTAAGCGGGATCCGTGACTATACTTCTATTATTATAAACTATATCGAAAGTCATCATGTACAAACTAATAAACTATTAGATTTTACGAGTGTAACATGGAGTATAATGAGTTATAAAATGATTTTTTTACGATTTTATCACATTGTGAAAAGGAACCGGAGCCGATTTATAATTTCTTAGTGATATATAGAAATGATCGATTCACCAACCTTTTTGAAAATTTTTTTCTGGGTATAGCTGAGGGGTTAAATTTTTAAAAAAAAATTGTGTCCAAGTAGTGCCTTCGCCACAAGACTCCCAATTCTTAATTATGTAATAGGAACTCAATTATTACAAAATTACGTTTCTAATACTGTAACGAATATTCTGAGATGATCGATTAATCTTTCTCTGCCAAAATTCTTGAAGGTCTTGAGTAACCAAATCGATTGAGATATCGCTGGTCCGCGTTAAACTTGACATTCAAATTTAAGGTCACCATTTGATTCCTCGTCAAAAAATACATCGGACATGTGGTTTTTGATTTTTTTAATAAGCTTAATCTGTGAAATTTCTAGAGGTTTCCATAAAATTTTAACCAAAAAAATTTTAATTTACCTTCCAAGTTGAAAAAAATTGCGTGGATGTCCACGTGGATTATCCACGCTGATTCCAAGTGGATCATACAGGGATCCCTCGAGGATCGGACATTGATTCGACGTGGATCGAACATGAATCATATATAGAGTCCACGTATGTAAGCCTCGTAGATTTACGTGAAAATCCTTGTTGATTATCGATTAATCCACGCGGCTTTCCGCATAAATCCTCGTTGATTCTCGATCAACCCACACCGTTTTCCGCAGGAATCCTCGTGGATATTCGATTATTCATGAGGTTTTTTGTGGTGAAATCCTCGTGGATTTTGAGTGAAAAAAAAATCGTCAGGTGATTTTTTTTTGAATTAAGAATTGTCAGTAATTTTTGATATTATTTACTTAATAATTTAGATTATTTTGAAGATTTATATAAGATTTATTTACTTCTATACTTTAGAGGAGTGAAAAAGTTCCCCGAGACTTGGGCTTGAACCGGTGATCTGTCGGTTACAAGTCCAGCTCCCTACTATTTGAGTTATTCATTGTTTATACAAGAGCTATCGAAGCAGCTATATTAATGAGAAGTGTGTAAGCATTTTTTCAAGTTCTTTTAATATCTTATTACATTTATAGTACCACAATATAAAAACTAGTTGTACAATATAATCACAATTTTAAAATCTTGCTTTCGCTCTTACTCTGGATGGGTACTAGGTTAGGATCCGGACTCGGCGATGACTTTCTTCGGGTACTCGCGATCATAAAAAAATCACGAATACCCGAAAAAAGTCATCGCAAAGTTCAGTTCTGACCTGGAGCCAAAAATAGGCTACCCGGATGATATTCTCACATGAAAAATTCAACTACCTGAAGAAGATTTGGCATGATTTTCACCTGATAATTTACTTGACTTTTCACCTGCTTTTTTCCAGCAGGGTTATTCAATTATCCTCGCGGATCAGTTGAAAATCCGTGACAATTCACTGACAAGACCTCGCGGATCCTCCGAGTCCGAAATCCACGAGGATTGAACAAAAATCAACGTGAATTGATCGAAAATCAGCGGTTTTTCACCGACGAAACATCGCGGATGTTTCGAGTGCGTGCTCACGAACAAATCCAAAATCCACGAGGATTGAAAAAAAATCAAAGTGAGTCTGTGGAAAATCCGCGGCAATTGCATTTTTTCAGACCATGATCGATCCACGTGGAATCCTTGTATGATCCACGTGGAATCCCTGTACGATCCTCGTGAGTTACTAATTCTTGTGGATCATTCCATGTGGCTATCCATGCAATTTTTTAACTGGGTTATTAGTCGCTTATTTAAATTTAAAAAAATACCGGTTGATAAAAATCGTAAGCCTTACATTTTTATCATTTTTCAAGTCGATAAGTAGACAAAAATGCATGTTGCTCATGCGTGCCATACGAAAAAAACAAAAATTTTTTTAGTCGAAAAGTTAAAAGTTTCTCGGATTTCCACATATCCGAAAGCCAAACTGGCGATCCGAGAGGTCGAACGGGCTCTTCGTAAAGACCTACAGGCAATCACAGACGATTTTCTCCAGCATCTTGCCCACCGCGTCCGGCATGCAGATTGTCCGAAATGAGGTCGGCACGTCGGGCGGTTTTCCCGGCATCAGCAACAAGACGAGCCTCTGTCACTTCCAGCACCGGGAAAACACCGCTCCTCATGCACGCCGTGAACACCCGGAGATAGATGTCCGGTAGCGACAGATCTTCCAGTGCTGTGTGCTCTTCTCTTTCTGCACAGGAGACGCCGAGTATTATTTCTCCGTCCGGGACTACTGGTGGTGGGATGGGCTCATTGGTTACCAACGGGAAGAGGGCGGCTATCGCACGTCGCACTAGTGACGGAAAGCTATAGGTGGTTTCGCTCTCGGGACCCTTAGTCGCGACATCACGGTCTTGTAAAGCCTACCCCAGGTGTCCCTGGTCACCTTCTCACACAGAACCAACTTGCTTTTGGGCACACGGCTTGGATCCAATAGTGTTATAAGCAAATAATATACTTATGGGCAAGGCTTCACATTTTTTAAATCATCGTGAATGGGGGGTCTTCTGATTTGATTTAAATGAAAAACATCAATATCCCAATAAATGTAATAATATTATCTTCTAGTCACCGAGGTTCAAAACTTATTGATAAATGAAAAATCAGTAAACCATTTTCATTGAAAAAAAATGAACAATATACTTCAATGTTAAATATCTCAAAAAGCAATACGCTAGAAAATGATCTTTTTGATGTAAAAAAGTCTTATCTTCCCAGGTGAAAATGGTATGTTAGATCTGACTGCAGATCTGATATAAAATCTCATATCAGGTCTGATATAAGTTCTGGTGAACGCACATCAGATTTTATGCCAGATCTTATATCAGAATTTGCATACGATAATCGACATCAGAACTTCCATCAGATCTGACATCAGATCTAATGTCAGATCCGAAACGGCTGTATCGCTCCTAATTGTTTAAATAATAAATTTATTATAATTAAAATTTAATAATAAATTTAGTTGTATTTTAATAATCATATTCATAATATCTTTAAGAATAATTCCTCCAATGTTTGGCTTTTTGATTAAGTGAATTTAAATTAATTCGATAACTTTTATTGTTTAAGATTTGTTATTAAATTTTAATTATTAATAAACTTATTGTTTAAATAATTAAAGGCGCCACAGTCACTTCAGATCTGACATTAGATCTGATATCAGATCTGATGTAAATTCTGATGTCCATTATAGTATGCAAATTCTGATATAAGATCTGGAGTCAGATCTGATATACTATTTTTACCTGGGTTTCAATTAATAAAAAAAATAAAAAAAAACATTGCTTTTTGAGATATTTTTGAGAAGTTTTGGATTTCAATCAATTCCAAAAAATTTTTGTTCCATAAAATTTTCCCCTCTAGCTCCTACTTTTTTATGGTTCATGAAATTTCAAATGCTTTTCATTTAGAAAGTCAAAATATTAAAAAATAATTTTTTCTAAAATCACAGACTTTTGGATAAAATCAAGTATAACTTCTGACCTGCTCATTAATTCTGAATAAATGAAAATATAGTTTCGACAGGAAATTTTCTCAGCTTTCTCATGCTGTAGTAAGATTTTTCGAGTAAGTCCGCTTTTTTTAACTGAGTTTTTCGAGATATACAGATCAGCATGTTTGATAGAAATTTTCCTACAGTATTCTTGAAAAGGCTGACAAGCTAATAGTATATCTATAAAAATTATTAACCTTTATTAAACTACCGAAAAATATTATTAAAAATTAGACGTTTTAATGAATGTCTTTGCTCCATTTAATCGAGGAAAGTCTGTTATGAATTTTCGAAAATACAAATTTTTCCACCATAACAGTATTCAAAAAATGTTGTACGTTACTCGTGACAAAAAGTGTTACTTATGGGACTTATATCGTAAAGTACTATAAGAAGGTGAGTGTAAATATTTAAATCAATCCGTTTATTTAAACAAAAGTTAATGACAAAACCATTGAGTTGTATGCAAGCAAGTAATTTTATGTACCCAATCGATCGATTTAAAAATTACACACACCTTCCTAAGACCTTTTTGAATAATGTTATGGTGTAAAAATTTGTATTTTCGAAAATTCATAACAGACTTTCCTTGATTGAATGGAACAAAGACATTCATTAAAACGTCTAATTTTTAATAATTTTTTTCGGTAGTCTAATAAATGTTAATAATTTTTATAAATATACTATTATTTTGTCAGCACATTCAAGAATACTGTAGAAAAATTTCATGTAGATCAAACTTTGAGTTCACGAGAGACGGCAAATTAAAAATTAGCGTAGCGGGATTTGACGATCGTGTTTGGCTCTCGATCGACTCTATCGACTTTTCTTGTTGAGGCTGTTAGGAAGTGGAAATAAATGCAACAATTTATTATATTATATTAACTACTTGTCGCTTAGCGCGCATCACGCGCATTTTTTAAGCAAATTAATTAAAATTATAAGCCGTTATTTTATTATTTTTTTCATGAGTAAATTATTAATGGAGGTACAACATTTTTTAAGTGAACGTGATGTCATACTTATTGTTATAAATGATTTTCTTTAATAGTGTATTAATTGAAAAACAACAAAATACGTACCAAATGATTTTAAAAAATTGGCATTGCAGACCCAGTAGATGTTTTCAAGCAGAAATGCGAGCTATTGCTAGATATGGTTTTATTATTACATATCGAAACTTCTTAGCAACACGATGCTGCACCGCAGAGGAGTACAATGAAATGCTATTTCCAGTTTATTAAGCAGCAAGATGCCTCTTCGGAGCTCAATTCTGCATGACGCTACCTTCGCATCCCGTAGCGTAAAAGTAATAAAAATCAAGTTCGGCTAAAGATGGCACTTTGCGAAAACAATTTAAAACTGTACATGCTGATATCGAAGTCAGCCCAAAAATCAAAATTTCAAACCAGTTTTCTGAATCTTCACTGAATATTTATCTAAAAGGCTCTACAGCTACCTTAAAATCATTAAAATAAAGCTCATCATAGAGCCTTTTATTAAAACGGGATTAAAATTTGGATTTTTGGGCTAACTTCGTCATTCTCTTAAACCTCAAGGAGTTAAATTCACACCTTTAAAAAATCATGTTCACGTAAAACTCTTTCTGGTAAAACGCTAGGATTCACGTTAAGAACATAGATTGCTCGTTTTTGAAAAGAATAATCCAAATTATAAATTACTTTCCCTATTCGATTTTGAAAAAAAATAATCTGCGTTTGCAACACTTTTAAGAGTAGAGTTTACGAATTACTCTTTTGAATCCTATTAAGCACTGCATCGAAAAGAATTTCTAGCGAACAATTCTCGGGAATAACTTTTTAGAGGTACCAATGTTAACTCTTTGGTGTTCAGTTTTAAATTGTTTTCGTTGAATGCGATTTTTTTATTTTTATTGCACGAATGGTGGAAGTAGAATCTTGCTAAATCGAGTCCTATCCTTCTAATCCACACTAGCATCATTTTGCTATGAGACATAGATGAATTTTATTAAGGAATGATTTTACCAGCAGCGCGTAAGCAACTATTTTCCTTCGCCTGCACAGAGAGGGAAATGCTATTATAGGACCACCGAATATGAAATATCGTATGTAGTTTAAGCCGCCAAAAAAGAAATCCCTTATGCACTTCTTTTGCGGCCTCGGCCTGTAGTTATGTACTATTTAATTTTTCATTCTGACTGATCAGGTTAACGAATTATTTATTAACAATCTTTATAATCTGCTCTTTTCCGATAATACATTTCGATTTTGATTCGATATCGATATACATACTTCAATTCATAGTGACATTCAGATATTCGATATTCGATTCGATATTGGATATTCAATTCGATATTTGATATTCGATTCCATACACGCTACAGCGTGTTGCCCTAAAAGGTCTCTCAGTGTGGGACTCCCACAAAAATTCTCCAATGGTCGGTAACCGCGTCAAGTGAAAATAAGTGTTGTCACAATTGTACCACCAAAAATTCATTTTTTGAAAGAACTGCTCAAATAAAAATGTAAAAAACGACTGAAGTTTTAGCTCAGGACGTTTATTTCCATTCTTCGATCAAAATAAGTTTCTGTACCTTCAAAGTGTTCTTCATGACAAAATCTCAAAAAGACGTACAATAATCGTCGTTTTTGAGGTTACACCAGTAATACGAGAGCTTTATGAGTAATTATGTATCTTAAAAACGGTATGATCAATTTTTTTGGCTCTAAGTTCGATTTTGAATTAAGAAAAATGAAAACAGGCGAAAAGGCGGGCTTTGACGTTCAGGTTGCAGAAGAAAAAATCATTTGTCGACGTCTACGATTTCGATTTGAATGCCCATTTTTAAATATCAGCTGTTAAATACCATTTTATCCTTAATAAATTGCATTTGCCCACAACTTCTTTTTCAGCTTTTTGTGAAATCCACTTAGGGAATTTGAAAACAGAATCTTTTTAAGAGTAAAAAATTTGAGAAATCGATTTTTTGACCGAAAACGCTAGTTCTCTCTAAGGAGATCATTTTAGATTACACCACTAAAAAAAACAGGATTTTTGTGAGCCCATCTTGAAAACCTAACGATATGTAAGACTATCAATCATTAGTCATCAGTGATGACTAACCAATGAATTTCCGAAATATTCAACTAAAAAAAATGTTGTTCGTATTGGCTATATGTAACCTTACAAAAAAGTGCGTTCTTTTAGCGATTTTTCACTTTAAAAAAAATATTTAAAATGCAGAATTCTTAACATGTAAGAGGTTCCAACGATACTTACACATTAGGGTATAGCGAAAAACTCCTATTTTTGAAAATTGCTTCGTAATAGTGTAAAAAGTTTTTCTTTTGACATAAAAGAAGGTAACCTAAAGCTGATCACTCACAATGAAGTCTTTCCACTCTAACCAGCAAATACGCTGTTTTTTATGTTTTTCGCTATTCCTTATCTTTTAACCGCGTTTTGAGCGAACATATTAATAATATATTAATATTAATAATCATGCCCCTACTTAAAGTATTTTATTAATTTTGAATAATATGATTATTCATAAAATTTTCGATTATTATGTCAAAAATCCACTCAACCCACTATATATGATTTTTGCAGACATTCAATGAAGTTGTTAACATGGAAATGGACAAAAAGAGTTCCATCCATGGTTATACAATTGGAAGGTCAACAGCAGTGTACAAACCCATTTCATGAGCATAATTACGAATGGTGATGGAAGGGTTAAATAATGATATCATAAAAAGTCACAAAAAAGAAAAAACATATCATGTTAAGATTAATATTATTATGTTGTAAAAATCGATTGTTTTAGAAAATTATCGCTTTTTAATTATATGTTAATAAAATAATAAATATATCAACGTACTTTATGTGCTTATAGACATAGAATTGAAAATAATTTAATTTTGTTGGTTAATTGAAAGTTGAATATAAAAAATGTAAAAATTAATCAATGTGAAGTTTGTAGTTGTATTATTTATTTCAAAAATATTTTGAAATAAAAATAAAAATTTGATTTTAATATAATAGTACTTTAAATGTCAATGCATTCTCTATTTAGGTTCTTCATAATAAGTGTAATCTTTGCAAATTACCGAATTAATAAAAAATTCCTAAATTAACATTATATTCAAATTTTTTTTACTTAGACTTTGCATTGACTTTTGAAAAAAAATTTTCTTCCGATAAATGTAATAAAATAAACTATAAAAATCCTCTTGGGTAGGTATAATTGTCTTGCTTCTTCTAAAATGTTGACTAAAATCACTGATTTTGACTTTTTAATAAGCAAAAAAGATAGTTTAAAGTGTTTAAAAGTGTTTAAATTTTGATTTTATCGATGATTAAGGAGGGTAAGGAGATTGTTCCAAGCAGACGTCAGTACCCCGCGCGGCGCCAAATCTGACGTTTTTACACGTCTGTCGCTGTGTTTCACTAAGAAATAATCAATATACCACACTCTGAAAACTTGCGTATCGATAGGAAATTTCCTCAGTTTTCGATTGAGACTATTTAGATAAATCTTAAAAATTCCCATTTTTAGATATTTGAGTTGAAAGGTTTTCCGACGATTTTCCCGAAGAAAATGGAAAATTTTTGAAAATCGGACTTCACCATCGGAAAGCTGAGGTAATTTCCCATTGAAATGGTGGGTTACTCATTACTTCTAGGTGCATTTAGGTACTTTTACAGCGAGTTAGAAATTGGGTGATTACGCCTTATAATGCCGTGCGCGCTTCGCGCTGGAGACTTGCCGTGAAATAACTAATATGTTGGGCCTGGGAGTTACTTGGACCTTGATTGGTTTTGTGAAAAATGAAAATTTAAATATATGAACTTTAGTTGCATTCTCATAAGGCAATTCCGAAAGTTGAGGTTTGTACTTGAGAACACGTTTAATATCAGCCTTCTTTGAAGAGTCAAATATGCGAAACATTTATTCCTGTCATATACATTCCAGTCGATAAAGGTACCTAGACAAATAGATAACACTTAAGTTTAGATTACTTAGTAAAAAAGTGGTCAAATTTAATACTATTTAGTAAAAAATCTGATCATTAGCAATATAAAAACGATTAGCGTACTGCTGATATTTTAAGTTTTGGCAGTTAATATTGTTATCATTAGAGAAGTTTTTTAAAAAATCAAAATCTGTTCTTGTGATGATTCTGCAGCCACCTTCAATGGATGTTACAATTGGATGGAAGATAAGGCGCAAAATGAAATCTCCGAAGGAGTGTGTAAATTTGTCGAATAGGAAATAAAAGGCGAAAAGTAGTTGATATATTTAATTGGACAAAGACAAGAACAAATTTGTATTTGCTCGTCTGAGGTAACCTGGAGAAAGAACTTAAAACTAGAAAAAAACAAGATAAAAGCAAAAAACAATTGGTTGCTTAGAAAACTGCATTTGAAGATCTCCAGTAGCCTGTCGAAATACAAAACGTCTCTGTAGCCAAGCGAGCGTAATTTGCCTTCGAACATATTACCCCGCGTGTTCCTTTTGACGCATCAGCGTCGAACGCCAGCGCCCACCGACATCGATCACGACTCAGCAGTGCGGCTGACGAGAAACGTAAAAAAATTAAATCAAATAAATTGGCAATCGGAGAGAGTGAATGAATTGATGGCATGAATCAAAATTATTGCTGAACATGAATTCGTTCGAGTCCTTTATAATTCTAAAAATACGTGACGACTGAATTTCTTGACGTTCGACGAATCAGCAGTAATGTAGAAAATATTGTCCAGGTTTATATCGGGTACATGATTAATGATATAATGTGTTACCACCATAATCAGTAGCGTGCACAGACTTCTGAATATCGGGGTGCCAACACCAAAAACAGCGCCCCCTCCCTTCAATCCTACGCGATTCATTTGAAAATTAATTTTTTTTCAAAAAGAGCCAAGAGTTATACTATAGTCGTTGTTAACTAATAAAGTCATGATATTTTTAAGGTTGTTCCTATAATTACAACACATATACAGAATTAACATTTTTTATTATTACATGAAAAGATAAAACAAAAAGTTAAAACTACAATGCCATTCTTCTGACATATGGAACAATTTTTTTAAATTCGTTTATAATTTTTTCAATATCTGCTTCTAATGCTAAATCTTGTTTGACGAATGGAAGCATTAAACTATCTAATCTATTTTGCAACATGGTGGAGCGAAGTTTGTTTTTTAACAATTTTCAACTTCGAAAAACTTCGCTCACATGTACAGCTTGTCACCGGAATTATTGCAAACTGCGTAAGTAATTTATAAAAATGTTCATAAGTCAAGCGTCGTTCGTGCTCAAAAAGCCATGTCAACCAATCTGACGTATTCGAAAAAGGAAACTCGTTATTTTTTTTGGGTTTCAATAACCTTATCTCAGCTTCTAAGGATGCTGAATCTATATTAAATTGTTTTGATAAAATTAAATAGTCTTTTGGTTGAATAGTTGAGTAGTAGATTTTGGCCGAATAGTATGATTATTCAAACCTAGTGAAATTACTTTTCCTACAGAAGTTATCAAGTGTTTCGTTTCTTGATTGAAACGTTCATTTAAAGACATAATTATGTCATCCAAAGCTTGATAAAAGACGTGAATTTTTAGGTCTTCTTTTGCGGTTTCAGGCATGAATGCATTGTTAGGATCGCTGTCGATTTTAGTAGACATTTTGCGTCGTTTAGGGGTTGGAACAGGGATGTCAATGCTTAATTGATTGCAGGTAAGTTCTGCTCTAGAATACATATCATCGTAATCGTCGTTTTCAATTCTCATTTCTTCTAAAGCTCTCTTTAATGCCGAAACTTCTTCCATTGCTTGAATTAAATCAATCCTTGGTGATTAAAGAGTTCGACTCACTCGAACAATCGTTAGTAAAATCGGATGTATGATCTCTAGACACATTATGAAGCTAAACGTTTTCATTGCTTTATAAATACCTGAGCCTTTGGCTTTTGCTTTTGGATCACTTGTATTTGCAATTATTGCTTCAAGAGCTTCGATAATATCCATATAATGAGTTTTCACCACCACAATTGCTTCCGCTCGACATGCCCAACGAGTTTTAGATAAAGCTTTGAGGCTTTTTAATGTACGTAAAGAATGTCTTTATTTGCCAATTTGCATTTTGCCTGGACGCCAGATACTTCTCCAGACATATTTGCAGCTCCGTCGAATGCTACAGCCATCACGTTTTCCCATGACAGACCTAATGACTTTAATGTACTACTTAAATTGTCAAATATAGTCTGCGCATTAGTTGCTGTTAAACGATTTAAAGAGATGAATCTTTCCACTGGAAGCACTTTATTTTTCGGAATATATCTTAATACGACTGATATTTGCTCATGACGACTTTCATCGGAAGTCTCATCAGCACTCAAAGAAACTGGCTGTCCATCGAGCTCTTCTCGTATAAGTTGTAAAATGACATTTTTTAATGCCGTTAAAATGTCGTTTTGAATGCGGTTACTGAGGTACGTGCAATTTTTTGGCGCGTTATCTATATAGTTGCTAAAATCCGAGTCAAACTTCTTCAACAACTGCACGATTTCGAGAAATAATCCTTTTTCTTTACTGTCTTCACTTTCATCGTGGCCACGTAAGGGTCTTCCTCCTTTCACTAGAGTTCGGATTATTTCCACTAATTTTTCAAAATAACTTCGATTTTGTTGAATTTGTTTTTCTTTACAATTTAATTGGTGCTCATTATATTCATCCAATTGCAGATCAACTGGTTTATTTTTTCTAAGTTCCCAGCTGTCCACGCTTGATTGATGACATTTAGATTTTTAATGAGACTTGAATCGTTCGTCGGGACAGTGCCAAGACGAAAAACCATTTGCAATAAAAGCATCATCAATTGATCCTTTTACATTACTTGCATTTGCTCCAAAGCAACGACAAGCAAAACAGAAAACGGCATCTTTTGAAGGGCTGTACTCGATCCATTTAAATTTGTTATACCATTCAGATGAAAATGACCTTTTCCTCGCGTTGTTTCCAGTTCCAAATATTTTAATTGGATAATGTGTCAAAACGGGATGAAAAGGTCCTCGCAATATTCTTGCAGACTTCTCAACTCTGTTTTTTGGTAATTCTAATGGGGGGTCATCGAGTTCAACGCAGGGCTCAGCGAAATCTGTAATATTTTCGGCTGAAAACAAAAAAATTAATCAATAACCACTCAATCATATGCGTAAATGCTTTTTACGTGTACAAAAAATTTTATAAAAACTCACCGCATGCATTATTTTTATCTTTGTTCCTAGATTCTAGTGTTCGGTTAACATTTGGAATTTCCGATGAAAACGTAAAAGGAAGATCTACAAGATCCAATTGATCGTCTACATCATCTTCATTATTATCGGCTACTCGTTCCGTGATTTCTATCAAATATGAATTTTATTTTATTTTATCGCGTTAGCCGTAGTTTTTAATGTGAAAATTTTTATTGCTTGTAGGTTACAGTATAAGTGAATACATGAAAAACAAGTGAGCGAGCGCGATTATCGTAGTAGGTTTTGTGGTGTAGGGGCGTAGTGGTTCTGTTGGCGAGTGGCGAGAGATTGGTTGGCGCTTAGCCATGTCGAGACTTTGCTCTCTCACTTTTGATCGAAACACGGTATGAGTAATGCTCAACGCTTATGCCTTTTAAACGGTTATGTGGTGTTGCATATCTCTATATACAGTCGTGGATTCTGGGAGTAGATCGCAAACTTTTCACTCGGTCTACTGACCCATGCTTCGATAATAGTATAATTTTATTTATTATTTCGCGATATTAATATATCTGAAAAAGCATCAGTATCGAGAATTGGCCAATTTTCATTTGTTACACCATCAGCACGCTCGTTTATCTAGTATGCTCGTTCGCTTGTTTTTTTTGCGAGCTGACGAACAACATCGAAAAGCTACATGACTAAAAATTCACAATTTTTAATTTGAATCAAATATATATTAGCCCGAAGTGTAATCTATCCTATTTATTTAGTCACAATAGAATTTACTTTAAACATTTGTACATTGTATCATCATATGTTCATTATTTTATATTCAATAGGATGAATGGTTTTTTCATATTTCCTTCTGCTTTCTTCTCATCGTTCTCTTCAGATTTTGTTAACCATGTTGCTAAAAATGACGAACTTCTTACTCGATCGTTTTCTCTGCTTACCGCTTTATTTCTATATTGAGCACCAGATAATTTTTTGGACATTTTCACATAAACTTTTATGGTTATGAACAAAAAAATAACAACGTTTATTATTTAAATGTACTACTTTCAATTAAGGAAAAAGTACTACACGTATTTTTACACTTTTTGCCAATCACAATAATTTAAAGACAAACAAGAGTCATAAGTTGAAACTAATTCGAACAAACGACGAGCAAACAACGGATACGGATCTCTTCGGATAAAAACTACAAGTCAGCCATTTGTGTAGATTTCTCTAGACATTCGCAATGCTATTACAATGTATAATATATCGGCAGGTATACAATCGCCCATCGGTAAAGTAGTATGCGATGAGTCTGTAAACATGATCGCGGCGGTCGAGGCTCCCAGAGAGAAATGAAGATGGCCGCTGAGGGTGCTGAGCGCGGAATTCAACGCATTTAAAAATTAAATATTAAAAATCGGAGGGAAAAATAATGTCAATAATTAAAAAAATTATGGAATATATATATATTTGGAAATCCCATCTTAATTAGCCGTCGATAATTAAGTAACTGAACCGACCAAGCTCATGCATTTTTTAATCTGTGAATGTGTTATTATAAAAAACTGAATTAATCCAGCTTTGGTTACTTGCGGTTACTTGGATTATTTGGGTTCATTGGGTTACTTAGGTTACTTTGATTACTTTCTTTTGTATATTTAATTAATCGAAAACTGAACGAGCTGGGTATGTTTGGCTACTTAGGCTACTTTGGTTTACTTATTTAATTATTTAAAAACAGCTCAAGTTGGGTCGATTGGGTTACGTGGGTTACTTGAGGGGTTTTTGAGTTACTCAGGTTTGCATATTTGATTAATTAAAAACTGGGTCGATTTAGTTACTTAGATTTCTTTTTTTCATTCATTTTTCTTTCTCTTTTCTTCCTTTTTTTTCACTTTTTTCTCTCTTTTTTTGTCTCCCCTTCTTTGTCATTTCGGCGCCCCTTCCAAAACATTTGGGGGTGCCATGGGTGCCGTGGCACCCACGCTGCGCACGCTACTGTATGATGGAGATATACTACGCCACATAGAACATAGGAAATGAATACGCCAAGCAGGCGAGCATTGCTAGTTCGCGTTGCATGGGCAATAGAGGGGAGAGGAACTGATACCGCAACAATTGAAGTCGACCAGTTCTGCGCTTCATACGTACACGCGCTTCTGAGCCGCAGAAGTAGCCGTTTGTTTTCCAAGTTTCTTAACGTAGCTTGAGTCGTCACTGTGAACTAATCGTCGGACCGTACGTGTTCCTTTGTATATTTCGCATCGGTGCCCTATTTCTAACGCTCATATTCGCAAGTGTTTTATATTTATGATCGTTCTTTTTGAAGTATTTTTCGTGCCGATATCTCGTACATTGAATAAGGTAAGTCATATCATCATTGTTAATTGTAAATCGTGCCTACATCTGCAAAATTTTTTATTTCGGTATTTTCAATTTTCGACAGTATTATGTATAGTAGTGATTCGTCCGATTTTTCGATTGTTAGTCGGAAGAAATATCACGAAAAGTACGATGAGACACATGAAAAAGCTGGTGGCGCTAAAAGTGATAAAGTGAAAAATAACCAGGACGAGTATGATGTTTCCACAGTAGTCAAGACTCGAACTTACGCATGGGAGCAACACCAAGGGAATTTCGAATCCGATGAAGCCGTTCTCTCGTACATCGAGTCTTTGAAAAGATACAACGAGCTGTTCATATTGTGCAACCCACAGTCTAAACCCAAACTCAAACCAGGTACTTTTCGAGTCCTCGCCAATCCCGATATCAGTTATCATTTTTGGCATTTTGAGTGCAAAAATGGATTAAAAAGGAAGCCATCGGGTGCAGGAAAGCGCAAAACGAAGTGAATATTTTTTGTTATCTTAGCGTTAGCTAAGCGCAACATCAGTCTTTCCGAGATTATTCCACGAAACTAGTAAAAGGTGACGGCTTTAGTGCCTTTCGTCTTATTAATCTACTGTTTCGACATTATGAGTCCACACGTTTATTTTCTAATAATCTCTTCGTGAACGCTTATTAGACCGACTGTAATCAAATCAGAAGTATTTTTTTTTCTTAACAGTTACAAATCACCAATATCATATACTTTTAAAATGATTGCAACGTGCTCAGTATAATACGGGAAATACAAAAATGTTGGTCTTCGCATGGTATGCGTGCGTATAAAGAATACGATTGCGTATACTTGTCAGACTCTTCGACGCGCGCCTATGCTAAAGAAGTTCGAACAAAGCACATCATTTCCTATTTACAAGAGCAAAACATCTAAATAATATCAGTAGCTTAATAAAAACAACATCGTCAAACTTTTGTAACGAGCAATCCCATCTCGTACTTTCAACTTATAGATTTGATGTTGCCGAAAAGATAAGTCCTAGCTACTTATTATATGTTTGTGTGTTTGAATTTGAACAAAGCGTGATTATTTTCGTATGCATTTTTAAACATCGTACACACTAATTCATTATGAGAATGCAAAACACCAATTATAGTTGCTGAGTTTGTAAGTGAGATGTTTATTCATTACCTATTTTTCCAGATTATTTTAATAGTTTGATTTAGTGAAATATAATCGAGGGCTCATTCTATCCTAAGCAATTTTTTCATTTTCTCATTTTATATTTGAGCCGCGCCGTAGGCGGGGCGCCCAACCCTGGTTTTTTTGATTTAGTAGCAAATTTGCCTAACATAAAAATGTAATACGTACAATTCTAGTCACGCGCATTGTGAATGTCATACACTAATATTTTAGATTTCTGATTTAAAGTTGATTATTTATCTCTTTGTTTATTCTAATGTAAATTATTTATTATTTTTTGCAGAACCAAAAAGTTGAATTGTCGGCATACCTAAAATTCAAGTTAAGTGATGATGGGTGCAATTATGAATTAGATGTAATAAAAGATCACAAAGGTCATCACTATTTGGTAATCATTTCAATCGTTATTTCATGACATAACCAATTGGAATTTTTGAAAAATTTTAATTTGAAATTTATCATGTAAGGTAAAAGACCCAGTTGCTGGACAGTTAGTAGCCGAGTTGCAAGATATTGGAATTATAAAGTTCCTAGTGAGCCTATTAACAAATATAAGCACCTACAGACTTATAGTTTATGTCTAAAGAGAACATTTGAGACCCTTTGTGATAATTTTTAAGCAGAAATGATAAAAAAATTAAAAGATAAAGATTGCATGATCAAGTACCAGTCCTTGGACATGCAAAATGCGACCTGTACGTCTGTCCAAAAGTAGTTGAACTAGTAGCTGGACACCCTTCGACTCTCACCGCGCCCGGCCTCCCCATTTACACGTTTATGTTGAAAATTAGTTAAGTAAGCCGAATTAATAATGAAATTAATTTAAAAAATTGTAAATAAAGAAACGAACTATAATATACATTTATTTAAACATAAAATTTGAAAAAAAAAGGATTAGAACATCTTAATGTGCAGTTTTAAATTAAAAATTCCCCGGATAACTTAATACAACCAGCTTCTAAAGAAGCACTTATTTCTGTATCACCAGTGTTGATCAAAAAGAAAAGATAATTAAATCCTTCATCTGATTCAGTACAACGTCCTGCACACAAAAGACTGAAATTATAACAAAAATCCACCGTTCCATAATGTAAGTTTATTTTTCTTAAAATCAAAAAGCCAATTCATTATTCTCTAATTTGTTGTCTTTACGTACAAACCAAAATTCATTGAACAATTCAATACAACTAGCTTCTAACGAAGCACCCATCTCTGTTTCACCAGTGTTAAGTAAAGGAATAATAAAATTTAAGCCCTCGTCTGATTTAGAAACAAGTCCAGCACCCAATAGACGTAAATTAGATCAAGAATCCATTTTTCCAATTGGTAAGTTTACCTTTTCACAATCAATGAGTTGACTTACTTTTCTAATATTTTTTTGTCTCTAGGTACAAACAAAAATTCCCTGAATAACTTAATACAACCAGCTTCTAAAGAAGCACTCATTTTTGTATCACCAGTGTTGAGCAAAAAGAAAAGACAATTAAAGACCAATATCCCTCAATCATTACGATTGTCGATGCCGGAGAAGACCGAGGAAAACTAAAATGTTCAATCTAACCACAATTCACCAACTCAGATTTTTTCCAAACCGGAGCTCTCGTCGTCGGCTACAATAGAAAAAAATTCATTGTAATATCCAATCTCTGTTACCTTAATATTCTGTTACCATCATGCCATTTCAATTTTCTATTTAGGCAGTTTAATACCAAACGAAAATATTGTTTTTCTGCAATTGGAACCTGCTTCAGATGACTCTACACTTCTTTTCGACGACACTCCTGTAATTACTCCATCAAGGGAACTTGCCAACACATCCGTCAATGAAAATGAGCAAAAATTAAAGAACCTTTTAGTACCAAAATTAAAATCAAAAAAAGGTCGTAGGAAAGGCAAAAAGGGTAAACTGACCGATCTTGTCCAAAAACCAAACGAATTTTCTACGGTTATAGAGAAAGAAGTTCGTTCCAAGGGCAAAAAGGGTAAACTTACCGATCTCATCAATCGCAACAGCAGAGCGAGAGACGTAAAATCATGTGAGCGAAGAGACGGCGCGAAACGCGAGCGCGTTGCGAATAATTACGCGTACAAGCAGCGAGCTACAACACAGTACAGTTTGGGCCGGATTTCGAGTGACACGCGCAAGTCGAGATCGATTGCTATTATTAGCCAGCTGTAAATCGCGCCGCGAGTGTGAGTGGTTGCAACGCGTGCATTTTGAGTGCATTATGAGTGAGTGTGTGTGAGCGGCCCGGAATCCAACGTCGTGGATAGGACAGTGGAAATCACATAGGAGGCAGCTGTTGTAAGTGCCAGTTTACTGACTTTCTCTCTCTCTCTCTCTCTCTCTCTCTCTCTCTGTAAGTGAAAGCAGACGTGTTTCTGTGGTGCTCCACAGAATTTGGCATTTTTCACAGTTTTTAATTGTTTTTTTCACTCTTACGAGTGTGTGTGTTCTTCTAGGCGGACGAGGCACCCACTGGCTCCTACTTTGCGTGAGTTTCATTGGCTTAGACTCACCCTCAGAGCCAGGGTTCACCTCGTTTTGCCTTCAAAATTCACTCAAGAGGTTAGAAAATTACATACGTGGCTAAATTTTCACCAACGATCGCTGGAAGTCACCCCCCTCTTGTCGACCTTCCCTCTACGCTCGCTGCGCACCCCGAGGACTTTCGACTTCTGCGCCGATCAGATGAGCTCAACGACGACTTGTGTGATCTGCTCTGGTGCCGTGAGAGGAGGTAAGCCCTTCTCCTGTGTTGTCTGCGAAGCTTTGTCTCATCGTCGCTGCCTCCCAACAAACACCGAGTTTTTCACCTGTCATTCGTGTCAATCATCATCATCATCATCATCATCATCATCACAAACACAGTCATCGGCCTCGCCAGACGCGATCAAAACAAACCGCGAAAAGCGGCTACCGTCATCCCCTCCGGCCGCTGATCAACAACCTGCTCCGCTGCCACGGCCTTACGCCGTGACGAATGCTACAGCACATACTCCGGCGAATATCGAAACAATGAACGATCATCCGACCAGCGCTACTCAGATAAGCGCAGCAGAGAGTGGTGCTGTCCACGGCTCAGTTTCAGCCCAGTGGCTAATCGAGTTTGAGCAGAGAATACTTGCTCGATTTGATAATCGATTCGACGAGGTCTCGGGACGTATCAGCAGACTGGAGGAGGCTCAAACGCGCCATGAAGCGACGCTGACACACGAACTGGCGGAGGCGGCTGATTTTCGAGCGACGTGCAACCGGGAGATGATGGCGTTCCAGCGCGAGCTCAGAGGCGAGGTCGAGTCGCTTGTGCTCGTATCGCGAGCACCACTGCTGTAACAGGACCAAGAGAGGCAAATGAGACAGACGAGGACTCCTGCGAGGTCAGATTCGATGGTCTCCCTCCCAGCGTAGATCCCTCTTCGGTCGAAACAATTAAGAAAATACTACAGGCGATAGGACTGTCACGTTTCGAGATGCACATTGCCCGCGTGCGGGAGTGGATCAATAGGAATCCTCGGTCCACAGATCAACCCTCATCGCGACAAATTGTAGTGCAGCTATCGAGCCCTTTCATTCGCGACGAGGTGATTAGTGCGTCACCTGCGCTGCGCGACCTCACTATGTCGCAGATTTTCGGAGTCGAGGCTGAGGGACGTATCCGGGCGTCGCCTGTGCTTCCGCTCGGCGTCTACCATCTGCGCCGTCGAGCGCTTGACTTAGCGCGCTCGAAGCGCCTCCCTCGTCCCTTCATGCGCGGACTAAAAATTTTCATGAGGCCTGGCACCAGCCAGAGGCCTATTCATATACGCTCGGTGGAGGATCTGGCGTTGCTGGGATCACAGACCCCAAACAATCAAAGTCGAGCGATGCCGAGCGTGGAGAGTCTATCGGTGGCGAACGTCACATCGGGGAGCCCTCAGACCCTCACTGATGGCTCTGTTTCGAACGGACCTCAGCCGTTGCTCGTCGCTCACAAGTACTCACTTATGAGAATCTCTTCCCCATCGCGCAATTTTTTCTCGTAATTTTTCAAACTCACTTACCCCCATGATCTCAAATTCAAATCTTTCTACAGCTACCCACTTGTTCAGTCTATTTCAAATTTTTCTATAGTTCCTCCCGGTCTTTCTTCTTCTCTTTCGTCACCTCGTTTCCAACAAAACATCTCTACGCCTGCTTTTTCATCTTTTGCCCCACTGCCTTCAGCCCATCTTTTCAACTCTCGACCCCTTCCCAAGCCACGTCCTCTTACTCGTAAAAATCTAAAAATAGGCTCTATAAATATAAACCGGTTTTCTGCAAATTTCAATCTTCTCGAGCAAAGGATTCTCTCTGGTACATACGACATCGTATCGGTCGTCGAGACATTTTTAGAGTCCTCAGACAACACCTCACCGTTTCATATCGCCGGCTACAACTTTCTTCACTGTCACAGAAGAGGAAAGGAGGGCGGTGGCGTTGGACTTTATGTTCGAGAGGACCTTGCAGTCGAGAAACTCGTGGCCACAGAGTCCACATATGACTACAGGCCCGAGTATCAGATAATCTCAATTAAGAACTCAAACAATATGAAGCTACTCTTTGCAACTGTTTATCGGAGCCCGGAGGCCGGCTACCCTGAGGAGTTTTTCGAGGTGTTTTACCGTCTTCAGCCTCTCTACGATAATGTAATCGTGACTGGGGATTTCAATATTCATGTGAATAGGCCGAACGATCAACACGTTGGCCGCTTGATCAAGCAGCTGGAGCAGATGTCTCTTCATCTCGTCAGTACAGTGCCGACTCATCATGTAATATCACGATGGGTCTATTCACGAAAACTGTCTCGATTTGGTCATAGTGCGCGACACGTCTCTCATCGAAAGTTTCTCTCGCTCTTCTTCTCCCTTTGCCGCAGCGCATGACTTCATCGATTTTGAATACAAACTGTCCCACGACATTGCTCCAGCTGTGACCAAGTTCACGCGTGATTTCAGGCGTGTCAGAACTGAGACTTTTGCTCCCTTGGTCGAGAGAGAGCTTGGAATTGGCTTTTCGCGTGACGGACTCTCACTTTTTGTGGTCGACGAGACGGCGATGGACGGCCGCGTCGTGACAGGGGCCATTTTGGACTTGGCCGTGGCGACGCTGTCTTCTGCGTTATTAGCAGCGGCCGACCTGGTCGCTCCACTGTCTGCCCCTCGACCTGCTTCTCGTCGAAAGCCTTGGGTCACATCGCAGATCAGAGGCCTCATCCGTGAGCGCGATCGCGCCTACCGCCTGTTTCGGCGCGGGGGGTCGAGCGCTGCTGCATATAAGGAACTGAGGAGCCGCGTGCGTAATCTCCTGGACACGGCAAAGAATCAGCACCTCGCCTCACGCGTCGCGGGGGCCGCGGACGTGCAGTCCCGATGGCGCGCGTTGCGTAGTATGGGAGTTTCGTCTCCCCGACTGCCGTCACCTTTGGCATCGTTCTCTGCCGATGAGCTATGCTCTCACTACGTTGCTGTTGGCTCTCGTGCGCCTCCGCTCGACATCAGCATGGCTGGCGTTGCTGTCCCGGCGGAGCGGCGGACAGTGTTCGATTTTCGACGTGTGACGGAGGACGAGGTGAGGCTGACGATGGCTCGTTGCGTTGCGAGGGGTTTTGGCTTGGACGGAATCTCTTCCACCATTCTTCGGCTCTCATCTCCAGCCATACTGCGAGTCATGACGCGCATTGAATGCCTCTATGGATGGGCTACTTCCCCGTGTCATGGAGGACGGCCGCTGTGATCCCTCTTGCAAAGGGAAGCAGCGTGGCCTCACCATCGGACACAAGGCCCATATCTCTCCTCTCAGAGCTTTCAAAAGTTGTTGAGCGGATCATCCACACTCAACTGTCTGAGTACCTCTCTCAGAGTGGCCTGATAGATCCAGGACAACACGGTTTCAGACCCGGTCACTCCACCACGACTGCACTGCTGGAAATAACTGAGCGGGCCAGGCGCGCCATAGACCGTAGAGAAGTGTCTGTCTTGGTGTCGTTCGACTTCTCGAAAGCGTTCGACACCATCGACCACACCATCATGATACGCAAACTTATTAGTGCCGGTTGCTCTGATCGCGTGATTGGGTGGTTCGTGAGTTACCTGAGCGACAGGAGCGTGTGTGTGCGACTGGAGGATGGCACGCATACGGAGCCAAGAGCGGTCACATCCGGAGTACCTCAGGGCAGTGTTCTCGCGCCGCTGCTGTTCTCGATATTCATCGCCGACCTCCCGACCTGCCTACGCACCTCGCGACACATAATCTATGCGGATGATACTCAGATCATCTCGCATGGACTGCCGGCTGATATCAGCGATCTCCTGCGAAACGTAGCTATAGACGCTAATGCGGTCTGTGAATGGGCCACAATGAACGGACTGACGTGCAACGCTGCCAAGACAAAGGTCATGCTCATTGGAAGCTTGAGCTTCATGACCTCGCTGAGACCGTCATTGCCCGCAGGGCTGAATATCGGTGGCGAGATTGTGCCTTTCTCGGAGGAGATCAAGACCCTGGGTGTCTTCTTGTCTGGAAAATTCAACTGGGATCGGCAGATTGCTTACATGACCACGAAAGTCCATCACTCTCTCTATGCGCTGCGTTTCTACAAGCACGCCCTCTCTCGTAAAATGCGTTGGATGCTGGTAGGAGCCCTGGTGACACCCACCTGGACTACCCAGCGCCACTGCTGACTGACCTTACAAAGGAGCAGACTTTGGCTCTTCAGCGCCTGCAGAACGCTTGCATCCGTTTCATATACGGCACGATACCCAGGACGGCCCATGTCACGCCCTATCGACTGGCTCTGGATGGCTCTCGACTGGGGGACGCAGAGAGGTCATCAACTGCTCCCTAGCATCTCGTATCATCAGAGATGCTTCGCCGGGCTATCTCAGAGGAGGCTTTCGAGTCATCGGAGTGCCCACAGAGACACAGGAGATCAGGCAGTCCGCACGACGCCGACCCCCGGTGCTCTACTACAAGGCGCCCCGCACCGCATCATTGGATCACTCATTTGCATTTTCATCTGCCATTGCAATCAACAAGCTCCCTTTTATCACCAACATCCTCTCCCCACCGCCTCGCTTCAAGTCCCTTCACACCTCCTTCCTTATGCAGCACGAGAAGGCGGAGTGGTTGCAGCGATGCGGGGCGGAGGGCCTTGCCCCTGTCCCGCCTGAGCTGACTCAAGTGTTAAACTTAAATTAATTAACTTGGCTAAACGAAAAATTGCGCGATGGAACATCCATCTATGGTTGTTAATGTGCTGTACCATCTGTACATACAGCGATCTCTGTTCTCTGTTTTTTATCTCTGTTACCAAGATTACTAGTATTTGTACTACTGCTGTCTTTTAAAATGCCGTTGGGCCTCATGTGGTTATACCTCCAGGCCCCAATAAAATTTTAAATCAATCAATCAATCTCTCTCTCTCTCTCTCTCTCTCTCATTGCCAGCCTGGCCAATCGCTCGTTTGAGTTGGGCATCTTTCCATCTGCCTGGAAGCTTTCATCAGTCGTCGCTCTATCCAAGTGCTCCACGCCATCGTCCCCGTCTGATACGCGGCCTATATCGCTCTCGGCAGAACTCTCAAAAATTGTAGAGCGACTCGCTCACGCCCAGCTCTCCACCCATCTCTCTCGACATAGTCTGCTCGATCCACAGCAGCACGGCTTTCGGCCGGGCCACTCCACGCAGACAGCCTTGCTTGACCTTACTGAGTCAGTTCGAATGGCCGTGGACAAGCGTAAGATCACCGCTTTGGTGTCTTTTAACTTCTCCAAGACATTTGATACGATAGACCATGGCCTGCTCATCTCAAAGCTTCGTCGCCTCGGCTGCGACGCGCTCGCCGTGGAGTGGTTTTCGAGCTACCTGAGCAACCGTTGCATGTCGGTCAAGAGCGAGGATGGCGCTCTCTCCGAGCCACTATTCACCACCTCTGGAATACCGCAAGGAAGCAGTCTTGGGCCGCTGCTATTTGCCATATTCATTAATGATCTTCACACTGCGCTATGCCACTCCAAGCATATCATCTATGCCCATGACACGGCCATTTTTCAGCACCACTTTCCATCCAAGATTCATGAGCTCATAGCTGATTTGAACACAGACGCCAACGCCGTCGCAGCCTGGGCTGCCGAGAACAAGCTCCACCTGAACCCGTCTAAAACCACGGTCATGATTCTCGGCAGTCTTGCTTATGTCTCTTCCATCGACAAATTACCAACCAATGCGATACCCAAGATCACGTTGAATGGTACAAGCATCGCATATTCATCAAGCATCAAATGCCTTGGCGTCACTATCAGTCCCACGCTGCTGTGGACCAAACACATCAACTCGCTCAGGTCAAAATGCCACTTTGCACTGTATTCATTGCGCTTTTACAGGCACGCGCTGAATCGTCAGCTAAGAGCGAGGCTTGCAGTGGCCCTAGTCTTGCCTCATCTTGACTACGCAGCCGCTGTCTATAATGAAATATCGGCCACGTCGGATCTCAGATTGCAGCGCCTTCAGAATGCGTGTGTTCGCTTTGTTTTTGCATCTATACCAGCTCGAGAACACGTGACACCATATCGCTTGGCTCTTGGTTGGCTATCGGTCAAGAGACGTCGCCAATACCTGCTCGTCCTGCTCGCACTCAATATACTGCGGAGCGGTGAACCTGGCTCGCTCCGTAATCTCTTCAAGCTCTCTTCTGATCGCCAGGTTCGCCATTCATTGCGTCGGCAGGCGCCGCTACTATCTTACAAAACCCCGCGCACATCATCGCTTCATAACTCATTTTTTATCACGGCCTCACGCATTATCAATTCACTCCCATTTCGAATCGACCTCACCAACACATCGATTGATTATCGGGCGCTTCTCTACAACCACCTGTTTTGTCTCGACAAGGCGGACTGGATCTCTCGCTGCCATTTCGAGAACATCGCCCCGATACCACCACCACTAGAGAACGAACTAGTTCTTTGGTCATAGAGAGAGTGCCTTTTACGGCTACCATGTATCAATTGTATCTCTTATGCCTGGCTCACTGTTATTTGCCATTGTGCTTTGTTCATACACAGCTTATTTATTTATCTGCTATTACACTATACTCTGCTCACTACTGTATATATCTTTAACCTAACTGTAAATTAAAATATTGACCTATGTATAATATTTTCTACCTGGGCCTCATGGGGTGCTACCCCGCGGTCCAAATAAATTTAAATTTCAAATTCAAATTCAAATTCAGATTGCATTGCGACTCGCATCCGTCGGTTTAGACGAACACTCGCGCGGCCGTGGTACTGCACCAATTGCCGTCCTGAGCACGGCTGTAATTTACTTATTTATGTACTTTGCACTCCCCCGTTTTACTTCTTTTTAGGTAACCAGACCCAGCCGCTAACGCGACCAACACAATCCTTGTTATTTCATTGATAATTATTTAGTCTCTTCATCGTAACTTTCACCGTTACAGTATCTGTAAAGAACGTGGTGCTATTTGTAGGCGACGACTGTGACCCCTGTCACAAAACATAAAAAATTTAAGTTATGTTTGTTTATTGACTTCTTTCTCCGTGCTCTCTTCGAGCTCCCAAAAAGTTCTGATCACAAGCCGCAAATATCCGTCGCTCGCTCTCCGCCAGCAAGTGCATTGCTATGGAAACCGTTTGAATCGCTGAAAGAGATTCTTGATTCGATGTATGCGAAATTTTTTTTTGAATTTTTTTTTCAAATTTTTTGCTTTTAAATTTTTTTCTTTTAAATAAATTTTTTTTTGAAATAATTTTTTTATAATTTTTTTTTTTATACTTTGATTTATTATTGAAAATTAAAGAATATCCTTTCAAGCTCTCTTGCCGCATTGTTTGACCGATAATGTCAACAATGCAGCTACGCGTTACAAAACTTATCAAGCTTATAAGTCTGTAACTGCACTTCTTGCTCGGTTCGTAAACCTGCACAAGACGAGTGCCAGTGCCGCGCTGCCTTTACAGCGTTTGCAAATATTACATCCTTTTGAAACATGACATTTCCCGGTAGGCGACGGTATGAAGCAGTTCGAAGGGGCTTGAAAGGAAAATAAAGAAAATACAAATACATCTCAGCAGCAAACCTGAATAATTAGACAGAAAATATTTTATTAAAATAAAAAGATTAATTTGTGCAAGTAACAGATTTTATAAGTAACAACGAAAGTGTTCTTTGTTTCCCACAAATCCCCAAAAAAATTTGAAAACATGATGATTCACGAATTGGAGAAAACCAATGGTGACCTTGAATATAACCTCTAAGCTACAGCGAACCAAAATTGATTTTTCGTACGATGACCCCCAGTTTTTATTGCAGATTTGAAAAGAGCGGAAAATTTCACGTTCGAGTACACCCTTCGTTTTTTTTTCAAAGTCATTTATGCCATTCTTTATACAAGCATTAATCTAGTTCATATAAAGGTCTTTTTGAGTACAACATGGACCTTAAAAGGCCATAAACATAACCTTGAAAAAAATCGAAAGGTGTATTCGAACGTGAAATTTTCCGCTTTTCTCAAATCTGCAATAAGAACTGGGGGTCACCGTACGAAAAATCAGTTTTGGTTCGCTGTAGCTTAAAGGTTATGTTCAAGATCACCATTGGTTTTCTCGTCGAAAAATACGTTGAACATGATGTTTTCAAATTTTTTTGATGATTTGTGGGAAATAAAGGACACTTTAGTATAGTTAACCTCGAAATCGCGATTATAGTTTTAAACTTCGTTAATGATTATATTTTTAATTTGGCTGTAGATTTGGCTCTAAGTCACCTATAAGCGCGTTAGAGTGCTTAAAATATAGATCTTGAGATGTTTTTAATCATCAGTAGCATTAAGAAAATATTTCAGTATTTTGTGGATGTCCTCACATTAAAAACCGTGTGAGCTTTAGACGGATAAAAGCAAAGAAAATACGAAAAAATTGAATATTCCAAATACCGCTATACGGGGCTGAGGTGCAATATTCCGGTCGAAAAAAAAGTTGTTCGTATACCTTAAATTGGTCAATATTGAAATATGTTCAACGATACATTAAAATACAACTTTTTACCAAGTGGCATAATGGGGGAATCAATAGACTTGAAGGGGTTTAGAGGTTATGAATATAATTTTTGAGTACAAATTTGAATTCTACCTCAAATTTTATTTAAAAAAACATGATTTATTTTATATTCACTCCAGTAAAGCAGAACAATAAGCAGAAATGCATCAGAAAAAGAAAATCCAACTTTGAGCCCCTGTAGATCCATGAGGGATGGCCCTGAAGGGCTGAAATTATAAAGATTTTTCAATATACTCTTTAAGAATACTATTTAGTATGAAAGTCATTTTTTTGACTTATTATGCTTGACGTGGAACAGCTAATAAGTGTAAAAAGTTACCCGGGGCCCATTTCCTTAAGGCTACTAAAATTTTTGATTCAGAAACTTCATTACTAATGTTTTTGTAATCAATATCATCATCGTCACTTTCTTCACAACTGCTTGCCCCTTTTATTGACCAGAGTCATTTAAACTACAATCTTTAAATGTACTTTGAATATATTACGTACATTCACAGGCCTATATCAGGCGTACATCGCAGCAGCATTATCATGGCTTGATACTTTTATTGCGAAAATAATTAGACAGCATATGAAAAGTTCTATGCAAATTTTCACAAATAACTTTATTTAAAACCTTTTTTCTCAAAAGACAGCTATCACATAGGTTCCTGAAATATAGTTTTCAATTCTCCAAAAACTTTCGAGTTCATGAAAGCTAATTTTAAGAAGTGTGAGCAGTAAGGGTCTGGACCTCAACCCATGATCGTCCTACAGTCCTATTATTTCTTTACTGAGGCTCCAGATAGCCTATCCGAGTATCTTACCTCCGAAGGAGTCGAGCCACCACCAAATGCGCCGCGAGCTTTGACAATCCAATGCTGAAAATAAAAAAGAGGGTCGCTATAGATGACTACGCGAGGATGTACTTTTGCACACGAATAAACTTCCTTTTCTTTATCACAGCTCTTTCAAATTGCATGCATACATTGAATACTTCAACCGCACTTTAATTCGCTTCTACTCGTTATTTCTTCATGCTACAATCGTATCATCTACCTCAAATTCATCGAAAATACGTGAGTCCAAGGGGAAAACGTGCGCGTAATAAAGCTAGCCCAAAATAAGTTCCAATTGAGAGCCGCATAATTGCACTGCACGCTGTCGACTCGATTCTCGGCAAAGTACAGTCTACGCGCCGTTAAGCTGCTTGCACTCGCAGTCGCGCGACTTGGTCACACACGACCAATTCGATACACGCTATCTCGCTTGCTCTCGCACGAGCGTCCAAGGCGGAAATAACTGACTCACACGATGGCCACACGCAAGCCCCAAATGCATGACACGTGAACACGAACGACGTATACAATATTGCGTGTTCAAGATAGCTTGATTGACTTTTGACAAGCTACTTCAGCAAGCAGTAGGCTTCAGGCTTTTGGTTTGGGCTTGTATAGTATGCATCGTCGACTTATATCTCGCATAAATAACTATTTTTAAAACCTGGTAATATTTTTTTTTACCATAAATTGAAGTGTAAAAATGTATTGCCAGCCATTCAAGCAACCTAGTAACTTTTAGAATTTCTTTGTTTGAAAAGTTAAATCACAAACTACTACCATTGCCTATTAAATTTAAAAAATGTTAGAAAAATTGTACCGTAGATTATTCGAGCAATTGATTAACTGTTTACATACTGTTATAGTTTTTTATATCGTTCAGTGACAATGAATTGCAAAAAAATGTTTTCAGGGTAGCATATACAAGTAATAATGAATAATTTATTGCTAAAAACTTAAGAATGATAAATTTTATTTATATACCAAAATGAACGCTTATTTCATGGACTATCCATGAATGTTATACTTAAAAATACATATATACACTTATCTACTTATAATACAAAATTGTGCAAAATTTCCCATGCAAAAGCTCATGACGCGTATATCTAAAGAAGTATTCAATTCATATCCACTGCGGTACAAGATACTTGGCCAATATCTTTTCACAATCCATTTCATGAATGTTTTATATCTATATCAGGTACTTTCTGAGAAGTTGACACAACCTCGAAAAATCTGAATGAATATTTATGGAATTAATAAAAATCCAGACTGTTGTTTTGCTGAAGGTGAACCTGTGAAAACATTTGTATATTTAAATGATAATTTTTTATAATTATTCTCTTTTTTAATTGTCAAATGATTGCTGCAACTCAAGTTAAGTTGCAGTTTAAGCTATTTCGAAAATTTTCAAAAAATTATAAACAATTTTTCAGGCAAAAATGTGTTACATGATAAAAATAAAATTTCTTTCCAATCAAACAAAATTATTAAAGACTTAAAGGAGTCTTTGATATTTATTTACAGTATTAAACTGTAAAGGTGAAAAGTACTATATTTCCCAACGTTTTTTAGAAAAATGAAGGATTATAACACGAGCCGTAGGCAAGAGTTTTACAGATTAGCTTGAGGTTGGGACTATGGCCAATTGTCGATCTAACAAAAATAAAACCTTACAGAACTATTTCAATTCATCCAATGACTTGGAATCCTACGATAGGTAGCTTAAATGTGCTAACTGATCAAGTTCTTTCTAATTGGGCAGTGAAAAGAGCTGTTATGTGTGTTCTTACAAAAAAATGTCACTTTCACAACCTACTGTAAATAGGAATTAAAAACCAATTAAGCCCCCTTTTTAGCCAGTAAGTCAAGGAGGGTATTTTTGATTATAAGAAATTATTTTACTATAAAAATTTAATTTATACACTCTTTCTTTATAGCACGTAAACAGAAGCTTCACTCTTATTACGACTTGCAGAGCGTTTTTTGCAACTCCAATTAACTCAAATTGTTAAGAAAAAATAGATTTCCGCTACGATTAAATTCTGGTCAAAGTCAGATTAAATTCAAAGACTTTTCATCTCACAAATGTTACACTGGAAAATAAATCATTTAAAGTGTAACATGAGCAAGAAGTGAGTATGTTTCAAAAAAACAACCCGGGAGACATTATTAAAATGGATTATAACTTACCTTAAACATCAGTCTCTATGCTTATGCAACCAAGATTAACGTTATTATTGAAAGAAGTACAGTTTGATTTACGTAAGATTCCTGATCGCTTCAATAAAATTCCTTCCTCTAATTCCATAATATCTGATGAAGATTCAGAATAAGAATTTCGTTTCAAATTTTGACCTACGAATGATAATTGATGGTGAATTCACATTGAATGATGAATGTAATGTATAAACTGAATTAAGGATTATATAGAGTTTTTCAGGGCAATGACAAAAATTTTATTAACCCGTCTAATACCAAGAGACCCTATTTTCGACTTATTTTTCCACGCGTTATTTTTTCATTAAATCATAGTCAAGTGAATGTGAAAATATCATATTTTATGGGATTTTTATCACTCTTTTCCGATCTGGCGTCAGATTTACGATTTATGCAACTGTTTTAAAAATTCATTTTCTTGATCCCCTGGTCGAAAGTACGCGGTTTCGCCATCGATTTCGATAACGAAAGTTGTACTTTCAGCCACTGCTATAGTTTTTTTTCACTGCGCGCATTTTCGTCACCTAGCAACCGTATATTATTATTAGAAGTTTTAGTTCGAATAATCAATTTCGTTTACGGTGTAATATTGTTTATAATAAGTAGCAAAATGAGCAAACGTGTTTGAAAATGCATTTTCTGTAACCGAAGACTCCGACGATGAAAATGAAATTTGTCGGAAATTCGAAGAAGCGGATTTGATTATTCAAACTGAAACATTGCCAAAAAAATCAAGAGTGCGATATTTACAAGTTTATGAGGCATATCAAGAGTGGAATAATAAAAATATAAAATCACTCTCAAATTCTCACGAGAAAAACCTCATAGTGTATTTTACAGAATTGAAAGCTAAGTACAAACCACCGACCCTTTGGAGCAAATGGTCAATGTTAAAGAGTACCTTACTTACAAAGGATGATGTAAACATCAGAGAATTTTTAAACCTAAAAATCTTACTAAAAATAATAGCAAGGGTTATCTACCGAAGCAATCTCGTACTCTGGAATGGAACGAAGTTGAACGATTCATAAATGAAGCACCGGATATAGATCATTTGGCTACTAAAGTAATTATTCAAATGAACTAATTTTTTAATGTACGCGTGTGTATGTGTGTATCTGTATATTTACATGTGTAAATCGGCGTGTGTTTGCACGTGTATATTTACTTAAATTATAGGTTATTTTGATACTTGGCATTTGTGGTGGATACAAAATGTTAAAGATGAAGGACATCGTTTCCTCGTATCGGTATATAGAAATAAAAATGAACATGCGCAAGAATTTATCGTTGGTGAGCTTTTCTATGAAAAAGTAAAAAAATATATTTCTCTGCGACCTGCAGAAAAATTCACCGATAGACTTTTGATACGCTATGAAAAAGGAGCATGCACGCGTCAAGTTATTGGGATTAATAAGATTGGTGAAACTTCTTACGCGATTGCCGAACACTTAGGCTTTGATGATCCAAAAGCGTATATAGGACATTGCCTACGAAGAACGGCAGCCTCTCTTTTATCTGAATCTGGAGCAAATTTGCAATCCGTTCGACAAATGGGAGGCTGGCGATCAGATCATGTAGCTCAGCTTTACATTGAGCATTCGAAGTACAACCGGCAGAAAATATTACTCATGCATCTAAAATTCATCCAAAATCATCGTTCGAGGTTATGAGTAGAGAGCCGATTCCATCGACGAGTAGGAGTAGAGAGCCGATTCCATCGACGAGTAGGAGTAAAGAGCCGATTCCATCAACGAGTATGAGTAGAGAGCCGATTCCATCAACGAGTATGAGTAGAGAGCCGATTCTATCGACGAGTACAGACAGCGCAGAGCTAATTTCAAATCCAGTATCTACTGAATCATATGATTTGAGCTGGGATGATTTCTCTGAAAATTTCGATGTGAACGAGCCTAAACGATTGGACGGTAAACAAAAAATATTTACAATTTTATGAAAATTTTTAATTTTTCAAGGAAATAATTTTATTTTTATTTTTCAGACGAAAATAAAATTGCAAATTTCGCTACTGCAAATGGAAAAAATTGCCTGAGTCGAAATTGTCCTCAGCTGCACCTAAGAAATATTTTCTATCTCATCCACCGATAAAATTTGGCAATGGTAAAGAAGAGCCACATTCGAAGCGTCTAAAGAATAATAAAGAAAATCAAAGTTTTCAAGCCATATGTAATAGTTTAAATATTATACAATCATTGAGAGTAAATTCAATAGTAAATTCTACGACGAATACTCCAAATACTTTTATGAATGAACCTTTGTCAATTGTACGTTTTTTAATTGTACATTTATTAATTCAAACCAATCTAACAAAGAATCATAATTAGTATTAAAAAATCAATTTAATAATAAATAAACATATATATTTATATATATATTAGGGTGGTTCGCTTTTGCAAAAATGTTTGAAATCGCGTTTACGTCATGGCGATTCTTAAAGTTCAAGTCTTTACGAAAAGAAAGCCGGGTTCAGAACCTCTGAAAAGTGTCGGGAACAGGTGTCGATGAATTTTTGAAGTTCAAAAACGTGCTCCAAAATAGGAGCGAAATCGGTCAACCATTCAATTTATTTCCAACTCTGTTCAGACATTAAAAATACTCTTAACAATACATTTTCTTATGTATTTTTGTCTGCTGAATCGAATGCCGTAGTCAGTTTTGCTCTGCGACTTCGTTTTCATCGATAAAAATGCAATTTTTTGATTTTTTTTTGCGTAAAAATCCAAAAATCGTCTTTGCAACGTTTAAAAATGAACACAAAAAATCTAGAAAATTTTTTGACACCACAAAAATTTAGGATTTTTTATGACAAATCCAATGGTATATTAGTATACACTTTAAAATTATTTTAATGTCGAAAAAGCACGATTTTATCCTAAAAAACGATATTAAAAAATGGAAAAATGGAAAAATATATTCGTTTCTTCAAGAAAATGGCTGAGTATAATCACTCATGAAAATAATTGAATGTAACTATCTGATAGGTTTTTTTTCACCTTTCCAACGGCGTTTTCAGATTTTAAAAATTCGCAAGTTTCGCCGAGATACAGCTGTTTTTGTACGATGCACTTTTTTGGGTTAAAATTCAATAATTCTGAGCTGGCTCTATTCATGAAAAAACCAGCAAAGCAGATTTTTAAGCTACATGATCGCCGTTGAGGTGTAATCGTATAATAGACAGAAAGAATAAAAAAAATTATCCGAACATTTACAATCGATTTTCGAGAATTCCTTACATGGGAGCGAGGAATTTGAATCCTTCTACTTTTTAGGCAAAATTCTTTGGAAGAACATAATTTGTGACCTTTAGATAATTTGAAAGTGCTAATAATTTTTTTATACTTACTCAAAGCCCCTGGAAGATATGGGCAGCTTGTTACATGATTGAAGTTTTGTGATTGCATTTCTTCTTGATCAGTTTCTCGATGATAAAAGTAGTTAAAATTTGAGACAATTACAGGGACTGGTAAGGCGATTGTCAAAACTCCAGCAATAGCACACAATGAGCCAACGATTTTACCCCAAACTCCAACTGGACTGTAATAAAAAAAAATTACATGTATAATTATATCATATAATAAGTCGTATGCGTTTTTTTACAAAAAAATAAAGAGATTACGGTATCAGCAGAAAAGACGTTTACAAAATTATGAAAATCCGTTTAACCCAAGATATCTATCACATAAATCACAAATCTAACATCTTTCCGTGCCTATAATACTTATTAGCTGCTATTGCGTGTTTAAAAATTATGATAGAGTCTAATATCTTAGAAACAAATGAGATCTGCTTCAAAAGTTAGACCAGTCTTCTCTTTCTTATCACTTGGCTTTATTTCTACTTTTCTCAGCTGCATGCTGTTAGAAACAAAGCACCAAGCCAGAAATCAGTTGTCACTCAGCTATTACAATTGAGTTGTAATATGTCCCCTCAGTATGACATCTTAATGCCGATCCTATATCCAGCAGCTAGTACATTTTGAATAACTTTAAACCCAATTTCTAACCATAACCCCAAAAAACCCAGTTTACAACCCGATACAATAAAGCATAACTTTTTAACTACTCGGTGGATCCTAAAATAAGTTTTCGGCGCTTCATGCGACACATAAATCCTTTAAAACAAGCCAAAACACTTCTCGCTACGTGTCTCCGTTCAAAAGTTACACTGATTCCAGACCACCAGACGTACATACACACACACACACACACACACACACACACACACACGCGGGGGGGGGGGGGGGTGTGAGTCTGAAGAGCGAATCAAGCAGGACGTGTTCTGCTCGTGCTCCGGTATTCTTGACCTTTTTTGTGTAGATACACGCTGAATTAAAGTGCTTGTGTGAATGACACGCGTTCGCTGTGGCGCGCCAAGTCGGTGCATGTGTGTGTACAGCCTCACCGCTGTATGTGTGCAGCTGTAGCAAGCTATCTTGCATCGTGTGTCAGTTCCTAGTGTTGTTACCACAGTGTTTCCCGCGCTTGGTACCATCGGTGTGAGCCGCGCGCGATAGTGTAAGTGCGTGCTTCGACGAGGCAGCTGGAGAATGGCTCGCTGTCGTCGATGCCAACGAAACCGATGACCTCCTCTACGGTGATTGCGGCGACCAACACACGAAGGATCATCGGCGCCCGTCTGCTAGCAAAAGTTGCCCCGCTCATGACCCCCGCAGAGTTTGCGACCGGGAGCTACGAAGAGAAAATGATTCGTACAGAAGGACTTGTGGAGGGCCTTAATACGTTCAACTTTGGCAGAAATAACCTCCACAAGGAGGTGATCAAATACTCTTTATGCCTGAGCAGGCCATCTTGGCGCTCAAAAAGACGAAGCAGAAGCAAGTACCGCCTCGACCTCCCTCTGCTGAGAAGGCGGTCTGTACTTCTCCAATATTCCCGGTCAATGCAACTGGTAAGCGGCCTGCAACGTCACCGCTGGCGACTCGCGTAACACCCAAGCGCCATACCGTGACAGCCGCTTCCAAGCGGCTTGACGAGAACAACAACGATGTCGGAGACCAAGACGGATTTGTACTCGTCGACCATCGTCGTCAACGCCAGCGCAATCAGACGGCAACAACAACATCTGGATCTATTCGCGCCTGGCAACTGCCGAAGCCACGGCCAGCGCAGCGTAGAGTTCACCATCGACCAGACGCGTCTTCGTATGCCGAAATCCTGCGAACTCTCAAGACGAACCCGATGTTGCAGCAATCAGTCGGGAGCAGCGTCCAAAACATCAGACGCAGTGCTGCTGGCGCCCTGGTGCTGCAACTCAAGAAAAACGTGGACAATGCTTCTACTCTTGGCGCGAAGTTGGCCCAAGTCCTCGGTGACGCGGCCACTGCCAGCGCTCTACAGCATACTACCATGATCGAGATCAGGGATTTCGATGAGTGTGCCACCAAGGAGGAGATCGCCGAAGCGCTGAGCACATCGCTGGGCGCCCCGAGCCTCAACAAGGACGTTGTCAGGATACTGCGGAAAGCGTACGCTGGAACGCAGGCGGCTGTCGCCGCGCTCCCGGACGACCTAGCCGCCAAGGCACTGAAACTCGGCCACATACGGATTGGCTGGGTCAACTGCCGCATCCGTGGTCGCGAGGATGCTCCGCGCTGCTACCGCTGCTGGAACCCCGGTCACGTCTCAGCCCGCTGTAAGGGACCTGATCGCTCGGGGCACTGTTTCCACTGCGGACAAGCAGGCCACCAAATAAAGGACTGCAAGAACAACCCAATGGGCGTTCTCTGCCAAGAACAAGGCGTTTCCCACGACCAGGCTTCCACAGGCCGGTACTGCCCTTTTGCACAGAAGAACACTCAAGCCCGCCGATGATGAGGATTTGACAACTTAACCTCGATCACTGCGAAGCTGATCAGGATCTCCTGAACCAAGCCGTCCGTGAGCAGCGCATCAACGTGGCCATAGTCTGTGATCAGTACAAGAACCTCGATCCACCCTATACATGGCTCGCCGATGCCAACAGCCAAGCCGCCATCTGGGCGCAGGGAGGTAGCCTGGTGCAGGAGCACCCAGCAAGAGCGCGTCCCTTTTTCACCTGGCCCCGTATCAGTGGAATCTACTTTTTCAGCGTCTACGCACCACCAAAACTCACTGATGTAGAATTCTCCGCTCTTCTCACCAACATCACCGAGGAAGCCCGCGGCAAGAGACCGCTCATCATTGCTGGCGACTTCAACGCCTGGTCAACGGAGTGGGGATGCCGAGCGACGAGACAACGTGCCACCACTCTCCTGGACGCGCTCGCCCCCCTCGAAGCTGTACTGCTGAACACCGGAGATACACCAAAATTCACCGGTGCACTGGGCTACTCAGTCGTAGATCTCACCTTCGGGTGAGTTACCTACCGTGAGTAGATCTCACGGTTCCACCTGGGTCTACAGAAGAGATGGCAACGAGGCTCATGGCTGCCATTACCAGTGCATGCGATGCGTCTATGACCAAGGCAGGTGGACGATAACGTCGTGGCGCAGTATACTGGTGGACAAGCGAGATCGCTGACCTCCGGCGCTCATGTCTGCGAGCGCGAAGGCTTGCCCAGAGAGCGCGTGGCTGGCCAAGTGAAGACGCCTGCCGAGCGAGCTATACCTCCGCAAGATGTCTCCTGCGCGCTGCTATCAAGACCAGCAAGCCCTTATGCTGGAACAAACTGTGTGACGAGGTCAACGAGGACGTTAGGGGCCAACCGTACGCCAGTCAGGTCCCGTCTCAGAGGATCGAGAGCAAAGTCACCAAGCTCGCCGACCCTGTTGCGCCGCATAGTGGCTGCTCTTTTCACTCGTGTGCCGCATAGTGGCTACTCTTTTCACTCGTGTGCCTGACGAGCCAGCTCTGCCACCACCACTCCAAGCAGGAGCAATCGTGCCGGCTGTCACCATGGAGGAGCTTCGAGGAGCATGCAGGAGGAGGACGGAGTACCAAACAACGCTATCAAGATCGCCATTGCCACGCACCCTGACATCTTCTTGCAGGTGTACACGGCGTGCCTGCGAACCGGTGTCTTTCCCGCGTGCTGGAAAAGACAGCGGCTTGTCCTGCTGTCAAAGCCAGGCAAGCCACCCGAAGAACCATCGCCGTATAGGCCGCTGTATGCTTGACACAGCGGGCAAGATTCTCGAAAAAATCATCTGTGACCGCCTCAAAGCCACTACTGAGAGCCCCGGGGGCCTCTCAGACCACCAGTACGGCTTTCGGAAGGGTCAATCGAAGATCAACGCCATCGAGAATGTCATCGCCCCCGCCTGAGAGGCTATCCCGGGCAAGAGGTGGAACCGCGGCACCAAGAAGTACTGCGCCGTAGTCACCCTCGACGTGAAGAACACGTTTAATTCGGCTTGGTGGAACAACATCAACGCCGCGCCGAATGCGCGTACCTGAGTACCTGCTGAGAATAATCAGAAGCTATCTCTCAGCGAGGCGGCTTGATTGTGATACGGACGACGGACCAGAGACCCACAGAGTCACAGCAGGCGTTCCGCAAGGATCTGTCTTGAGGCCCATCTTGTGGAACGTCATGTACGACACCGCTCTGCGCCTTAACTTCAGAGGCAACGTAAGAATCGTAGGCTTCGCGGACGACATCGCTCTGGTGGCCGTGGCCAAGCACTTGTGGCAGTTCGAACACGATCTGAACTCTGCCATCGCGCAGGTTCGTGGCGCGCTTCAAGATCTCAGCCTAGAAACGGCTGACCACAAGACCGAGGCCCTTCTGATCAGTAGCAGGAAGAAAATGGAGACCATCACCATCACAATGGGCGACTGCAGCATAAGGTCGTCCCCCTGCATACCTGGGCCTACACATTGACTCCAGGCTGAAGTTCGACCAACATCTCCGAATCGTCAGCGAGAAGGCAGCAAGAGTGGCTAGAGCCCTCGCGAAGATCATGCCTAACACCGGTGGGCCCAGAAGTAACGAACGCGTGCTCTATGCCCACGTCGTCGACTCGATTCTCCTGTGTGGAGCACCCATCTAGAGCTTTGCGACAGAGTCGCAGGCCTACATCCATCAGGCAGAGTCTGTACATCGACGAGCCTGCCTGCGCGTGATCAGCGGGCGACCACACGTCTCCTACGACGCGACGTACGTGATAGCCGGCTTACCACCGCTGGCGCTGCTAGTGGATGAGCGAGCGCGCATATACCAGCGCTGCCCTGAGGACGTCAAGGAGGAAGAAAGAAGAGAGACGCTGAACAGGTGGCAGGACCGGTGGGACCAGGCCTCAAAGGGCCGATCGACACACCGGCTAATTCCGAACATCACGGAATGGGTCGAGAGGGGACATGGAGAAGTGGACTAACATCTCACACAACTCCTGTCCGGGCATGGTTACTTCAGAAGCCATAGCCAGCGCTATGACATCACCCTTAGCGCACTCTGCCCGGCCTGCCCTATCCCAATAGAAGACGCGGAGCATGCATTCTTTCGCTTCCCGCGATTCCACAAAGAGAGGTAGAGACTCCAACAAGTTCTCCAAGAAGAAATCGAGCCCGAAAAAATCGTCAAGCTCATGCTCCAAACCGCAGGCAATTGGATGGCGGTAGCGTCTTTCGTGCAATCAGTCGTCTCCAGACTGAGGCAGGAGGCACAAGAGGCGTAAAAACGATCTGGACGATGCTGTAAGAAGAAGACGACGCTTCTGGTTCCTGAACCACTAATCACCGTAAGGTGGACGGAGGACGTACGAAAAAGACACAGATGTAGCAGAGAAGCTCTATAGAGTCCCCACCGACGTAATGTTTAACGACGGTTTTCAGTGGGGTACTCGTTTCGAAGGGCCACTGGCTGCAGAGTTCACTCTGCCCACGTCCGAAAAAAAAAAACACACGCATACACTCATACAGACATTTGTTCAGAATTCAATGAAGATTCCAAATATGTGTCCGAAATTGTCCTATGAGTTCTATATCGTCTAATGCTCACACGCTATTTATTGTGTGGACATTAACAAAATACTGAAATATTTTCCCAATACTACTAATGATTTAAAGCACCCAAGACCTATCTTTTGAGTCCTCCAACGCGCTTATTGGTACCTCAGAGTCAAATCTACAGCCAAATTAAGAATTTAATCATTAACGAAGTTCAAAAATTGAATCGCGATCGAGCTTAACTATACTAAATTGTCCTTTAATTTCTACCAATTCTCAAAAAAAATTGAAAACATCACGTTCAATGTATTTTTCGACGAGAAAACCAATGATGACCTTGGATTTGACCTTGAACGTAAACTCTAAGCTACAGCGAACCAAAATTGATTTTTCATGCGGTGACCCCCATTTTTTATTGCAGATTCAATTTTGTAGAGGAGAATTTCACGTTCGAATACACCTTTACTATTTCGTTTAAGGTCATTTCAAGCCATTTTTTATATAAATGTATACTTGCGTACAATATTACTCTTAAATGGCCATTAACATAACCTTGAAAAAAGAACTATAAGTTGAAATTTTCCGCTGTTTTCAAATCTGCAATAAAAAATGGGGGTCACCGCATGAAAAATCAATTTTGGTTCGCTGTAGCTTAGAGGTTACGTTCAAGGTCAAATCCAAGGCCACCATTGGTTTTTTCGTCGAAAATTACATTGAACATATGTTTTCAATTTTTTTTGAGAATTGGTAGAAATTAAAGGACAATTTAGTATAGTTAAGCTCGATCGCGATTCAATTTTTGAACTTCGTTAATGATTAAATTCTTAATTTGGCCGTAGATTTGGCTCTGAGGCACCAATAAGCACGTTGGAGGTCTCAAAAAATAGGTCTTGAGGTGCTTTAAATCATTAGTAGTATTGGGAAAATAATTCAGTATTTTGTTAATGTACACACAATAAAAAGCATGTGAGCATTAGACGGATAAAAGTAAAGATAATAGGAAAAAATGTAATATTTCAAATGCCACTATACGGAGCTAGGATGCAATATTCCGGTCATAACCGACCTCATTTTTTAGCTTTTGGCACACGAAAAAACACCCCGGAGTGTAAAAAAAATTGGGGTTTCTCCGAGTGAACCTCAGTTATTGCAAAACTAGAAAAATTGCGATTTTTGTAATTTTTAGCAATATTTAAACGGCTCTATATCAGTCAATTTTAAACCAATCGAAACTCTGAATTAGGCCAATTAAAGGTCTTAAAAATACCTTCAATTTGCCTATTTTAAAAGTTTGATTGCTTTAAAATTGACTGCTGTAGAGCCGTTTGAATATTGTTGAAAATCCACAAAATTAGCTATTTACTTGCACGACGGTTTTTTTCAAAAAAGTACTTTTTGAGACAAAAAAAAATGATTCCAACCACGTCTCTGACAAGTCAATACTCTTCCTTGTAGAATTTTTCAAAAATCGCCAAAAAACCACGTTTTTCGACACGACATTTTTTTTGGCCTAAAACTTTGGGAAAAGTCTTTTTTTATGTTATTCAATAACATATTTTTTCCAGATTTTTTTTGAAATATTGCCATGCACGTTTTTTTAAAAAAGTAGGAGAATGACCCCTTTGTATTTAATTCTAAATTTATTTCATTAAAATGAATTTTCAAGATTCATATAAAATATCAATAGAGTATTGATTTTATTTTTTTCGATTTATTTTCAGATAAAAGAGGAGCGCAAATTCAAGCTGGCTGACCAAGAAAGAAACAGGCGTTCCCCGACCTGTTAAAAACCTCCTGCTCTACTCTCCAAGACTACTTGATAAGTAAATTACAAGAAAAGAGTATTCAAATTATGAACAGTGCTGTCTATCTTCTATTACTTCCAAAAAGATCGATCACGCTAGAGGGTTAACGTTACATAAACACCGTGCCTGTAAGACTTTGAAAGACCCTAAATTAGCTACACAGTAAACACCCAGATGGAAAATTTTGCACGACGACAATGAAAATGGTAGATGCACTGGCTTTTGCATTGGATATCTCATAATAGATATCACAAGACAATTGCTTATGCAATTTAGCACTTTAAAAAGTACAACTTTCATGCCTTGTTAATTATGACGAAAGCTCCAGACAGTCGTGCCTTCCACAAAATCGAACGCGAATGGCACCATTGAGTCGTGCACTTAGTGGCGTCATACTGTCACATGATTTTTATGGGAGCCACTTAGATTAAAAAAAAAGTGCGCAGATAAAGAGCTGGAGTTGAAAAACTTTGCGAAACCTGGGGAAACTCTCGCCGAAACATAGAGTGAGATGTCCATAGATAAGTACCCAGTACTAGCAACGTACGTTGGACCAAACGAGGCTTTGTTATCTATACCCGATATCGATTATTCGTAGCATGAAAATTATGTGAGAGAGTCACAATATATTTTACAGGTTTGCTTGTTTTTGCATAAAAAAAGAATCTAATTATATATTTGAACTTTATAAATGATTAATTTTAAACATTACAGATTGTCAAATGTAAAGACAAGGAATGGTGTATGAATTCCAGGAGTGACCTAAATTTATTTATGCCAGACAGATTTTTCACTCCGCCACTTCTGTACAAGAGGCAAAAAAGTACTGGATGACTGATTGTTGCCGATCCAATTAAGGATAAAAAAGATGCTTTTTTACACTTTTTTCCACGATTATCAATTCAATTGGGTTGGAATAATCCTCATTGCACGACTGTGCAAGATATTCTACTAGATAGAATATGCCCGTTTTGCAGTATGTACTTTGCCAGTTTGAAAAATTCAAGAGACCATCGAAAAGCCGTTCATTCTGGCAAACGTGTAACTAAAAGTGCATAAAAAACTACTGCCACACGCATAATTAAGCGTCGAAAAAGTGAGCAACTGTACGCTGTAGATCCATTACAAGATACGCAAGATGTAGAGTGGCTTCCGGTAGAAGATGTAAAAAACGTGGACAACATTTCTAGTAGTAAGGAGAGAGAACAAAATGATGAGAATTTACCGGTCATCAATTTGATTATAGATTGGCTCAAGTGCAATTGGGAAGAAGACTATTAAAATATTTACTATATTTGTAAGCATTTTTTATAATAATAGAAACATTTTATAGACTGTTATAAATATAAATTAATATATTTATATAATTATTGTCATTAAATAAATATTTAGATACAGTTCAATTATAATAAAATCACTTGTTCTATGTATTTTTATATTTTTATTGAATACATTTTTTATTTCTGTATTTACCTCTTTTTATGTTTATTGTACAGAGGGAGAGGGGAACTCCAAATAATACTGTTGTTTACATGGTAGGGGGGAGGGTCAAAAGTATAATATACATACCAGCAGCCCGATCATCTCTCAGCTACTGCGCTAAAGGGGATATTGCTACTTTTGATCCACAGGGTATGTAAAATAGCATGCTTGCCTAAACCAAGAAAAAAGAAAGCCCCAGTGCCCGTGCTAATTGACCTCGGCTTTGCCACGGCTGCTTATTTCACGTACCCTGGGACATTTCTGTTTTTCCCGGCCTCGGACAGTAATATACTTTATTACGTAATTTATGGACGGCCCCTAAGTTTAAAGTATTAACAATTGTTTCCTTCAAGAAGAAGCTCTGTGATAGAATCGAAAATAAGTTTTTTAATCAGACGTCGTAGGATAATTCGGTTTACACATTTTTTTCTTTTGTAAGAATGTGCACGGGTGTTTTTTTCCTTCCCCTTATTTCCACTTATTCAGTCCCACTGATACCATCATGAAACATTGCACTGGTGGGGACCCGGGGCAGAGCATTTCTGCTACTTCAATGTTTCGTAATTGCGTAGTGTACGTGGTGTTTATGGGTTAAGGATCGTTTATTTATGGGTCCTCCCTTTTCACTGTGCCGTGCCATCTTGTGAACGTGGTTCTAGCTTCCGGCACTGCATTTTGATCGAGATTCCCATACTCTTAAGGGCTGACTCCTCAATCTTGGTCCTGTATCTGTATGTATAGTGGGATCTTAACCACTAAAAGCCCGAATTCGATGATATTTTCCTCAGTGAGGATCGAAACCACGCCCTGAGCAACAACCATTTGCTTAGGAGGTAGCTTGACGCCTTAACCCACTAGGACAATAAGCAGCTTGTAAGTAAGCGTGCGTGCATGTGTGTGTATCGTATATTGAACATGATCTAGAAATCGGAACATTCAATTCTATCAATCTGAACTGCCTTTATCATCGATTGCATCAAGGATGAAGTCCCAAAAAGTTACTTTCCGATAAACGGTGAGGAAACGATTTTTTGTTTTAATTTTCCGTATGAATTCACAAATAAAATGATAATTTGACAATGAACTCATAACTCAGTCCCATACGCTTTCAAGAATTTATAATAAAGCTCTGTTTAAGGATGGCGATTAATTAAAGCTTTCTTCAAGTTCTTTATGGCCTAAAAATGTACATCATTTACTTCGAGTAACAAAATCACTATGTAACCGTCTCCATTACCTTACTCTAACTGTCCAAAATTCAAGTGTCCTTATGCGTAAATCCCTTGCCGCTCCATCTAAACTCATACCTATTCTTTCTCAAATTGATCTACATTCTATCTGTAGCGTTAAAACCTCAACTTCCTCTTGTCTGAAGCCTAAGGCTTGTTGCTAATGTCTTAACCTCTTAAGGTCAGAGATAAAAAGGTGTCAAGTTTCTACTTTGCAATATATAAGTAAGGTACTGCTTTACTTTATAATACAGAGTAGGTTTTGCTCATGAATTTAAGGGGAGTCGTACACCAATTCACTCCTCTTTGGCATTTTTGTGATATAAATCACAGTTTAATGTCAATTTACATTTTCAACATAAAATTGACATCTTTGAGCCCTAAAAATGTGAAAAAAGTTGTAGAATAGGCCTTTGCAACTAAAAATACCTTAATTTTGCTATTTTAGCATTTTAGCACTATGCGCAATGTTCAGATTCCCCTTAAAGAAATACTTTTCTGCGCCGGGGCGCAGAAACTGTACTGTGACTGTGTTTAGTTGACAATTTGTCATTTTAATGGTATTTAAAAGTAGAAAAATCGAATTCAAGCTGAATAAAATTACAATGAATTCAGTAGCAAAATGCTTATTATATGATAAAAAGATCCTCGTAATAAAAAAATGAAATGATAATCAATGCAGAAAATTTCTAGAGGTAAATTACATTCAGATTTTAGATAAAATTAGCAGAATTTTTAACAATTAATCTTGTGAATGATCCAGCTATATTATAGTCTATAAGCAGGGTCGAGCTGTGACTATTGACTATATTTATCTATATTTCACAGATGAATTTTTTTAAAATGCCTAATTTTTTATTAATTCAATAGAGCGTCTGTATTTTAAATGTAGCACATAAATTTAAAGAATAAATTTATGCTTATCCATGAAATGTTGCATAAGTAGAAAAATATAAACTTACGTCATGTCACCATATCCAACAGTTGTCATGGTTACTACTGCCCACCAAAAAGCATCTGGAATAGATTTGAAAAAAGAATTCTCCGACCCAGCTTCAGCAAAATAAACTGCTGAAGAAAAAAGTACGACTCCTGAAAATATATTACTATGTGTTAAGCAAATCTTCAACATATTTATCTATTGTATATGATTTTATCATCATATTCTATTGAAAATATTAAGATTCATGGCATCAACGTTTTTTTGCTTTCGAATGTTCTATCAGGTAATAAGGAAATTTCAAATGAGAATAAAAGCTATAGTAAAATGTATATGCTGGGGCATCACTGGGAACCACGTTAGAGGAGGACTATATCATGTTGGCTTGCAAGAAAAATAAGGTCAAGGATTATAGGATTCGTTGGATTTAGTATCTAAAAGTTGCCCCTGCAGATGCTACACATCAGTCTCTTTCAAAACTCAAAAAGATGACAGAGCATCCACAAACTATTGCCCAATTTTACTTAAGGGTAACATGCTGGTGTCTCTTCTGAATACAACAATGATATCACTTTACGTTATTGAGTCCAGGGTCGGGTACCACGTTCAAGACATATCAAGTCATTTTCTACCTTCAATAATTATTTTCGTAAAACCACTTGCATACGTTGCATAGCCGTCCCTCTACTTTTATTTCAATCTTGTGACGGGTTATGGAAAACTTTAATGAACGTTTATAAAAATAAGTGTCTTTTTACTCTTCACTAGGAGCTAAGCTCTCAAAGCAATATTGAAATAGTAGTTATTCTTGTCGGCTCCTTAAAATGTGCGGCTAGCAATGTAGAGAGTGCGTATATCATTTTCCTCTGGCTCTTGGCAAAGGGCTGCATCAAGTGCGATGTTGCTCGGTGTAAAAGATGAATGACTTATCCTTGATGGTGATGAAGTACGATGGCTTCGCAGAAGAGTCTTTGGTGTTATCGAAAGCGTGCTGCTCTACGTCCGTCCATTGCCACGAAGTTGACTTCTTTATCAATTCGATCAGGAACGCATTTGCCTCGGTCAACCTATTTCTGGAACGAGAATAAAAATTAACAAGTTCAAGGAAACCTTTTACCTGCTTGATATTCGTTTGAATAACGTCAACTTTTTTTTTTGTTAATTAAAATTCCTTCGTCAGAATGTAGTCAACGCAGTGTATTTTTTTTTCCTTGTAAGTTCGAACGAGAAATTTATGGTTACTCCTTCGTTGTTGATTCGTGTAAGCAACTCTTCCAAGTCTCTTATATGTTGGTTGATATCGGATAATATGACGAAGTCAATCACTCGTCCTTGCATTTCACTGACAAGGAGACCTTCTCACCTGCGGGTCACAGATCTTTCTCAAAATTTTTTTAGGGTCTTCTGGTAACTAATAACGAAGCACTTCGAGCTTCGTTTAATTGAATGGGCCTTAGGGTCCAAGTTTAAGAGAATTTTCTATATTATCAAAAAATCTTTGCGATTTTTTATCTCGAGATAGAAGCACTTAAAAAAAAATGCAAAGAACAAAAAAGTCTTCAAATTTTTTAAAGAATCTGTCTGAATTTTTTCAAAATTTTTAAAACCGTCTATCACCTATTTTCAGAGGCCCAGATTTGCCGTTTTTCTTAGGGATTTCAGAGACCTCTGAAAATAAGTGATAGACGGTTTTAAAAATTTTGAAAAAATTCAGACAGATTCTTTGAAAAATTTGAAGACTTTTTTGTTCTTTGCATTTTTTCGTTTAAGTGCTTCTATCTCGATATAGAAATTCGAAAAGATTTTTGATAATATAGAAAATCTCCTTAAAAATGGGCCCTAAGGCCCATTCAATTAAACTAAGCTCGGTGAGCTTCATTATAAGGTACCAGAAGGCCCCAAAAAAATTTTGGGAAAGATCTGTGAGCCAAAGGTGAGAAGGTCTCCTTGTGAGTACACCTTCTGCGGCTCGATTAAGTGCGGCACTACTAACCTTGAATCGAAACGGTACGACAGTGTACTGGCTGGTTCGTCTTCGACGTAGAAATCTGATGTACTTCCTTGATGTCCAAGCAAGAGGGACTTGCCAGAAGAACGAGCACAAATTTATACTTGTCGCCGATGTTGCTAAATTAACGTAACACTTCGTCGATTTCTTCTGGTCCGTCACGATCCTCAAGCATGCGATCATCAATCTGACGAGGATTGAGGCACAATCGTACTGTGTTGTCCTTCTTGGTGACGGTAACTAACGGATTTATGAACGGAGTCTGTTCTCGTTCGATTACGCCGTACTTGTAAGCATTCTCTTGATTTTGCAAGATACTTGTTCGCGGTACTTAATCGGTACTGGGTATGATTTGATTGCAAACGGCTAGTCATTTTTCATACGAATGTGATTTCGTAAGTTCGGAAACGTCCGGGAATTTTATGAAAGTAATCGCGATATTCTAAACAAATTTCGATCAACTTATTTTGTGAATCTGTGTCGAGACCTGTTTTTCGTACTTTCACTTCAATCTCATCGAATGATACATCGATTTGGGGACGGTATGCCTCGTTGTTTCTTCTTATTTTTCATCGTCGTAATTAACTGTCACTGCATCTTCGTCGTCTTGTACGTAGAACGTGTGAACTTTTACATTGATCAATGAGTTCATCGATGATCGAGTTTATCGATTACATCGATGAAAGCTTTCAATGCATTGATTCCAAGTATGCTTGATTTGTCAGTCCGGGTACGATTAAGAAATTGATATATTTTGTTACTTTTACCACTGTAATTTGTAAGAGTATTTTTCGATTGCCACGAACTGATTTCTTGACAGTACAACTTGAATATTTACGACGGGAAACAGGGCATTGGTGCAATTTACTAACGTTTTTCATGTGCCATAATTCACTGATACATAACACCTTTGCACCTATGTCGATGAGAGCATAGTAAATAGCTTCTGCATGACAACCCATTGATCTTATCATTACTTCATCATATGGTCTTTCACCGGCAGTCTGTAAGTGATTAAGTTCATTCGAGCTCATTGTCGCGTTCCGGGCTTTTGTCAGCTAGATCATTTGCTTTTTTCGGTGTGAGGAACATCTTAATTTAATTATTTAACAAGGGACTTGAATCTTCTAATAATTTAGCTGTTAGTCACAATGTTATAACTCACTTAAAGTTCAGTGACTCGCGAGGGCATACACGATTATGTGGATGTTATGAGGTCAGAGCTTAGCTCTGTTATGTGTGTACGCAGAGAATTTGATGCACACATAAATTCCAGAAATATTTTCTGTGTTATTTTCCGAGAATTGGAAATAATACAAAATTCTTTAACAAAAAGATACGACATTTTTGAAAATGAGTTAAAATAATTGGAATTAGTTAATGATTAAAATGTTACTTTAATTAATTAAATTAGATTTTAAATGAATTTACTTTTTTTGAGTTCTGAAGAAATTTAGAAAATATTGAATTAAAGCAAGACTTGCAACTTCGGATTTGAGTTGGAAAACGCGTAATATTTCTGAATTTTACTCCTAGTATCAAGACGTTTTCGTAGCTTAAGTTGCTATACGTGTTCATGCAATTATCTAGCTATTAATAAATCGATGAGACAATCCGTTTAATTGCTTTATCAGGTTATTTCTGAGAGTACTTTTTATGAACTCGTTGATCGTGTACAATGCTTAAGGTTCTGCTGGCCTCCTTTACTCAACAATTATAAGGCCTAATTCGTACCGAACTCCTGTCATTGACATGAGCAAAATTGCAGACCGAAGTCTCTTTAAGATACGTGACAAAGTAGTTGGATTTGTTGAAACTAATATTTTAAATGGTCTGGACTAAGTGATCGCTAGTGGCTGGAATTGTCACCTATTTTTGGAGCAAAAAAATCGTGAAATTATCCGATTCTTGTGAAATGATTCTAAGGTGCGCGAAATTGAATTTATTAAATTTACGGTGATTCTACTTGTTGAAACACGTTATACCCTTAAGAAACTACTCTTAAAGTCCCACCAGCGGTACCAATATGCAGCGTATTACTCCCTCAAAGAGCGTTCGCGAGTGCTTGTGCCATTGTAATGACGGACACCCTCGTTTTCTAAACGAGACACAAGCGCGCGCTCTGACTATGTTGACCAGTGCCTTGCACTAGACCCAATCAAATTCTGTCCAGTGGAACACCAGAATTTCCTATGCTCATAAACGTTTCACTTCTCTTTTGAACTGGATAGAATTATATTGGGTCTAGTGTATATTTCGAAGCGTGAACTTACAAAATACGCGAATGAACTTGGCCTGTTTTCTTCAAAGATTATCTCGGTGCATATGCTATACGGGAGAACGCACAGAGACCTTCTGTAAAATGATATTTAACAGGGAATGTGGAAAAGAGTCAGTGGACAATAAGCGAAGTTAGTTTTATGTTTGAGTTGCAACGAGCATTAAATCTTTATAAAGCTAAATAATTAAAAAAATTGAATTTTAATATTAAATCAACCACGTTGAAAATAATGTTCTCGCACCAAAAGGGAATTTAAATTGCATACCGATTTACTACAATTATAAAATTACTTTACAATTATACAATCTTCAATTGGTGTTGATGCTGGCGCTGGAACCGCTGCTATCATCTACTGCTTAGCTGGATCGAATCACCCACACTATCATGAAAGAAAAAATAATTAATCTCTTTTGTTGAAAGGGGAAAGGACACTTCGATTAAATCTAAAAGATCGAACTCTCGCATGAGCGACAAGAATGACCGAGTCCACCCAGGAAAGGTATCTTCTGCCTACACGCCTACCTCGTATGCGAAGCATAGCAAAGGTGATGCGCATTGGCATAGCTCTAGTAAAAAACAGAACTCTCGCATGAGTGACAGGAATGGCCAAGTCCTACCTTGACTTAAAAGGTAGTCCTCCGTCTATACAGCTACTACGTGAGTGATGCTGCGCTTTTAAGTACATGAGAGCTGGCTGCTTACTTGAGACTAAAAAAGTTGTTAGACTTTGACTTACAATTTAGGATAAGTTCATTTGAAATTTAAGGTTTTTGGAATGTTATAGAATATTCAGATTCTGTGTCGTGCACGTACTTAAATAGATCAAGGTGCCGCTCTGTCGCATCCCACTGTTTTGCATGCTCGTCCCCAATAATTAGGTCACCATGACGCTGATTTTCTATGCAAATTATAAGTTAGAAAAGGAGAGATCTTATTCCCATTCAGGCAGACTTTCGGTGTCTTAGCGGGCGCTGAGTATTTACACATGTGCTTTTCGCCGTTGGGACTTGGGTGGGGCGCGCACGTAGGTGGTGTCACGAATACTTCTCTTTCGGCTCAGCTACTTCACTCGCTCGTGTACTTCTCTTTCCGCGCCAAGTTGCGTCAATAATGCTTTCGCGAGTGTGTCAAGTGCGTTGCTACGTTGCAATATATACAGACGCAAACTTGCAAGGCATAGGTCCTGTCTTAAAACAACCACAATTGAATGAAGATAAAACCAAAAGCCAGTAACATATTTTTCTAGAAAATTAAATGTATCTCAGAAAAGAAAAAAACTCAAAGTAATCAAGTCCGTGAGCTACGCTGACTGCCGTTGCTTATGCTCTTATGTTGCTTCGTGTGTACGAACACAGTTATACGCGCATGCGAGAGCGAGAAAGAAAGGGATCCGCGTGTAATAAACAATAGTATATTTCTCAACGGGTGCAGCTATGGTTTTTTAGCAAAACGAGGGATATCGCACGAGCCGAAGGCGAGAGCTAGTCAATATTAAATTTCGTTAAAGCTATATAAAATGACATAAACATATAACTACTGAGTTTTTTATCTTACCAATAAAAAGAAAAAATATAAGCAGTCCCAACTCTCTCATGGATGCTTTTAATGTTCTTCCAAGGATTTGTAATCCTTTGCTGTGCCTTGAGAGTTTGAAAATCCTGAAGACTCTGACTAATCTGATGACACGTAAAATTGCAAGTGACATAGCTTGATTTGTACTTTTATCTTGAGGACTAACGGGTGCTTTTGGCAAATTAAGAGTATCTTCTTCTTCAGCTACTACCGTAGCTAATGTTATAAAATATGGAATTATGGCGATTATATCAATTATATTCATCACGTCTCGAAAAAAATTAAGTTTGTTCGGACAAGCTAAAAAGCGAACTGATAATTCAAAAGTAAACCATATAATGCATATGGTTTCAATTAAAAAAAATGGATCGGTTATATCTGGTACTTCATCCTCTTCTATTTTCGTGCCATTTGTAGTTGTATTGAATACTCTATAATGTTTAAATTCTGGAAGGGTTTCTAAGCAAAATATAACGATTGATAGAAGAATCACGAAAACTGAAATAATTGCTACAACTCTTGCTCCTTGAGAGCTTTCGGGATATTCAAATAATAACCATACTTTTCTCTGAAACTCGTGAGATGGTAAAGGCTTTTCTTCTTCTTTTATAAAACCTTCATCTTCCCTGAAAGAAAAAATGACTTATTACTTATAAATAACAATATTTTATGAATTCAAGTATATTTAAAGTTGAAACATCAAATTAATTTAAAAAATCAAATTTAAACCAACGTTATCAAAAAAAAGTTGAAGTAAAAATTACATGTATCGGAACTAATAGAAACTTTCGTAAGAAAGTACTTTTTAATGTTTATTTATACTGCTATTCTTAAATATGTAAACTATAATGTATTATATCATGTTATAAACCATTGCAAACAGCCGGATTTTAGATAGCGTATGAAAATTGCGTATAAAACAGAATCGTTTCAACTCAAATCTTACACGTGTGGTTCTGAACAATACTTGACCAGAGAATAATGAAGTTGTAACAATAGACATAGTTGATATAAATAACACATATTTATACAACTTACAAGGAGACCTTCTCACCTTCGGGTCATGGATTTGGACCAATCTTTTTCTGGTGATTCAGAACAGTTAGAAAACATGCCCTGTTATGTTAGATTGTGTGAATATGCCCTAGAAGCCTTAGATAAAAAATAAACGTAAAATAATAAAAATAAGCATATAAAGCGCATAAATATTCATTTTCTATCCTTAAACTATTTGGTTACGTATTTTAGACACCTGGTTCTTGAAAACATTACATTTCATTGTTAAGAAGTTGTTGGATCTCATTCGTGACCCAAAACATTGCAATATAGCACAAAGGCATGGCATCGAGATCATGGCAAATAGTGGCCTTATATGCAAATCTTATTCACCTCATCACATGATTGATAAAATTCAACTCTGCTTAGGTACTTGAAGTGTCAAATTAGTCAGTGAAAAATACTTAATAATAATAAAGACAGTGAAGAACTTGTCGGATCTCCAGTGCTTGTATTAAAATAATAATTATTTGAAGCATAAATTTGAAATTAAACGTTTTATAATGTCATAATTGAACAATATTGCAATGTTTTGGGTCATGAGTGAGAACCAACAACTTCTTAACAATGAAATGTAATTTTTTCAAGAACCAGGTGTCTAAAATAAGTAACCAAAATAGTTAAAGGATGGTAAATGAATATTTATTGTGCTTTATATGCTTATTTTTATTATTTTAACGTTTATTTTTTATCTAAGGCTTCTAGGGCATATTCACACAACCTAACATAACAGGGCATGTTTTCTAACTGTCCTGAATCACCAGAAAAATTTTGGGCCAAATCCATGACCAGAAGGTGAGAAGGTCTCCTTGTTAGTTAGATATTGATATTATACTAGTACCTAATCGATGCTAAAAAAATGATTTTTTTTAAAAATTGTTTTCAGATATAAAATATTTTCTACATCATGCATGCATCATTTACCAATAAATAAGTTACGCAAAATAAATAATTTCATTAAGTGCAGGTAAGGGCACCGTTCCTAACTAATTGTATATAATTGAACCGACCGAAGTTGATCAAACATTATTTCGAAAACTTTGTCCTTCAAGTCGTTTATTAGGTTATAATTACTAGATTAAGTAACTAAGGGTTTGAAAGTTGGAGAGATTCCAGGTAGGCTCAGGTGAGGAGAAAAATGTTCGGATCTTTGCAAACTATCATAGAAATGGTAGATCCAAATAATAACTACAAAATCATACTAACGTCTAATACACTCGAGTAGCTCAATGGAGAATTGAAGAAAAGATACATTTTAACCCGTCTAATACCAAGAGACCCTATTTTCGACTTATTTTTCCACGCGTTATTTTTTCTTGAAACCATAGTCTAATTGATATAAAAATACCATGTTTTATGAGATTTTTATCGCTCTTTTCAAATCTGGCGTCAGATTTACGATATATGCAACCATTTTAAAAATACATTTGCTTAAACAAAAAAGAACGTGGTTTTGGAACTTTTTTCTCAAAATGATCGTTTTTTCACCACGATTACGCATTCGGATCGGCTTGAAACTCTGGATCTGGTGGCATACAGACCTAAACTAAAAGTTAGCGGCGTTGGTTCATCCAGATTCAAGATGGAAGCCACCAAAACAGCTGATTGTAGCCAAAAATGTAAAAAAAGCTTTGGTATTTTTTTACTCTGTAAGAATGGACTCTACGAAAAAATGTTATGAAACAAAAAGTGCTTAGAATTGAACAAAGAACACGTATTAATTTTTTTAGAATTTTTTGTATGATTTTGGAAACTTTTGGATATGGCAATTTTATAAAAATTTCCAAAATCATACGAAAAATTCTGAAAAAATTAATACGTGTTCTTTGTTTAATTCTAAGCACTTTTTGTTTCATAACATTTTTTCGTAGAGTCCATTCTTACAGAGTAAAAAAATACCAAAGCTTTTTTTACATTTTTGGCTACAATCAGCTGTTTTGGTGGCTTCCATCTTGAATCTGGATGAACCAACGCCGCTAACTTTTAGTTTAGGTCTGTATGCCACCAGATCCAGAGTTTCAAGCCGATCCGAATGCGTAATCGTGGTGAAAAAACGATCATTTTGAGAAAAAATGTTCCAAAACCACGTTTTTTATTGTTTAAACCAATGTATTTTCAAAACGGTTGCATATATCGTAAATTTGACGCCAGATTTGAAAAGAGCGATAAAAATCTTATATTGGTATTTTTATATCATATATGGTATTTTTATATCAATTAGACTATGGTTTCAAGAAAAAATAATGCGTGGAAAAATAGGTCGAGAATAGGATCTCTTGGCATTAGACGGGTTAAGTAGATTTCTAGTGGAGGCAAAATGTATGTAAAAAACGCTTCCATAAAACTTGTACAGTCGTACAGCCAATGACGTTTTTGCTACTGCCATCAAACGAGGGCACCGACGACACTAACTGGGCATCTGCAGACGCTACCGATGAAGCCCGGGCCATGGACAGGGAAGACGAATCCATGTCTACCGATAATCCGACTCTGACATTGAGATGTACGCAAGAAGAGTCAGCGCCTGCCATAGAGGAGATACGTACGATCAGAAGCCGAAGAAAAATAATCCACGATGAAATCTTGAGCTGTCTGATTATGTCCCGGCTTGCCTGCCGTCAAGGTCACCTTCTCCGTAGTTATTTGGGCCAAGCCAATCAGTGTGCCGAGAAGCTTCAAACATGCAAGATTCAAATCGCTACCAGAACACCCAACCTTCTCGCATCCGACACAATGAATTTGAATTTGAATTTGAAATTTTTATTTGGACCGCGGGGTAGCACCCCATTAGGCCCAAGTAGAAAATATTATACATAGGTCAATATTTTAATTTACAGTTAGGTTAAAGATATACAGTAGTGAGCAGAGTATAGTGTAATAGCAGATAAATAAATAAGCTGTGTATGAACAAAGCACAATGGCAAATAACAGTGAGCCAGGCTTAAGAGATACAATTGATACATGGTAGCCGTAAAAGGAACTCTCTCTCTATGACCAAAGAACTAGTTCGTTCTCTAGTGGTGGTGGTATCGGGACGATGTTCTCGAAATGGCAGCGAGAGATCCAGTCCGCCTTGTCGAGACAAAACAGGTGGTTGTAGAGAAGCGCCCGATAATCAATCGATGTGTTGGTGAGGTCGATTCGAAATGGGAGTGAATTGATAATGCGTGAGGCCGTGATAAAAAATGAGTTATGAAGCGATGTGCGCGGGTTTTGTAAGATAGTAGCGGCGCCTGCCGACGCAATGAATGGCGAACCTGGCGATCAGAAGAGAGCTTGAAGAGATTACGGAGCGAGCCAGGTTCACTGCTCCGCAGTATTTGAGTGCGAGCAATGACGGTACCGTCGTGCGACTCTGAGGGGTAAAGTTTTGAGGACTCACGCCTATTCGTACCGATCACTTAATGGATCCTCCTGATTACGCGTGCTTCAATTACTGGTTCGAGGGCCACAACGCAATTACTTGCCCCCGATCCCGAGAGCAGTATTGTTACAATTGTGGTAGACGTGGCTTCTACGTCACCAATTGCCCAGCAGTAGTACCGGCAGGATTTAGCCCAAGACGCTCGCATAGGCATGAGGATAACGTGTCAAGGCAGTACGATACATTTAGCCGCACCATCACCGTGGAGGAGCGACACGAATCGAGAGAGAATTCGTCGTCCGTCGAGGGTCATAGTTATCAACCTTCAAATCATGTTGTAGCGCCCCTGCCCATTGAAGCCGCGCCAATCCAGGGAGTCTCTCCGTTAGCTGATGAAGCAGCCCGTTTTTCCGTAGCATTAATCGAGGGGACCCGGAACTTGTCATGAGAGGTAAGCTATTTTCATAAGTGTCAATGGGATCGGGTCGCCACCGCCACCACCAGAGGATCACTAAGAAGACTAGAAGACGCAGTGTTAAGTTGCGTGATAAACGAAACAAAAAAATGAAAAAAATGACGGGAATCATTGTCTTATCTAGCCTTTTTGTCATTAATTATTTATGAAAACTTGAGCCAAAATTATATGATGATCATCAAGACCATTGAACCAGTAAGTCATGCCTAGGGGGGAGGTATGTGACACTATGGAACAGTGTAGAGGGCATGCGTTGGTTTTGGAGCCGTAGTGGGGAGCCGGAGCGCGGATACTGCATTGTGGAGTGACGAAACACAGGTCTTGCTCTCTTGTGGCGGAGCTGCCGAGGGGTACAGACGCGCAGGAAAGACGGAGCTTCGAAGATGACCGGAACGATACGTAAGATGCGAGCCTCGATTGAGCCTGAGTTTTCGAATCGAAAAGCATAATTGAGAAGTATTGGCAGAGTAAAAGCGATTGAGCAGACTCGTAACAATGACAGAATGTGTATGCGAGATGCGTATGTGAGTTTTTTTTTTCATATTATAGTGCTTTTACCAGTTAGCGCATCTGCTCTTACTTTATTTACAAATCATTAAATATTTACAATTTATAATTTACAAAAGAAAAACAAAATTAATTATAAAATAACAGAGAATGTTCTTTGTGACTTGAACTTGAGTCTTCGAGAACTGACCATCGTCAGACTCGCACTCCCAGCCCGGTGAAGTAGTCGCATAAAACTGTGCAAGCCTCAATGGTTGGGCGAGCGATCAAGCGCTCCACATTCAGCGGCGGAAATAGCCCGATCCTCCTTAGCTTCTCGAGCAACACCTTCCTCTGCGTTTGGTACAGCATACAGTCCCACAGAATGTGGTTCAAATTTTCTTTTTCGTAACCACACCTGCAGCGCGAGTCGGGGATGATGTTCTTCCTCACGAGGACTTAGCTAGGCAGGTATGATTGGCACGCATTCTATTGATCATGACAATGTGCCGCCGAGGCATTTTCACGTTGGAGAACCATGGTGTAGAGCGAGTGCTGTGAAACTCCTCGAATATTGCTTGCCCTTTTCCGGCCCTCATCCATGTTCTTGTTGTTGCTGTATTTTTGAAAGAATTCAGTTTGCGGCGATCAGATGTGCCCTCGGCTACCGCATGAGTACGCCTACAAACTGTAACGGGGAATGCCTTGCAGAAGAGCCGGCTAGCTCGTGCCACACAAGAATATGGTCGCAAACCCGCGTCGCACAATACGATTCGTCGATACCTTGATTCGACGAGCTCCGGTGATGACCTCGCGTACAGATGCTCGACGAGCTGGTGCTCGTCGAGTGGTCGCGTTGCTGAAATGGGTCGAAATAGGCAATGCGAAATGAATAATTAGTCGCGAATTAATAAAATGAAATAAAGCGATTTATTCGCATGAAAATATTAACAATTAGTAAATTGATTAACACTAGGGCCGCACGCACGCTCGCAACAATTACAACAGACATTCGGTCTTACTCGGTGTTGACAAAGTCGTCTGCAGGATCCACTCGCACAGGGTCATCGGCCGATGTGGATCTGCCTTGGTTCGCTCGCACGCAAGTTCACAATTTCACTATGACGCTCAGACACGAAGGTTCACGCGCTACGATAATCGATCGTAGGTCCCTCGATGAATTATCATCGTCTGCTCGTCATACTTGCTGTACGACGAGCCGCACGAGCTACTTTCCGCTAAATTCAAATCTGCGCTCACGACTTAACGCGAAAATCTATTTTTCCGTTACAAAACATACTGCTCGCCGAGGCTAAGGTGTTTTCCTTCGAAGAGCGAACCAAAATGCTAGGCAAAGCATATATAGCGAAAGCCCTTAGCAATGTAGTTTTGAAGTAACCCTGAAGATTGAAGAGTTCTACGCAGCGCACGGGGAACGGCGACTTCCGAACAGATGTCTCTTCAACTGTATGGCGTCAATCTACAACGCGGAAACTCGGGTCCACTCAAGCAGGCGATTTAACCCTTACAACCACAGCTACCATACCCTGACCTTCACAGCCGAAACAAATGCGACTCTCGGTCACGACATCAAAAACTCACCGTATCCAGACCGCGCACTGTGTGCGCGCCTGGAGGCGGAGCAGACGCTGCCCGTTTATACTGACGGCAGTAAGATCAAAGGAGCCGCAAGTGTTGGCTATGGGATTTTCTGCCCGGCAACAGGACACCGAGGCGCTGGCAGCTTGAGCCCGCAATGCTCAATTTTCACCGCTGAGTGCTGCGCAATTATAGAAGCCCTTGCCTACATCGAAAGCCTGGACAATAACAAATTTGTAATCGTGTCGGACTCTCTCAGCGCCATACTCAGCACCGAATCACCAGGCGCAGGCAGAAAAGTATCTGCACTAATCCTGGACATGAGGGAACGACTAGCCAGCTACGTGAACAACAACCCAGGCAAAGAAGTGAGCCTGCTGTGGATTCCATCACACATAGGCATCGTGGGCAATGAAGTAGTGGACGCCGTAGCCAAGGAAGCTACGAAAAACCAACCCCGAACCCGGCTTTCATCCCTTTTTCCGACCTGTCGGAGAGCTTTGCGCTCGAAGCAAAAAATAACAGCGTATGTGAGTGATATTAGTTGTAAAGTATGAGTGTGTGTATGCCGTGACGTTCATGGAGAAATAAAGTTGTATGAAGATAAAGTTCACCTTGTAATTTTGGGATGAATAAAAAAGAGTCGTTGTTTTAGCCGTACATTGGTTTTATCGATAATTTCACGACCCTATCCCGGCAGGTGAAGCCCCACGACCTTCGGATCATAAAAAAGTTAAAAAGGGGACTTTCATATGAGATGGAGAGAGAAAATTTTCCCTCCGCGGGCACCGGGAAGCAGTGTCGCAGTTGGCATCCCTCGCGGCGATTAGAAATAGAAAATCACCCGTGAAAAATCGAGAGAATATAGAGCCAGTTTTTGAGACGTAAGCATTTTCGAGTACGTGTTTTGGTTTAGCCGAATAGTGAAGTGTCCAGTGAAGCGAAGTGCAATGAATTTTTGCGAGCTGTATTGGGCGAGATAGTTTTTCCGTGAGTTTGTAGATAGTTTTCCAGTGAGTAGATTATGAGTTCTCCGTGAGTTTCCCGCGAGTTCGATGTGTAGAGAGATGAGTAGTGCGGGAGATATGTGTAAATTCGGAGCGTGTGTTTTGCTCCCAAGTAATCAAATGAACCTTATAAAAGAGTGACGGAAATGGTATGTGCGTTTTGCCCACAATCGAGTAATTTTTGAGTTGAAATATATACGAAAGTATGAGAGGATAGATTATGATTGTGTGATTTGAGACGTTCAAATGAATCGATATTACAGGCCGTAGAGAATACGAATAGTTGAGTTTTTGCCTTGAGCCGCCATAATGGCAATGTATGCGTTTTTTAGCCGTTGAGATTCGCGGAAATCAGATGAGAAAAGAGAACGCATGCGGTGGTCGTTGCCACGCCAAGGCGCTAATTGCCCGCGCGAATGTATGGCGCTGCCGTTGAGAGACGAACTCACGCGAGTATGCGAGTTGAAACACGCAGAGTTTTAGAACACCTAGATTGACGCTGCGCTGCGACGGCACGCGAGTAGCCATTCGCCATTCGCCATCTTGCTCTCGCTGCGTTAAGATCGCTTCGAACAGTTTGTACCTTCTCAACCCAATTCGAGTTGACAGTTTGTCTTTCGTTCCAATTAAGTTGTGTTATCTAATTAGTTGTTTGAGCCTTTGATCATCAGTGCATATTGTGTGCTATTATTTGTTTTTGAGTAAAGTAAAAGTACAGCCATTTGGACGAAAAAAAGAAGACGTCCAAGTGTAAACTGTTTTTGAGTACCGATGTGTTACAACATACGCGAGAAGACACGTTCATTCAAATCGATATATTGGATAGCCTGGTGATCAGCCGAGGAAGGAAATTTGTGATGATCCGCAAGTTGTGTAAATATTTTCAAGTCAAACTTCTTTTTTTTGTACATAAAATATTCATTGAGACATAGTGCCGCGTTTTGATCATTCGACGTGCGATTAAAGTTCTAATTTGAGACAAACATTGATATTGCCGTAAATCCCTTCTTTTGTCGGTATAATCGAGTCAAAAATGGACGCCTATAGCCAGCAAATGAATATTTTGACGCAGGCTCACGCGAAAACCGTGCAATTAAATGCGAAATTTATAAAATGGATTCTGCGAGTATTCAAGACGAGTTGAGCCGACGCGAATGTAATATTCTCGTGCCGGACCGAATGTTGCAAAATCGACTTTTACTCGCGCGCTTACGATGCGATCCGCTATGTCGATCTAGTGCCGTGGTTTAAGACTGACGAAGCCTCTAGCAATGTTGAGTCCGACATGTTGCCACTGCCAAATGAGAGAACAACGAGAGACGCGGGCAAGCAGCCGTACATACAGCCGTACAAGCCGAAGTGCATGCCCAACGCGATTCGCCGTCCAAACTACCTATTTTAGCCGTTGCAAAGCTGAAACATGGCCACGCCACGTCCAACGTATTATCACCGATACCCGCACCGCGTGTGAGAATAACTTTATGGGGCCGGTCAAGCGGTCACACTTAGTCATTGACAAGGAAGTCATGAAGAAGTTGCGTACTACGTATTACCAATATACAGTAGCTGAGCGTGTACGTGAAAAATGGAACCTCCGACTACTCAGCTTGCGACCGATACGTTCAATAAAGAAATGTTAAGACTGTTACGTCGAAGTTCGATAGCGCGCCGCAGAATTTTACGGCGAATAAATTGGCCTGACCGTTCGTGTTATCCGCCGATGCCGACGGAGGACGAATTGAATCGTATCGAACCGGCGGAATCGCTTATAGAGTCTCAAGCAGAAGGCGATCTTGATGACGAACCGACTGAATAGCATACGCCTCATTTAGAGACACCAAAAAATGATCAAACACTTGCCCGTAAACGAGGTAGAAATAATATGGACTCATTGTACAATGCCGAGTACGAGAATTTTCGAGCCGGTAAAAATGCGTCTGTGCTGGAAAGCCTCGGGTCGTGCCTACACCCAAGCCACGTAGTCGTGAATACAATACTCCACGTGCGCCTCATGTTGCAGCCGTCTCCTTTGCAGCCAAGCCTACCTTTGGAGTTGACCAAAATCACATGCCACCTGTGTCTTTGCGAAATCATTATAATGCCAATAGATTGTTTGATTATTCTTCAGACGAAGGTGAAACTCGACGTTGCAAACGGCGTCCCGAATATGATTCTCGTACAAATAGATCGAAGGAATATGATAATCGCGAGCCTATGTTTAATTCGCACCGCGTTTTAAGCGAGCATGATGTAATGTCGAATAAATCTCAAGTCATAAAATTATTGAAAACTTGGGGCCTAAAGTTCTCGGGTGAAGGTACCACCTATCTGTTAAGTGCTCTGCCGTGTATCTTGACGAAGCGAGCCTCGCGTTGGTTTAGTACTACCGTACGTAAAGTCACTAGTTGGTCGCATTTTGAGGACCTATTTCGTCATCAATTCATTGGGGAGTACGATTATTGGGACCTAATAGTCGATTTACAAAAACGTACACAGGCCAAGGGGGAACGTATCTCCTCCTATTTATCGTGTTTTGAGTATATTATAAGCCGTTTTTCTAAGCCGCCACCGGAGAATGAATTATTGAGATCACGTACAGAAATTTGCTGCCTGAATAACGTCACGCTATGGCTGATAAAATAATCGAATCGTTTGAACAATTAGAGCGATTGGGCTGTCTGTGAGAACGAAAGAAAGAGATAGACAGGTACGCCCCTCCTGACCCACCCGAGAGAATGCGTATACCTGGAGGCCAGAATCCTAGTGCCAGAATAAAATTAGCCGCGATCGAATCCTCAGATGATAGTGAGAGTAGCGAGGGTGAAGCCGAGGTAGCTGCTCTGCGCGCACGACAGCAGAAGTATTCGAGGCGTGACAAGCCGCGTTCAGCATCATCTGATAAACAAGTAATAAATACGCGAGTCAATACGGCTGAACATAATCCCGAAGTCGCCAAGACTGCCACGCAAGTCAATATACAGCCAAGCTTACCCGTGCAGTCTGCTACTGAAGTATCACAGCAACTATATCAGCTGCCAGTCAACTACGACTCGTGCAGTCCTGCCACAACGATTAATACCCCGTATCGACAACTTTATCAGCCAGTAGCTACGCCGACCGGACCGGAAGCGCCAATTCCAGCCAATACAGCTGTTCAAGACAATAGTCCTTTTGTCGACGCCTGTTTCATATATCGTGCAGTCGGACACCGAGCGTCAGCTTGTCCAGACGTTGTTTTCCCCTACTGCAAGCAACGTGGCCATACAATTCTATTCTGTCCCACGCGTCCGGTAATGCTATTGGAGTGCCAGTGGTGCTCAAACTCTGGAGTCTCGTTCATGAACTGCACGAAGTGCGCGCCGCTTCGCGAAAAATTTTTACAAGCGGGAAACGACTCGACGAAGGATCAAAACTGAACACTGGTGTACCTTCGTCAATGAGCAGTAAACCCACTGTGTCGAATAAGCCGTTCGAGAAACATGTGACAATTAATTGATCTGGCCGCAATGCGTAATGAAAATAGAAATTTTATCAGTATTATGATTGGCACAAAATGAAGCCTTGAAGTACACTGATTCGTTTAGCCAAAGGTGACATCACTAAAGCCGTCGGAAGCCTACATCTAGCCGTTACGATTGAAGGACATACCGCGACAATGGCATGCAAAGCGATGAACGAACTTGATCATGATATGATTGTGGCGCGCGAACGAAGGCTCATGGCACAGCTTTTCGGGTAATGATGATGAGAGCCACTCACATGTCATCGCAAAGTGCGCTGGGCTAAATATTCTTGACCCGGAACAACAAGTTGTTGTGGAAAAAGTAGTGCATCGTGTTTTAGCCATTGCCCCCGCAGCCGATAAGACTGTTGATCGAACATCATATTCGAGTCGTAGATGACAAGCCAGTATAGCTGAAATTACGTCGCATGTCCCCGCGCATGTGGCAGATTGCCAATGATATCGTCGAAAAATGGGAAAATGAAGGTATTATCGAGCAATCTGCGAGTGATTATTGTAGCGTGCCAGTACTTGTACAAAAACAAAATTTAGCCGAATACCGCATGTGCATTGATTTTCAAGAGGTTAATAAAAAGACAATAAAGGATGCGTATCCTATGGCAAGCCTTGACTCGGTCCTCGATAAATTGCGAAATTTGCGGTAAATATTAAAGGTAAATCTTAAAGCCGCCTACAATCAAATTCCGATGGAAAAATCGAGTCGCCGATACACCGCGTTCACCGTCTCGGGTCGGGCTTGTGGCAGTTCCGTCGTATGCCTTCGGACTCGTCAATGTCCCGATGACATTTAGCAGTTTAGTGGACCATTTATTCGGGCCGGAATACGAGCCACACGTATTTTATTACTTGGATGATATAATTATTGGCACAGAGGAGTTTAACGAACATGTGGTATGGATTGAACGCGTATTGAGCCGCTTAGTCCAGGCTGGACTAGCAATTAACCAGAGTAAATGCGAGTTCTGTTGTTGCAGCGTGACTTATTTGGGGTATATTTTGGACGAAAAAGGATTGCGAGTCAACCCCGAAAAACTCGAGCCGATAGTCAATTACCTAGAGCCCCAGAGTCGAGAAATGTAAAACAACTTCGTCGTTTTTTAGGGATTATACGATGGTACTCGCGATTTATATCACAGGACTCGAAATTAAAAATACAGTTGCTTAGATTATTGCGTTGAGACCAATTATGGACGAGGGGGGAGGTGCAGCAAGAAGCGTTCATTGCATTGCAAAATGCCTTAACTTGTGCTCCTGTATTAGATAGGCCGAATTTCGACTGCGCTTGGAGCCATGTTGGTACAAGCAGACGATGACGAGAATGAACATCCTATTGTGTATTTGAGCCGAGTCTTATCGCCGGCCGAGTAGAATTATAGTACCTCTGATAAAGAGTGCCTTGCCATATTGTGGTCTATTAAAAAACTCAGGCCGTACATTGAGGGGTATACGTTTACTGTAATTACTGACCACAGCGAGTTGACGGGGCTCAAGAAATTTGAAAGATCCCACCGGCTGCTTAGCTCGTTGGGCCTTAGAACTACAATAATTGGATTTTGAAGTTGTCCATCGTAAAGGTGTTCACGAACGTTAAAGACCCATAGTTTGTGAAAATGTTAGCCAACGTACAAGAATCACCTAAGAAATTTCAAAATTGGCAAGTTATTGAAGGCCGTTTGTACCGTTTTTGCCGAGACCCGTTGCTAGACCCCATGAATAATAAAGAAGGGTGATGGAAGCTCGTGGTACCAGCCGAATATTGCGAACGTGTTTTAGCCGACGTTCATTCTGTGCCGTCCAGCGGACATCTCGATGTAAATAAAACCTACGACCGCAGAAAATCTACGATGCCAGAGAGTACTGTTGGAAAGGTTTTAACTATGATACGTTGAAATACATTCAACAGTGTTAAATATGTCAACAGTAGTACAAGATTATTCAACAAGGGCCACAAGGTCTGATTGACAGCCGGGTAGTAGAAAGACCGTGGATAGTTGTAGCCGCCGAGCCGCTCGCAGAATAAATATTTCGTCGTTTTCAGGATCTGTTCACTCGGTGGATAGAAGTTAAGCCGTTACGCCGTGCCGACGGTAAGTCTGTAGCTCGCGCCTTTGAGGATTTAATCCTTTTCCGATGGGAATCGCCGTTGACTTCCTGTCGGATAATGATAAAGAATTCATAAACAAACTTTTAGCCGAAACTTTGCAACTCTACGGGGTGAAACATATAACCACTCTACCGTATCACCTGAAAAGCAACGTCGTCGAAAAGAATAACAGAACTCTGAAAACGACGATTGCGGCCTTCGTTGGCCAAGACCATCGCGATTGGGATATACATACACATGAATTCCGTCACGCGGTCAATACAGCTGTTCAAGCCACGGCGAAAGTATTTCCCGCATTTATTAATTACAGCCGCCACCCAATCCCGGTAAAAAGTCTGCGTGGAGAAATAGCGAACACGCAAGAAATTATTAGTATCAAGCCAGAAGATTGGGCCGATAGATTACGTCGCTTCGATGCTCTCGCGTCGAATATTTATCATCGATAAAGCCCAAGCTAAGCAAGCAAAAATTTATAACGCCGGCCATCGAGACGTACAATTTTTTGTGGGCGATACTGTGTGGCGCCGTACTCACGTGTTATCTGATGCCTCAAAGAAATTTTCACATAAACTGCATCAAAAGTACGAAGGGCCGTTCGAGATAACGGAAAAGTTATCGCTGAATTTATATAATTTACTCTCACTTGACAGTGCCAAAAGTACATGTGTCGGAGTTGAAGCGACATATAGAAAAACGTAGCTGTACAAAAAAGTTTTAAAACTAATTGTTTTTTTAATACAGGTACGAGATGCAGCCCACCGATATAAAGTCGAGCCAGGAGGTTTCAGGAGAGAACCGTCCGATCGAGCCAGTCGAGCCAATAGAGCCCATCGAGGCAACGCCGAACGCTACACAAGAAGAAGCTGGCCGGTATATTACAAAAGATGGAAACGGATATAACGGTCGAACCGGAACCAACGACATCCAAGAAAAAATTCTCCAAGCTGGAGATCAAACTGCTGCGCATGGCCAAGGACTCCACTTATGTGCCACCGTTCAGCGCTCGAGAACAGTTATATCTCGAGAATGCAGTCGTCTGTGAGTCCATGAAGCCAGCAGCTCCGTCACTCTTCGTAAGACTGGCGAAGTTGTACGAAGGTGCAGCGATGAGTAGAAGAAATGAGATGCATCAGAAGCTTCAGCCGGCAGTCATCACCGATTCCTTGGTGACAATTAAGCCAGTTTTATCAACCAACGCCACTCCGGATCGTAGTGTATCCCGAAGAGGTGAGCTATCGGAACTAGAGACGGATACTACAGCCCGTCAGTTATACGCCGCTGCTGCCGAAGCCCGGAAGAACACCATCGAGACCCCTATGGAAGAAGACACTGTCACTACTGAGCCACTTCAGCAATCAATAGAGATTCTGGCACCAGACAACGTTCAGCCGTTACGCCAACCACACGTGCTTGACTCGACCAAGTATGAGCGCATGGGAGCCAAGCCAAAGATAGACAACTAAGACTATTGACTGAGAGCAATTAGCGGAAACTGTAGACCAGTACAAGCCGTACAGCCAATGACGTTTTTGCTACTGCCATCAAACAAGGACACCGACGACACTAACTGGGCATCTGCAGACGCTACCGATGAAGCCCGGGCCATGGACTGTGAAGACGAATCCATGTCTACCGATAATCCGACTCTGATATTGAGACTTACGCAAGAAGAGTCAGTGCCTGCCATAGAGGAGATACGTACGATCAGAAGCCGAAGAGATAATCCGCGATGAAATCTTGAGCTGTCAGATTATGTCCCGGCTAGCCTGCCGTCAAAGGTCACCTCCGGAATTATTTGGGCCAAGCCAATTAGTGTGCCGAGAAGCCTAAAACATGCAAGATTCAAATCGCTACCAGAACACCCAACCTTCTCGCATCCGACACAATGACGGTACCTTCGTGCGACTCCGAGGGGTAAATTTGGAGGACTCACGCCTATTCGTACCGATCACTCAATGGATCCTTCTGACTACGCGTGCTTCAATGGCTGGTTCGCGGGCCACAACGCAATTACTTGCCCACGATCTCGAGAGCAATATTGTTACAATTATGGTAGATGTGGCGTCTACTTCACCAATTGCCCGGCAGTATACCGGCTGGATATAGCCCAAGACACTCGCATACACGGAAAAACTGGCGCCGAACTGTGAGCCGTGCTCGTTGAGAGCATGTTTTAGGTTCATGCGCAAGGAAAAGCCGTGCATGAGCAGCAGCGTCCCAACACGGCAGTCGCACGGCACTTTTTGACGACATTTCTGAATTTCTAACTCGCTTGAAAACCTCCTAAACCTACTTAAAAAAAATATGTGACCTATGATTTCGATTGGAAATTTCCTCAGCTTTCTTCTGATGGTGTGCTCAGATTTCCCAAAAAATCTGTTTTTCCCCGCAAAAATCAAAAAAATAAACTTTTAACAATAAATATATTAAAAAGCGTAATTTTAAGATTTTTTATAACAGTCTAGATCGAAAGCTGAGGAAATTTCCCACCGACATGCAAGTTTTCATAGTGTGAAAATAATTATTACTATTGAAAACGCGTTTTTACACGTTTATCGCTGTGGTTTAATAAGTAATAATTATTTTCACACTATGAAAACTTGCATATCGATGGGAAATTTCCTCAGCTTTCGATCTAGACTGTTATAAAAAAATCTTAAAATTACGCTTTTTAATATATTTATTGTTAAAAGTTTATTTTTTTTATTTTCGCGGGAAAAACAGATTTTTTGGGAAATCTGAGCACACCATCAGAAAGCTGAGAAAATTTTCCATCGAAATCATAGGTCACATATTTCTTTTAAGTAGGTTTAGGAGGTTTTCGCTAGGTTCGCTAGGTTCATTCGCTCAGTACGAGCACGTGATGCTCAACACCTCACAGCTTCGCGAAACCAGGCCATAATAAGTCAGAGAACATCTATCATCGAGCACGAAGACCGCAGAAGTCAGAGTACAACAGGCCTATTCCAAGCAAGCATTAGCATCCTCGATGGCTTTTTGGGAGTCCTTAGCCACCTCGTCCGTCGTTAGGCGACAGAAATACGCATTTGAAAACGATATTAAAATACCGGGACAGGCGTTAAGAAGGTTCGAGCGAAAATGCTTCTGTGAGCTACGGGACTGAAATATTTGAAATTCTCCAATCAAATAATTTAATAAATTTGAAAGAAAAAAATCTATTTGTCCATTTGCGCCATTTTTCGTGCAGCGGCCGCATCGCGCAAACATTGTGGAATCCAAGTTTCAAATCTTTACATTACAATAACTTTTGAAATAAGTCGTTTAACAAATTTTTTTTGACATTCAAAAGCTAATGATTTTTTCTTTACAATGAATTAATAACATTTCTGAATTCTTACGTTTTATGATCACAATGGATTAAAATGAGACTAAAATTTAGGTACCCATAAGAACCCATGTTAAATTACCTTTACATTGATATATCTTTCAAATAAGGTCGTTAAAAATATTGCTTCCTCATAGAGGAAGCTTTGTGATAGGCGTAAAAATCAAGTTTTGATATAGAAGTCATAGGACAATTTCGGACACATATTCAGAATCTTCCTTGAATTCTGAACAATTGTCTGTATGGATGTGTGTGTGTGTGTGTGTTATTTTTTTTTTTTTTTTGGACGTGGGCAGAGTGAACTCTGCAGCCAGTGGCCCTTCGAAACAAGTACCCACCGGGAAACGTCGTTAAACATTACTTCGGTGGGGACTCTATAGAGCTTCTCTGCTACATCTGTGTCTTTTCCGTACATCCCCCGTCCACCTTACGGTGATTAGGGGTTCGGGAACCAGAAGCGTCGTCTTCTTCTTACAGCATCGTCCGGATCGCTTTTACGCCTCTTGTGCCTCTTGCCTCAGTCTGGAGACGACTGATTGCGCGAAAGACGCTACCGCCATCCAATTCCTGCGGTTTCGAGCATGAGCCTGACGATGTTTTCAGGCTCGATTTCTTCTTGGAGAACTTGTTGGAGTCTCTTCCTCTATTCGTGGAATCGCGGGCAGCGAAAGAACACATGCTCCGCGTCTTCTACTGTGATTGGGCAGGCCAGGCAGAGTGCGCTAAGGGTGATGTCATAGCGCTGGCTATGGCTTTTGAAGTAGCCATGCCCGGACAGGAGTTGTGTGTGTGAGATGGTAGTCCACTTCTCCATGTCCCCTCTCGACCCATTCCGCGATGTTCGGGATTAGCCGGTGTGTCGATCGGCCCTTTGAGGCCTGGTCCCACCGGTCCTGCCACCTGTTCAGCGTCTCTCTTCTTTCTTCCTCCTTGACGTCCTCAGGGCGGCGCTGGTATATGCGCGCTCGCTCATCCGCTAGTAGCGCCAGCGGTGGTACGCCGGCTATCACGTACGTCGCGTCGTAGGAGACGTGTGGTCGCCCGCTGATCACGCGCAGGCAGGCTCGTCGATGTACCGACTCTGCCTGGCGTATGTAGGCCTACGTCTCTGTCGCACAGCTCCAGATGGGTGCTCCATACAGGAGAATCGAGTCGACGACGTGGGCATAGAGCACGCGTCGGCTACTTCTGGGCCCACCGATGTTGGGCATGATCTTCGCGAGGGCTCCAGCCACTCTTGCTGCCTTTTCGCTGACGATTCGGGATGTTGGTCGAACCTCAGCCTGGAGTCGATGTGTAGGCCCAGGTAGCGGATGCAGGGGGTCGACATTATGCTGCAGTCGCCCACTGTGATGGTGATGGTCTCCTATTTTCTTCCTCTACTGATGAGAAGGGCCTCGGTCTTGTGGTCAGCCGTTTCTAGGCTGAGATCTTGAAGCGCGCCTCGCACCTGCGCGATGGCAGAGTTCAGATCGTGTTCGATCTGCCACAAGTGCTTGGCCACGGCCACCAGGGCGATGTCGTCCGCGAAGCCTACGATCCTTACGTTGCCTCTGAAGTTGAGGCGCAGAACGGCGTCGTACATGACGTTCCACAGGATGGGCCCCAAGACAGATCCTTGCGGAACGCCTGCTGTGACTCTGTGGGTCTCTGGTCCGTCGTCCGTATCGCAATCAAGCAGCCTCGCTGAGAGATAGCTTCTGATTATTCTCAGCAGGTACTCAGGTACGCGCATTCGGCGTAGCGCGGCGTTGATGTTGTTCCACCGAGCCGAATTAAACGCGTCCTTCACGTCGAGGGTGACTACGGCGCAGTACTTCTTGGTGCCGCGGTTCCACCTCTTGCCCGCGATAGCCTCTCAGGCGGTGGCGATGACGTTCTCGATGGCGTTGGTCGTGGATCGCCCCTTCCGAAAGCCGTACTGGTGGTCTGAGAGGCCCCCGGGGCTGATATTCTTTCGAGAATCTTGCCCGCTGTGTCAGCATACATAGCGGCCTATACGACGATGGTTCTTCGGGTGGCTTGCCTGGCTTTGTCAGCAGGACAAACCTCTGTCTTTTCCAGCGCGCAGGAAAGACACCGGTTCGCAGGCACGCCGTGTACACCTGCAAGAAGATGTCAGGGTGCGTGGCAATGGCGATCTTGATAGCGGCGTTTGGTACCGTCCAGCCCATGGTGACGGCCGGCACAATTGCTCCTGCTTGGAGTGGTGGTGGCAAAGCTGGCTCGTCAGGCACACGAGGGAAGAGAGCAGCCACTATGCGGCGCACCATGGTCGGTGAGCTTGGTGAATTTGCTCTCGTCCTCTGAGACGGGACATGACTGTCTCGTATGGTTTCCCCATACGTCCTCGTTGACCTCGTCGCACAGTTTTTCCAGCATAGGGCTTGCTGGTCTTGATAGCAGCGCGCAGGAGACGTCTTGCGGAGGTATAGCTCGCTCTGCAGGCGTCTTCATTTGGCCGGCCACGCGCTCTCTGGGCAAGCCTTCGCGCTCGCAGACATGAGCGCGGAGGTCAGCGATCTCGCTTGTCCACCAGTATACTGCGCCACGACGACGTCGTCGACCTGCCTTGGTCATAGACGCGTCGCATGCACTGGTAATGGCAGCCATGAGCCTCGTTGCCATCTCTTCTGTAGGCCCGGGTGGAACCGCGGCACCGGCCATCATGGCCGTGAGGCACTCCGTGTCGAGGCTGCGCGCGTTCCACTTGCAGCTTTGGCGCGTCGCGGGTCAGGCGGTCTGGCGATCTCTATCTCAAACACGATGGCCTGATGGTCGCTATGCGTGTAGAGCTCGCTTACGGCCCGTGACGTTACTTGGGAAGCGAGTATTTCACTGGCGAAGGTGAGATCTATGACCGAGTAGCCCAGTGCACCGGTGAATGTTGGTGTATCTCCGGTGTTCAGCAGTACAGCTTCGGGGGGGCGAGCGCGTCAGGAGAGTGGTGGCGCGTTGTCTCGTCGCTCGGCATCCCCACTCCGTTGACCAGGCGTTGAAGTCGCCAGCAATGATGAGCGGTCTCTTGCCCCGGGCTTCCTCGGTGATGTTGGTGAGAAGAGCGGAGAATTCTACATCTTGCGAGTACTCTCTAGCGAGTCTTGGTGGTGCGTAGACGCTGAAAAAGTAGATTCCGCTGATACGGGCCCAGGTGAAGAAGGACGCGCTCTTGCTGGGTGCTCCTGCACCAGGCTACCTCCCTGCACCCAGATGGCGGCTTGGCTGTTGGCATCGGCGAGCCATGTATAGGGTGGATCGAGGTTCTTTACTGATCACAGACTATGGCCACGTTGATGCGCTGCTCACGGATGGCTTGGCTCAGGAGATCCTGAGCAGCCTTGCAGTGATCGAGGTTAAGCTGTATAATCCTCATCATCGGCGGGCTTGAGTGTTCTTCTGTGCAAGAGGGCAGTACCGGCCTGTGGACGCATGGTCGTGGGCAACGCCTTGTTCTCGGCAGAGAACGCACATTGGGTTGTTCTTACAGTCCTTTATTTGGTGGCCTGCTTGTCCGCAGCGGAAAACAGTGCGCCGAGCGATCAGGTCCCTTACAGCGGGCTGAGACGTGACCGGAGCTCCAGCAGCGGTAGCAGCGCGGAGCATCCTCACGACCACGGATGCGGCAGTTGACCCAGCCAATCCGTATGTGGCCGAGTTTCAGTGCCTTGGCGGCTAGGTCGTCCGGGAGCGCGGCGACAGCCGCCTGCGTTCCAGCGTACGCTTTCCGTAGTGACCTGACTACTTCCTTGTTGAGGCTCGGGGCGCCCAGCGATGTGCTCAGCGCGTCGGCGATCTCCTCCTTGGTGGCACACTCATCGAGATCCCTGATCTCGATCATGGTAGTATGCTGTAGAGCGCTGGCAGTGGCCGCGTCACCGAGGACTTGGTCCAATTTCGCGCCAAGAGTAGAAGCATTGTCCACGTTTTTCTTGAGTTGCAGCACCAGGGCGCCAGCAGCACTGCGTCTGATGTTTTGGACGCTGCTCCTGACTGATTGCTGCAACGTCGGGTTCGCCTTGAGAGTTCGCAGGATGTCGGCATACGAAGTCGCATCCTTCGCCTTGATGACGATTGCGTCTGGTCGATGTGAACTCTCGCTGCGCTGGCCGTGGCTTCGGCAGTTGCCAGGCGCGAACAGATCCAGATGTTGTTGTTGCCGTCTGATTACGGCCTCGGGTATGCGTGTGTGTGTGTTGAACGAAGACACGTATCGTGAAGCGGTTAGGCTTGTTTTGAAGGATTTGTGTGTCGCATGAAGCATCAAAAACTTATTTTATGATCCACCGAGTGGTTAAAAAGTTATGATTTTTCTTATCGTGTTGTATACTCGGTTTTTTGGAAAAAAAATTTTTTTTTTCGTTTATTCATGTAAAAATGAAGGAATTATCATTTTTATTTTTTGATCGGTACAGTGCAAGCGGAGCAGCCAATCTTTAATATAAGACCAAAATCGTAGAGATTCACGGAATATAAAAAAATTTAGAACTCAAAACGGAAATTTGTATTTTTGCTCCTGAGTAGAGCAAAAGCTGCCATCTAAAACAAATTAAAACTTTTGAAAGTAGACAGGTAACATGAACTTGAACAAAAAAAACTTATACAAAGGAATCTTTTACATACTTCTAAACATCTATAAGTTTTTTATAGTTCAGTATGCAAAAATAAAATACGAATTTTTCCTTCAATAATCAAACAGTTGCATTAATATCATTCTTTATTAGGAAGCTCTTTGACAATAAATTTGCAGCGGTTTTTTTTTGCAATCAATCTTTATGATTGTAAAGAATCATTTTCCAAAGTTTCAGTCTCTCGTGGCTTACAAACGCGTTTTCGCTCGAGCATTCTCAAGTGTATCCCGAAGCTTCTTTTTGCAAGTTGGTCCCTAATCATTATAATGTCTAGTGATTATAAAAATAATGTTGAAATTGAGAAAAAACAAAGTAAATATCTGCTTACTAAAATGGGAGACAATATTTCTTTTTACTTACCTAAACTTATTTGTTGCCAACTCTCCCAACTCATAGAATTTGATTTCTTCAGAGAAGACATCTAAGGGTACATTAACTGGTCTCCGCAATCGACCACCACTTTGATAGTAATATAGAATAGCATCAAATGATGGACGGTTACGATCAAAAAAGTACTCATTACGAAGTGGATCAAAGTATCTTATTCTTCTAGATGGATCCCCTAATAACGTATCGGGAAACTGGTTGAGAGTTCTTAGTTGTGTTTCAAAACGTAATCCACTTACCTGTAAACGATAACAGTAACAGTGAGATGAAAGAAAATTATCTAGTTACAAAATATACTCTAATGGAGAGCGTTACATTGTTATATTTATCTCCTTCAACACCTTATATCGAATTAAACATATTTTATCTTTCTATTTTTATTCTACTTCAGTTTCTATAGCAACACACAAGTACGTAAAAAAATTGCATGCATGTTTTGCATCACGCACTATTGTTCGTCCCGACTATAAAGGAGTAGAGTCACATCGCAAAGGAAAAAATTAATTATTTTAACTTCAGCAAGAGTACACATGTTCTATTGGTTTAAGTTTGTTTCATTCTCATTGAGACACGGACTTACAGATACATATCCATTTATATACGGCTAGCGAAATGTGCGAATGAATTTTTTTCGTAGCATTCAATACTGTGTTTGCCCTAAAATTAGTCGTGTCTTGAATCTTTTTTGAAAAAGACTCATACAGTTTATTTAAGGAAGAGAATTCGACACAAAAATCCGAAAAGATCACATGTGATCACATATTATAATTGTAACAATATCTAAAACGAAGACCATTTGAAAATCAAATCTAGGATGTGTGATTAAAAAAAATTATATTGTATAGGTTTTTCGGTTTTAAAAAATTCTAATCCTATTCGAATCAAGAAAACACTTTGAAATAATCAGGAAAAATCTCATATAATGATTTTTCCAACTGATAAATTTAGCCCAGTTTTTCCAACTGGTGAATTTAATAAGTACACTGAAAAAAATAACCATACTGCGTCATGAAAAAGGCTTTGCTTAGCTCAAGAAATACAAAAAATCTTGAGACAAGCTAACATTTTTCCTGACAACGTGCAAAAGTGACCTCGAGTCTGTGCGGCAATTTCTCGCGACGGGGCCATCGCAACTTCGTGTTCACACTCCGAAGTTTTCGCACACGAAACGTTCAGTAACAAAAATAAAACACCAATACGCATAATGAACTGATTTGGTTTTCACATCTAACTCACGAGCACTGAACAATGTAATAATTAGCCTGCACTACGACCGAGTAGACGGCGAGCAGACAGCAGCAATGCGCGTCCTACAATATGTTTATATTGTCCAGTTCTCGTGAGTTAGATGAAAACCAAATTAGTTCATTATGCCTGTTGGATTTTTTTGCTGAATGTTTCGTGTGCCAAAACTTCAGAGTGCGAACACGAAGTTGCGATGGCCCAGTGGCGAGTCATTGCCGCAAAGATACTTGGTCACTTTTGCACTGTGTCAGGCTAAATTTTAGCCAGTCTCAAGATTTTTTGTACTTTTTGAGACAAGCAACGCCTTTTTCATGACGCAGTATGATTATTTCTATCAGTGTAGATCTAGTAATATAACTAGATCTAGGGGATTCTGTCGTACTGAAGGCAGTGCGTGAAATAGATGCTGAAGGACCTATGTAACACGTACGACTATCTTGGGTCGACTGATAAATTAGACTCCGACTTTGGCTCTGAGGAGGCCTGTATTTATAGTCGGCCTGGAAAGGTATAAAGTGGTGATGAGTAACGATCGTGTGGGACCGTTAGTTTCGGCGCTCGTGTCAAACTAAATTTATTGATTTTTTCTTAATAACTATTACAATGAATAAAATATCGACTTAAAATTATAATACAAAATTACGCTGTGACGTTACAAGTATTCTAATATAAAATTCAATACAGTTTAGTGATAAATACAGTGGTGAGCAAATTGTATATAATGTGACGTCATACAATAAATAATAAAAGTGTTGTTTACAAGAATATTTCTTGATGGAAGTGTGAATGTGTTTTGATGTGAATAAGTTAAATAAAATAAGATGATTCAATTAAAATTTTAGGCTGTAACATAGTTCATAGAAATAATAGAATATGTTGCATGATGACTCAGCAGTTTCAAAGTTACGCTGAGTCATTCATAATTAATATATCAATTTGTTTATTATAACTTATGATAAATGGTTTGTACCTATTTAACATAAGACATGGTCCGAATGAAACATCGGTAGGGATTATAAGTTGTAATTGTAATTATTGAAATAAAGTAAAAGTTCTCTATGTGAATGCACGTGGTGATCTTTTAGTTCCGAATTTAATTATTAATATAAGGTTGATTCTCCCGAAATCTGTTTTTTGCCTGTCTACATGCCATGTTCTTAAACTAGTGAAGATACGCCAAAACTGACTTGGTCGTTCATTCAATATTGTTGTATTCTTCATGATTGGACATAAATATTTCAATTTTTTAGTGCCAATTAAATTTGCCGTGAAGATATACATGCCAAATGTCACCTCCGTGGCAAGTCTAGATCACAAAATCAACTCTGTTTGCATATACCATGCATTCTCATAAGCACCTGACCCTATAAAAGCTACGAGATCACGTTCTATACATCCAAAGTACACTTTATGTGTATCATAAAGCCTCGAAAAATGTTTTAAAAAAATTTCCCACAAATAGAAAAATGTCTCGAATTTTGATCATGCTTCTGAATAATTTCAAATATACCGCCTGCTTTGGGTCGCTAACTCATTTTTCATGTCCCCGGCTACATAACTGTCAAGTATTATGACCCAACTTTCGATTAGTACAGGTTGCGGGTTCAAATTTTACATTTTAGCTACGCAGCAATACTTATTTTATTGAAAAATTCACGTGTTTCAAAAAAACTGTCACCTCCGTGGAAATGAATATCTCGAGCTATGATCATTCTTTTTAACCGCTCGCGCCGTCAAAAGACTCGTTTTTCATGACCAAACTTCGGGTTGTACGGAAAATTTTGTGCATTTCTTATTTTTCAAACTAAGTTGATCAAAGTAGTGAATTAAGCATAAAATTGGACATAATTTTCGTAAAACGAAATCTCAAGGCTCCAGATTCAATGATTATTCATATTTTATGGTTTAAAAGAGGGTTAACTAGTTCATGCCGTCTAATGTGAAAAAAAATTTTCACAATTTTCCTTCCTCATAGAGGAAGCTTTGTGACGGACCGATTTTCGACTTTCATAACTAAAGATCGTAGAGTACTTTTACTTATATATTCTTAAACTAGATCGAATTGCTGACACATGTCTGTATGTGTGTGTGTGTGTGTGTGTTTTTTTTTTTCCTACTCCACCCCATTCGGACACTCACTGGTAACCGCCGTTAGGCATTGCTTCGGTGAGGCCGGGGTTAATTGAGCATTTCTGCTACTTCTGTGTTAGTCGTTGTTTTTCCATACATCCCCCATCCATCGCATAGTGATTTGCGACGATTAGGGGTTCAGGGACTCATCTTTTTTTGTACTTGGTGAACCTCCGATCCTGCGCGAAGCCATCTCTCGATTGTCGTATCCCCTTTTTCAGAGCCGTCTACTGCGTGGTCACACATTGCTGGCGTCTCCTCCTGAGTTGAGTATTAGAACTCGCTGTCTAGTGCCCTCTTGTGAGTGTGGTTCTCGCTTCTGCCGCCGATGGCAAGGGCCCGATTGCTCTGTCGGCTACATCTTGTGAGTGTGGTTCTCGCTTCCGGCGCTACCCTTTGAGTCTCCGTGAGTTTTTTTTTGATACTCCTTTTTCTGTTGTCGTCTTGTGAGTGTGGTTCTCGCTTCAGGCGCCATCATGCGCGCCAGCGGAGCCTTGGCTCCCGCATCCGGCGCCCTCTTGTGAGTGTGGTTCTCGCTTCTGACTTCAGACTTCATCACGGGAGCGTTGTGCTCCATCTATTGCCAGCCTTGTGTGTCCTCGCCTCGGGCTCCTACTTATGGTTATCCTATTCACTTCCAGCTCGCACAGTGATCGGGGTTTTTTACCGCTTCAGAGGCTGATGACGTAGCCCGGGTCTTCTTTTTGAGTGGTACCCGCTCCACCTCGGGCACGGGCTCGACCACACCGGGGGAAAAATCACGAATGAAATTTCCCCCAGGGGATCGAACCCACGCCCTAGACGACACTCTCAGATTCAGCAAGCAAGAGGCCTGAGCCCTTTACCAACTGAGCCATCGAGGCGTCCTGTGTGTGTGGTGTGTGGTGTGTGTGTGTGTGTGTGTGTGTGTGTGTGTGTGTGTGTGTGTGTGTGCGTGTGTTGGGATGTGCGCAGTGATATCTCGATGATGGTAGATCGTATCGTTACTGTAGATATCTCATTTTATTCGTTTTGATGTAAGGAAGAAGCCAAAACATCATTTTAGTTCTGCGTTAAGTATTTAAAAAATTATGAGGGATTTTCGAGAAAAAAAATGTTTTTTTTCATGTTTTTTTTTTAGTTTTGTCATATTTGTTCTAAAACAAACTGTTTTTTTTTTTAATAAAAGTAATACTTTTTTTAAGGTAGAGCTTTTAACCTTTGATTTAAGATAGAAAGTGTACAGATTTACCGTAAGATTGAAAAGTTACGTTTTGAAAATGAAATTTGGTTTTTATGATTTTTTCTTTTTTCTTAGTTTTGTGTTTTTTTGTGTTCAAAATTTATGTGTCAAAACATTGTTATGAATGGATTAAGGATGAAGCCAGAAAATTTGATTTAGCGATAAACGAACAAAAAAAATTTTCCTAAAAAAAAATCTTTCTTTTTCGTATCGTTTGGTTGAGAAATAATTTATGATTGAAACTATTTTGTGAACAAATTAGAAATGATGATATTAATATTTCCAATAGTATATATTACTGCCCTAGGTCGTGAAAAACAAAAAAGTCCCAGAGTACGTGTAATTTGTATCCGAGGCGAAGCCGGCCGATAAACACGTGCTCGGGGGCTTTCTTTTTTCGTGGCATAGGCCTTTACTATTATTCATACACAGTGGCCCGAAAATCGCTCTTCCCGCTTTGCGCAGTGGCAAGGAAGTAGTCACTTTCGGGCCGCTGGTATGACAATTTTTTTTTTTTGAGGGAACTACCTTAATTGTTACGTCATCGTGAAAAAATTCGATAAAAATTATATATCAAAGAATAGAAGAACGTTGGCAATTGATTCCACAAAAAGAAATATTTATGATTGAAACTGTTTTGTGAACAAATTAGAAAAGATGATATTAATATTTCCAAATCATTTTCAAGTTAAAAAAAAAGTATGAGGAAGCTACTTGCCAATACATTGGCAGCGGTTTTTTCATTTTCTATACCCGAAAAAGCAGATTTCGGGAGAATCAACCATAAATGTTTGTGGTTTTATTTTAATATTTATTGATAGCTTGTTTTATTTTATTTATTAAAAGAGTAGAACCAATGATAATTATGGTAAGGTAGATTATGATAGTGTAGTATGGTAAGGTATGGTAGATAATGGTAAATAATGGTCAAACAACGGTACCAGCGTAGGCATAGCTGGTATGATTGGGACATTCTATACGTTGGCGCCTAATTGGAAATATTTGACAAAGAAGTAGCTGTGTAGGACGTCCCACCATTACACTATACAGAATGGAGCATGAGTAAGGTATTGGTTATTTTTGAAGGACATTTCAAAATCGCATCAGTTACAAATAAAATCTTTATTTACAATTTAATTTTTCAAAAAATCAAAATTCATTTTCAATTTGTTTCAATTATTGGTAATTAAGGGGTTTAGACTAAATTTCAAAAAAAAAATTTTTTTGTTTTGAACATATAGTAAATCGAATTGATCTATAAATCATACACATAATTAGTTATTAGATGAATATTTAGTTAAATTTTCAGCCCAAAATACTGAAAAATAAGCTGGCTACAGCAAATTTTCACATGCAACGTAAAAAAAATCCGTTGGACACCGTCACTCAAAATCTACTCGACCGATCCACTTCATATTTTATACACTATTTATGTAGATAATATATCAGGTAATGACGTCGAGATAATTTAACTTTTTGCATTTTTAAATGCTTTTTACCAACATGTACGATGACTTTTTACCTTCATTTTTTCACTTCAAAATGATGCCAAAAACTCAATAGTATATTACTGCCTCAGGCCGCGAAAAACAGAAAAGTCCCAGAGTACGTGTAATTAGTGGCCGAGGTGAAGCCGAGGCCGATTAACACGTGCTCTGGGGCTTTTTTCGCGGCATAGGCCTGTATACTATTTTTCATACACAGTGGCCCGAAAATCGCTCTTCCCGCTTTGCGCAGCGGCAGGGAAGTAGTCACTTTCGAGTCGCTGGTATGAAAAAATCATTTTAAACGATATATCTCAACGTCATTTCCTCATAATTTATGAAGTTAAATAGTAGGAAAAATTTGGAAAGAATCGGTCGAGTAGATTTTCAGTTATAGTGTCCACCGCAATCGATCTTTTTTTCAGTTGTGTTAAAGCTGTAGTTAGCTTATTTTTCTGCTTCGTATTTGCTTCGTAGCTTTGAAGTTAAGGTCAATGTCAAATTGAAAAGTAACATTCGCTTTCACGTCAAAAATACATGTCATATGGTATTTTTATTTATTTGTTTTGAATCTCCTTATGTTGCGAGATTCTCTTTGATTTCTATACTTTGCCTCTATATGATAGGGCCAGAAGCGTGCACATTTGCGCTTAAACTCGCTACATTTCTCAGATTAAAAAATCATTTTATGAGATTTTCCCTGATCATTTCATCACGTTTTCTTGATTTGATCTTCAAATGATCTTGAACATAATTTTCAATAAATGATCACACGATAATCAATTGAGATTTTTTGATTTTTTTCTCTTTATCGTTCCTTTCTGAGAAGTCCTGCAGGAGGCTATAGCCTGTGCGCAGGAGAGACTTTACTACCCCTCCCCCCTCCCTACTGTCTCGCATTTGCCAAAGCCCGAGGATCTGTAGGGCAAGGAAAACCTGGTGGTGCAATGAGGGTACAACCAACCTCTAAGAAAAACCTGCGTCCAGACAGCCGGAGCACATTGGGTTCTCATCCCGCCGAACGACAATCGGTACAGTCCGAATGCCCTCACTAGGCTTTTAACCCACGACCCCTCGAACGGGCGCTGTCTCGATGCCTAGCATGCTACTCTCTGAGCCAAGGACCGCTCATTGTTTGGATCAATAAACCTGATAAAACTACTTTATCAATTATTTTATCGAATTTCTTCGATTTGACCTTCAAATGAACTTGAAGGTGAGTTAATAGAAGTCATCTGATCTCGGATGTGAATTCAGCATCCTTTATTTTCTTATTTTGATTTTCAAATATCATTGAAATTGAGCAAACTCAGAACAGCTTGCAATACATTCAGATTTAGAGATACGAATAGCATAGAGTCTAAAGTTCTAGTCAATGTGACTTTCTTTCGTCGGGCTGAGATATTTTAACATTAATTATTCAATCGTCAAAAAGTACATTTCTTGACACTACTGATAACCTCCTTTTATACTACCTTTGTAACGAATAATTTTAGATTTTGTAAAGAAAATTAATACTAAAGTACTTTTTCTAAAAAATCAATTTTTTCTACAATTGTTTTTAGCTCATGATAATATGTTATTATCTCGTGTTATAATTCCTACTATTTTCCAGAAAAAAAAATTATTTTACCCCCGTTAAAAGATGTAATTCTTTGTTTATTACTTACGTTTATGACAACTCTTTCACAAAAATCATGATCATGGGGTATTGGTTCGAAGTGGGTTAAACCAGCATATCTCTTATAGGAATTATACCCAAGATCGTCTTGGCTCAATAATTTTGGCAATGATCTGGAATAATATTAAATTTTTATTTAAAAAGTTATTTAGCTTCAAATGAAAATACGTGATTGAAAATAATTTTGAATTATATGTTTGGACTACATGAATCAGAAAATAAGTAAATTTGAGAAATTTTTATAAAATTTAGTTTTATGAAAATGTTCGTAAAGATCACGATTCAGCCCCAACGGCAACTTCAAGACATTTTTTTATCGCCTGGAGCAGACCCTGACTTGAAAGCGTAAAAAATTTCTTCATCTCACAAAATTTCCCCGTGGTAATAGTGTGTGCACTGAAACGCGATTAGTTCAGTCACTGCTCTTCGAGCGCAGGTGGCGCTCATATTGACATAGTCTCGGCTGCTCTCTAAAAGGAGCAGTAGCAGTCCTTTTTTGAAAACACCAGCCGCGCTTTTGCATCAAGTGGTTATTATTCTGTTTAAACTTCGCAGCTAGTATAGTACGACCATTGGAGAGTTATATATATTATTCTCTGTACGCCATTCAAAGATACCGATTAAGTATCATCGAATTATAATTAATTCGTTAATCACTCATTTAAATAACTATTGGATTAAATTTTGTTATTCATAATCGTTCTCCATCAATTTAAAATGTAACATAACCTTTCATTTACAAAGCGTACAATGGTATATATTAGTGTGTCCGTTATTTACCGACTTTTATATTGCATCTCCCCCCACCAAGATGTCTTCTATTTGATTAGACAATGAAAAAGACGGTATATAGAGTTCGAAAAAATGATTTTAAGGTGGACCCCAAGCGGCTTGAATCTTACATGTATTTTAAATGGGAAAAACTTAAAAATTTGATTCTTAGCGATAAAAATGATGAAAAAATTTTAAAAAATTCCCAAACCCATGTATTTTATGTATTTTTTGACGGGAAATCGATTGGTGACCTTTAATTTGACTTTGAACATATCCTCAAAGCTACAGTGAATAAAAAATTGAGAAAAATAGTTTTTTTCCTGGTGACCCTCATTTTTTATTGCAGATTCGAAAAGAGCAAAAAATTTCAAGTCAGATTAAGTCTTTTGATTTTTTTTTCAAGGGCATTTTAAAGGCGCCAAAGATACAAATAAAACCCTCATTAGTAAAAATTCGAAAAATGCACGCTAAAATTAGGGTTTTATTTGTATCTGTAGCGCCTTTACAATGCCCTTGAAAAAAAAATCAAAAGACTTAATCTGACTTGAAATTTTTCGCTCTTTTCGAATCTGCAATAAAAAATGGGGGTCGCCAGGAAAAAAACTATTTTTCTCAATTTTTTGTTCACTGTAGCTTTGAGGATATGTTCAAAGTCAAATTAAAGGTCACCAATTAATCGATTCCCCGTCAAAAAATACATAAAATACATGGGTTTGGGAATTTTTTAAAATTTTTTCATCATTTTTATCGCTAAGAATCAAATTTTCAAGTTTTTCCCATTTAAAATACATGTAAGCTTCAAGACGCTTGGGGGCCACCTTAAAATCATTTTTTCGAACTCTATATACCGGCTTTCTCATTGTCTAATCAAATAGAAGATATCTAGGTGGGGAGAGATGCAATATATAAAAGTCAGGAAATAACGGACACCCTAGTATATATGCTATGTTTTTGTTTTTTATATAAATACTTAGGGGAAGGCGGGGCATGTGTGGTACACTTTAGTATTTAAATCATAACTTTTTTTATGTAATGATTTTAATAGACCCAAATATATTAATTTCAAGAGCTCGGGTCGACGAATCAAAAAAATTAGTTATAAAAAAAAGAAATGTTCATTACAATTTTGTAAATGAAATGACAAATAAGGTATCTCAAATTGTCACGCATGCCCCATAGGTGGGTAAGTGTGGCAGTACAGTGGGGCACGAGTAGCACACTAAAACCAACTTCTGTCCGACTGCAGACACGCGTTTTTAGGTTATGTGTTAGTTTTGTTTACAGTTATTAGATTTTAAGTTATTAGATCGTGCATACTAGAAACTGCATAAAAAACTTTCATTTAAATAATATTTTATAATTATAATGTATAGGAATTAATTCAATATAATGTAAAAGGTTAAATAAAAAAGCAATTTAATCAAAACAAGTTTAAATTTATTGAATCAAATTTAAATGAATTCAATTGGTAATGAAGACACATCTATATTATCATAATTTTCTATTTGTAAAAGTGATTTTAATTGTGGAAGTGACTGTGCCAGTGTGCCAGTCATAGTTACGCTTTCAGAAGAATTTACTGCATCTGTTTGTTCTTGATTATAATTAAGTTTAGTCTTAGAAATAGATGCTGGTTCAAAATTTAAAATGCCAGTAGGATGAGTAGTGGAGCTAATAAAATTATTTCGTGGCTGTATAAAAGGATTATAATCTGAACTTAAATTAATGGTAGATTTTATGACTGGCTTATTATACTTTTTTTCTATAGTTTCCTTTTTTCTTTTTTAATTTTTTTTGATGAACTAGCAGCGACTAAATTTTCCTTATAGTTATCATCAGTGATGACAGCAGCCTTTCCTGTTTTTTTTTTTTTGGCCAAATCTTCGGTGTACTTTCTATGTTTTGTCTAGGAGTATTGAATTGCACAGGATATGTACATCATTGAGTGATTCTGCTTGAGATAAAGCAGAACTCAAGCAGTTTATCAACGGTTTGGCTTTCATAATGTAAGATACTGGTATTTTTAGTACAGGTTCGGTTGTTGTTGCTGACGTTGTGGGTAATACTGTTGCTAACATTGTTGCTGAAGTTGTTGCTGAAGTTGTTGCTGATGTTGTTGCTGATGTTGTTGCTGATGCTGTCGATGATGCTGATGTTGTTGCTGATGTTCTTGTTATTGTTGTTTCTTGTTGAAGTACATTGGCAATGATTAATTCAGATTGTTTTTGCACCAAGTTATTTAGCGTAGCATTGTACTCAGAACTTTTATCTTGAGCAGTTGAAGAAGAACAGGCTTGATTAATATCTTCTGATGAAGAACAGGCTTCATTAATGTTTTCTGAGGTATTTTTATCACTAATATCATTGAGACTTGTTCGGCTTTCAGCTGCATAACCTCCTGATTTTTCGAAAATCATAGGATCAAGTGGACAAATACCACAGGCCTTGAATGCACTAACTGCAGTGTCCATTTTTGCAGCTTTCATGAAAGCTGTCCCAAACAGTCCAAAGATGTCTTTTATGCTGACTATTGGAAATTTTCTTTGGAAAGCTTTTAAAGCTTCTGAGTAATACATACTCAAAGGTCTCATTAACCCATTAACGCCGGGAAGACGCGATTTTGACATTCAACTTTGCGCTTTTACCATGTCTCAATCGACACGAGAAATATTATGAAAACCTCTATACTTTATGGTTTTGAGGGTGCTCTTTCTAATGGTAGTATTAAAAATTGCGTAAATTAACAATTTATAATAAAAAATTGCAAATTTACACAAAAAAAACGTGTTTTTGAGGTAAAAAATTTTTTTCTTTTCAATTTTCAAACCACTTATCATTGTTAACCCATTAAGTCCGGGACGGACACTTTTTCGATACTTTTTTGAGGCGTTATATTTTTGTTGACAATGGGGCCTGAAAAAATTGCGAGTAAACATATTCTACGCGACATTTAATGAACTTTTTGAATCCGGTGTCAGATTTTCAATATAACCAACCGGTCAAAAGTTATGGATATTTTTATCCAAAAAAACGTGGTTTTGAAAAAAAAATTTTTTTTCTTTTCAAATTTTCACATGGAAATCGTGAAGTCCTGGCGTCTCGGGTGAAAATTAAGCGTCCATGGACCCTAAACTAAAAGTTATCGGGGTTTAGATTGGAGAAAATAAAGTTTAAGTAACAAAATGGCGGTTGGAACACCAAAATTTGTTTAAAAACTTCTAGAATTTTTAACTCGAATAATAAGGGCTTAAGGAAAAATTTTACTGAGAAAAAGTTCTTAGAATTAATCACAAAATACGCTAGAATTTTTCCAGATTTTTTGAATTTTTTTTTTGATTTTTCAAAATTTTCAATCTTCAAAAATTAAAAAAAATTATTCAAAAAAATCTGAAAAATTCAAGCTTATTTTTGATCAATCTAAGAACTTTTTTATCAGTAAACTTTTTCCCTTAAACCCTTATTTTTCGAGTTAAAAATTCCGAAAATTTTTCAATATCTTTTGGTGGCGGAATTTTTAACTCGAAAAATAAGGGTTTAAGGGAAAAAGTTTACTGATAAAAAAGTTCTTAGAATTGATCAAAAATACGCTTGAATTTTTTCAGATTTTTTTGAATAATTTTTTTTAATTTTTGAAGATTGAAAATTTTGAAAAATCAAAAAAAAATTCAAAAAAATCTGGAAAAATTCTAGCGTATTTTGTGATTAATTCTAAGAACTTTTTCTTAGTAAAATTTTTTCCTTAAGCCCTTATTATTCGAGTTAAAAATTCTAGAAATTTTCAAACAAATTTTGGTGTTCCAACCGCCATTTTGTTTACTTAAACTTTATTTTCTCCAATCTAAACCCCGATAACTTTTAGTTTAGGGTCCATGGACGCTTAATTTTCACCCGAGACGCCAGGACTTCAACGATTTCCATGTGAAAATTTGAAAAGAAAAAAAATTTTTTTTTTCAAACCACGTTTTTTTGGATAAAAATATCCATAACTTTTGACCGGTTAGTTATATTGAAAATCTGACACCGGATTCAAAAAGTTCATAAAATTTCGCGTAGAATATGTTTACTCGCAATTTTTTCAGGACCCATTTTCATCAAAAATATAACGCCTCAAAAAAGTATCGAAAAAGGGTCCGTCCCGGACTTAATGGGTTAAATGGGGGTAAAATATATATAGAACGTGCCCTCGCGGTCTCTACTTTAAGAAACCATTATTAGTTTTGTATTTTGTAATTTTGTATACAACAAACAATATTGTTTTCTTAACAAAATGGCGGCTTGAATGGAAAAATCGACTTTTAAGTTTCACTATTTTTTATCTCGTAAACTGTTGAGCTTAGAGAAAAAGTTTATAGAACAAAAAAGTCTTAAAATGCTTCAAGGAACATCCTCAAATTTTTTCAGAATTTTCCAAGATGATTTTTCAATTTCCGGGAAATGTGGGAAATCCAGTTTCCCAAAATCACTTCCAAAAATTCTGAAAAAATTTGAGGATGTTTCTTGATCAATTCTAAGACTTTTTGTCTTATAACTTTTTCTCTAAACTCAATATTTTTCGAGAAAAAAAATATTTTTTGTTAACATCGCAAAAATTATTGGTATTTTTTTTTCTCGAAAAATATTGAGTTTAGAGAAAAAGTTTATGAGACAAAAAAGTCTTAGAATTGATCAAGAAACATCCTCAAATTTTTTCAGAATTTTTGGAAGTGATTTGGGAAACCGGATTTCCCACATTTCCCGGAAATTGAAAAATCATCTCGGAAAATTCTGAAAAAATTTGAGGATGTTCCTTGAAGCATTTTAAGACTTTTTTGTTCTATAAACTTTTTCTCTAAACTCAATAGTTTACGAGATAAAAATAGTGAAACTTAAAAGTCGATTTTTCCATTCAAGCCGCCATTTTGTTAAGAAAAAAATATTGTTTGACAAAACTAATGATGGTTTCTTAAAGTAGAGACCGCGAGGGCACGTTCTATATATATTTTACCCCCATTTAACAATGATAAGTGGTTTGAAAATTGAAAAGAAAAAAATTTTTTACCTCAAAAACACGTTTTTTTTGTGTAAATGTGCAATTTTTTATTATAAATTGTTAATTTACGCAATTTTTAATACCACCATTAGAAAGAGCACCCTCGAAACCATAAAGTATAGAGGTTTTCATAATTTTTCTCGTGTCGATTAAGACATGGTAAAAGCGCAAAGTTGAATGTCAAAATCGTGTCCTCCCGGCGTTAATGGGTTAAACCTACATCCAAGGGCTGCATCTTGTGCGAGCAACGGGGTGGCAAACTCAGAATAGATATATTATTTTCCCTTGCCAAATTTATGACATCTATGTTTTTGACATGTGATGCATGACCATCTAAAATGAGCAACACAGGATTTGTGGCAGAAGCATTAGAAAATGTGATGAATTCTTTAAACCACCTTGTGAAGATGTGATTTGCATCCAACATCTCTTATCAAATACTGCCCATGATCCTGGTGGTTTATTGTCTAAATAAGCTGGGTTTTCTTTTTTCCTTGGAAATATAAGCATAGGAGGCATAAATTTTCCTGACGCTGACATGCAAATTTCTGCAGATACTGTTTCACCCCTATCTGCAGATGTTTTTCCACTGACTTGTCGTTTACCTTTTGGTGCAACAACGCGTACTGATGATTTTGGGCAAACCGTAATCCCAGTTTCATCACAGTTGTAAATATTATCATCTGTAAAATTGAACTTTTTCTTGAGGTCACCAAGTAGAGTAAAAAATTCTTGAACACTCTCTTTGTTGAAGCCTTTTTGTCTTGAGACTGATGTGTTCTCTGGTTTTCTGTTAGACAACTCATGACGGTCCATAAATGAATGTAGCCGATCTATGCCAGCAGCACCTGATAATACACATACGTAATTTTTAAGCTTTACTGTTAATATAAAAAAATTGTTGAAAAAGTAATTTTTTTACCATTTTTAACACTGAATGGTTGCTTCAATTTAAGCTTGTCTGCCCATTGAAAAGCTAATATTCTTATGTCTTTACCTGACAACCCCATCAAACTATTCTCCATTTTTACAATATATTCTTTTAGAGCTAATTCTTGTTCTAAAGTGAATACTGTATGAAAGCCACCTTGAAATAAAAAAATACATTACTTGAGGTTAACATTGATTATATTATAATCATTTTGAATTGCATTGTTTCAACTTTGAATAATTACCTTGATAGTTGTGAGATTCAGGAAGTGATCCCTCTGAATCTTTAGAATTTCGCTGCTTCAGCTTTTTTTCCAGAGTTGATCTTGGTATACCAAACATTTTGGCAGTACCCAAGACCGATTTTCCATCCATAGCATAGTCTATAGCTTGTTGCATTTGTTCTTCTGTCCATTTTTTTTGTTACCGATTTTTTTATAATTTCGAACCACCAACCTGTGTGCTACGCATACCCCGCCTGTGGTGCCACACATGCCCCATATTTAGTCTTTTTTTAAACATAAATATCTTAACTATAAAAAACAATATTCTAATTTTTCGATACGGTGAATTGTAGCTATTAACTTGAACTACAAGCTAGATTTAGTTTGATTTTAAAAAAAATCAAAACCGACAAGCCACGGATGTATGACAAAAATGCTCCAGTAATCTTGAGCGCATTCTAATTTAAACATAATTAATTTTATAGAAAATTTTATTTTTCTGTGCCAATTTTGTTTGACATTAATAGTTTTTGATATTTTCAGTTAGTATGTATAAAATTTGATGCTGAAAACAATTTTATAGCACTGTGTGGCATAAGTTCACATTTATGGCACGCTTTTCGGTGGCATAAGTCGCACATTATGGCAGCGCTACGTTCGCATCGCACTCGCATACGCTCGTGCGCTAACCTCACTTCGCGCTACCAGAAAGTGCGACTCATGACTCAGAAAAGGGGGCATAAATGTGAACTTGTTGTGAAAATGTTGTACGATACTCGTGCCACGGGGACACTTTTCGGCCCAGCTATTAGGACCCTCGCTACGCTCGGGCCCTAAAAAACGCCGTGCCAAAAAGTGCCACTTATGCCACTAGTATCGTAAAGTACTATTTTTTCAGTTATTTATTGAGGTGACACGCATACTCGACTGACACTCATTACCCAACGTTCCCCTATATTAAGGAGGCTGTGTGAAAATGAAAAGAACTTTCGATCGAAGGGAAATTTAAACCGATGATAGTTTATGAAATTACAAGATTTTTGGTACAAAAAAAAATTTGGGATTTCCATGCAAACTTGGGAAATAATGAGATCCAAAGTTTTGGCCTTTAACATTGGCTCTTATGGGAATTTGCAGTTTTTCGTTTTCAAAAAATAATAACTTATTTATATGCTTGGAAACATTCATTTTTTATTATATCATTCGAAAGCTGATGAAATTTCCTATAACATATATTAATTTCATTAATTTGTAATAGGGGTGTGCGAGTACTCGAGTTTTTCGAGTTTCGGTCTACTAAATTATACAGTGAGCATTATTATCTATTTTGTAATTGTATGGTCATATAAGTGCATTCTATTATATTTATTATAAACATATGTCGTGACATATGTCGTATAAATAGTCCCGTTCGATTACACAGATACGTTTGTACAGCGGATTTTCAAGCAAAAATCAGTAATATTGAACAATTCAATTTACGCTAATTTTTTTGGAGTAACTTTTGCAAAATTTTGGCTTGAATTTCGTTTCGGTAGCGATATTTCGGTATAGATTTCTCAGAATAAAGAGTGAGGAAAAACGTGATTTTTCGAGAACTCGAAGCCGAATTGCTGAATTTTCAGTTACAAAAACTTATCGGACAAAAACAGCTGTATCTCGGCGAAATTATGGCCGTTTTTAAATCTGAATACGGCGTTAGAAAGACGAGACAAAAACCTATCAAACGATGCATTCACATTTTTTCAATAGATGATCGTGCTGATCCGTTTATTTTTAAGAAACAAATGCACTTTTCTCGATTTACAAGAAATTTCAACTATTTTTGCACAAAATGGCTCATAACATCTGAAATAATACACCAATCTCAGTTTGTCGCTCATAGTTGGTAAATCTTTTTGGCGTTGGCTCAGACATTCAAAGAGAAAAAAAAAATCGTCAAATCTTATTTGAATAGGAAATCTAAATACTCATTGAGCGACCAGTAAAAATTATTTAAATGGACAAAAAATTGTTTGGGATTCATTTTTAGCCATATGGAAGACATTAAGATTGTAAAATCGAGGTTTTAAAAAACTTCGATTTTTTTGAATCAGTAGTGTACATGACTTTCGAATGTTGACTTGGAACGCATTTTCCCCCAACGCAGTACATCCTTTCAAAGTAATAGCCAGAATTAGAGTTCTACTGCGCCCTTGGCTATTGCACAGCCGCTGGGATGAGAGAGCCAATGCACAGTGTTAAAAGCTCGGCGAAAAAGCGATACTGGAAAGTATGGCTTTACGCATGATCGAAAGACGAGAGGCTTATCATCCAGCGTGAGTTTGTGTAGCTTTGGGTTGAGCAGAAAAAAATTTTTTTAAATTTTTTTTTATGTATAAATGAAGAAATTCGTATACTTTTTATTCGGTATAATGTAAGAAGAGCAGCCAATCTTTAATTTAAGACCAAAAACGTAGAGATTCATAGAATATAAAAAAAGTTACAACTCAAAACAAAAAGTCTTTTTTTTGCTCCGTTATATAGCAAAAGCGGCGAACTGGATCCAGTAAACCTTTGAACGGAGACACGTAGCGTCAAATTGAGCACAGGAAACTTTTACGAGGAAATCTTTTACAAAATAATCGAAATCTCTATTTTTATAGTTCTGTACACCAAAATGAAATACGAATTTGTTTTTCAACCATCAGACCCCTTCATTAATATCATTTTTTATGAGGAAGCTATTTGCCAATAAATTGGCACCGGTTTTTTAACGAGAACACTGAAAAACTAATAATTGTCACAACCCTGTCAGAATTTAGAGATTTTGTAAAATGTACTCAATTTATATATCCGAAACTGTCTTCAGGCGAACTAAGATAAGCATACATTATTTGACAAATAAAAAAAATAATTTTGAGACTTTCCCTCTCTTGCCTACAGGCAAGCTGGTCAAAGTGCCTATCATATTACAATTGAAATAATAAATTTTAGACTGCTCACGCTCAATTTTAAAAACCTGATGCTTTTTTCACCAGAACCCGGAAAAAAACTATTTATTCTCGCATCCTTGTCAGAATTAATAGATTTTGTAAAGTGTTCTCAATTCATATATACGAACCCATCTTCACGCAAGTCAGAGTAAGCATACATTATTTGACAAATAAAAAAAAGTTTTCAGACTTTCCCTCTCTTGCCTACAGGCAAGCTGGTCTAAGACCCTATCATATTACAATTGAAATAATAAATTTTAGACTGCTCACGCTCAATTTCAAACCTGATGCTTTTTTCACCAGAACCCGGAAAAAAACTATTTATTCTCGCATCCTTGTCAGAATTTATAGATTTTGTAAAGTGTTCTCAATTTATATATACGAACCCATCTTCACGCAAGTCAGAGTAAGCATACATTATTTGACAAATGAAAAAAAAAGTTTTGAGACTTTCCCTCTCTTGCCTACAGGCAAGCTGGTCAAAGTGCCTATCATATTACAATTGAAATAATAAATTTTAGACCGCTCACGCTCAATTTTAAAAACCTGATGCATTTTTCACCAGAACCCGGAAAAAAACTATTTATTCACGCATCCTTGTTAGAATCAATAAATTTCGTAAAGTGTTCTCAATTTATATATACGAACCCATTTTCACACAAGTCAGAGTAAGCATATATTATTTTACAAATGAAAAAAATAGTTTTGAGACTTTCCCTCTCTTGCCTACACGCAAGCTGGCCAAGGAGCTTATCGTATTCTATTGGAATCATAAAACAGTCGCAGCATGGCATGTATGCATATTTAAATAACAATTCAGATAGTGATCAGGCAGAAGCCAATGAAAACATTAACATTAAAAATAAGTCAAACAAAGAAAGCGAAGCAAGTGTACATCAAACTAATCCAAATGTCCAGTTGAATAAGCGCTAAATAAAAAAACCAAGCTATTTGAAGGATTATGTATAAGTTTCTTGTTTAAATACATGTAATAGTTATAAGTTTCATATGTAATTTCAAAACTTTTTGTAATGTTTGGAGACCAAACATATATAAGGATGGCCGAATGTTATGAATCAATAATAAAATAAATACAAACAGTCGCAGCATGGCATGTATGCATGGAGAGTCACAACGTGCGGGGCGAACGCAGCGCTCGTTGCGGCGTCGCGGTGAGTACATGTGGTACGTGAGCGAGTAGAGAGCAGAGACGCACGAGACTCCGAAGGTTGTGGAGCTCGCGCAGGGCCGTGTGCGGCGAATAACTTTCCGGCTAACTACGAATTGCTAGATCGAGCTGTGTGCTCTTTGTACCTTTTTGGCACCTTGATTATATTTCTTTTACTACTACTACTAACAACGTGTGCATTTATTTACCGACTACTCAGCCAATCCTTAACAAATCAGAAGTGGGATATCTACCAAAAATCTGCAAAATTTTTTTTGTAGTAATAGGTCGTGTGGTTGTACGTGTGTTGTGTGCTAACCTATGAACAAAGTGAATAACCTGTTAGAACTGGACGAATTCGATAGTTTTGTGAAACGTTACAACTTGGAGCAAAAACTCAGTGGTGAATCTACAAATATGTCCGAAGCGAGCAAATGGAAGGCGGAAGTAGCGAGGCAAAGGGAAGAACTTGAGAAGGACCGTGTCGAGTATGAAAAGAAATTACAAGAGTTAAACAGGCTCTTAGAAGAAAGTCAAAGTCAGCAGGAGGCGGCAGCAGCTACGCCAACTATGGCAAACGCTCTTTTTGCATTATCTCAAGCTATGGAAACTCAAACCCAAACCTTGCGACAAAGTAGGCATGATAATAACTACGGTGAGTTGTTACCTTTAGCCACCTCGCAAAATATGATTCGAGAGTTTGACGGGACGGAAGGACCTGAAAAAGCAAGAGCTTGGCTCAGAGAATTGAAGAATACATGTCAGTTGTACAGGTGGAACGATGCCATAGCCTTCAGTATTGCAAAATCTCGTATAAAAGGAGCAGCTTGGAAGTGGCTGTTAGCAAAGGGTGAGAATATCAGAAATTTTGTCGAGTTCCAAACACATTTTGAAAATGCGTTCATGTATAAGCGTAGTAAAAGTGAACAGTTAAAAAGTATGATGTGCAGAGCGCAAAAATTTCGAGAAAATATTTCCGAATATGTGATGGATAAAGTTTGGTTGTGCAAAGACCTTGGACTCACAACAAACGAAATTCGCGATGAAATAGCTATGGGGCTTTGGTCCAAAGAACTGGCGCAACAATTAACAACGTGTGACTACGATTCTACGGACGATATACTGCAGGACTTATTGAGAATTGAGGGAATAAACGAAAACAGAAAGGAAAGAATTTTGGAGCAGCGTAGGAATCTAACGTCAACAAATAAATCATACGAAAGAAATTCCGAGGGGAGCAGCGCAAGCGCAACATCAAATTGGAGATCATCGAATACAGAGAACACATCGACTCAACGGACGTCTACGACTTCGGCGAAGGTCAACGCACCATTGGCAGCTACAAGCAGCGAACACAAAGCGGTAAACAATCGTAATATTCGGTGTTATAATTGTAAAGAAACCGGTCATATATCGAGAGCTTGTCCGAAAGATAAAAAAAATTTTACGTGTTATATCTGTAATACCGAAGGACATGTAGCATCTCGTTGTCCTAATAAGTCACGATATCCGAGTCAAAATAATAGCAGCGAGATAAATGTTGTGTATGAAAATAATGCGCATAGTACGGTCGATAAATATATTCGTGACGTTAAAATTGGAAATACTTATTTTACGGCTCAAATTGATCCTGGAGCGGCAGTGTGTACAATTAAGTCTACGAGTGTATTAGCAGCCGAATTCAAAGTAATAAATACGCATACGACTCTAGAAGGTTTCGGAGCAAATTCGGTAAACTCACCGGGAATCGTTGAAGAGTCAATGCAGCTCGATAGTCTGTTTCCGAGAAAACTAGTATTCCGCATTGTACCCGATACAGCGCAACGTTTCGATGTAATGCTGGGGAGAACCTTTACAGAAGACCCGACTATTTCGTATACAAAACTTGGAAACGAGTTAATTTTTTCCGACGTAGATCCGAATGTTTGTCAAACAGAAATTCCTAGTAAAGTACGTGCAAATGAAGAGAAAAATTTGAGCGCTAATGATGTGTGTTTTATTGATGTTCTGTGGAATGGAAATGAGATGAAATTATCCGTTGCGAATTTAGCAGACAGTTCTGTGAAAATAAAAGAAAATGATACAATTGGAAATTCTATTTTAGCGATTGAAAACATTGAAAAAGTGAATGCGCGCCGCGAGGAAATACTTGAATCGGAAATTATTACAGACGAAGATATAAGTAGGGAACAAAAACAAGAACTTGTTAACCTATTAAATAAACATAAAACTTGTATAGCTAGGAATATTAGTGAGATCGGCAAAACGGATTTAATCGAAATGGACATCGACGTTGAGCCAAATAATAATGTTCAATGCAAGCCTTATCGACTGAATTCTAAAGATCGCGCGGATTTAGAACATATTATCGACGAGTACAAAGAAGCTGGTATCATCACAGAAACGTCGTCAACGTTTGCGAGTCCTGCGTTTATTGTCAAAAAACGAGATGGTACGCCAAGAATGATTGTTGATTATAGACGACTAAATAAAGCGACGAAAATTGTACCGTATCCGATCCCCAATTTCGACGATATGCTAGAAAAACTTAACGGCGCTAATATTTTTATAACACTTGATTTAGCATGGGGATATCTACAAATGCCTCTTACTGAAAGTGCGAAAGTAAAGACTGCATTTATTACCGAAACGCAAACGGGACAATTCGAACGTGCAATGTTCGGTTTAGCAAACGCACCTCGTTATTTCGCAAAATTAATGGACAAAGTTATCGGTACGTCACGTAAGAAGGGAATTGCATTTAATTTTTTCGATGACATCTGTATTTACGCGGATAACTGGAATAATTTGATGACAAACTTGGACGAGATATTAAGTAATTTGGAAACAGCGGGACTGACTTTGCGTTTGAGTAAATGTAAATTTGGGCTCAAGATTATTGAATATTTGGGTTACGTTCTCGGCGAAGGTGTGATCATGCCAGGTGACCGAAAAATTACAGCAATTGAGAAATTTCCGAGTCCAAAAACTAAGCGCGAAATTAAGCAGTTCATGGGACTGGCAGGCTTTTTCCGTCGCTTTGTACCGAATTTCGCGATAATAATTCGCCCTATTTCTAAAATACTTAAGAAAGATTGTATTTTCAAATGGAGGGATGAGCAAGTAAAGGCATTCGCGGAAATTAAATCAAAACTTACCTGTAAACCTGTTTTACGATTATATAACCCGAAAGCGTTCAGAACGGAATTACATACAGATGCGTCATCTCTTGGACTGGGCGCGATGTTATTACAAAAAGATACCATCGACGAACCATTGCGCTTAGTATACGCCATAAGCAGATGTACAAACGAAGTAGAGTCTAAATATCATTCTAGCCGTTTAGAGCTTTTAGCAATCGCGTGGGCGCTTCAGAGACTAAGACCTTTTTTATTAGGCATAAAATTCCATGTAATCACTGATTGTCAATGTCTTGTACACTTGAATGCATGGAAGACCAGTAACGCACAAGTTGCTCGATGGATGAGTGAGATCGCCGAATTCGATCTTGAGATAATACATAAGAAAGGTGAATCAATGCAGCATGTTGATGCTCTTTCGCGAGCACCGGTAAAATCGAATTATAGCGAGAAGGTTATGTCAGTTAATATTGATTCGAAAGAAACCGAAATATTATTATTTCAAAAATCCGACGAAGATATTGATAAAATAGTTAAAATTTTAAAACAAAGTACGAAAAGCAAGTTGGAACAAAATCTATCGAAAGATTTCATTCTTTTAGATGGAATTTTGTATAAACATGTGAAACGAGACGACATAGTCGTGAATTTATTTGTAGTACCGAAATGTATGCGCAAAAGTTTAGTTATTAAGTATCATGATTTTAAAGGACATTTTGGTGTAGAAAAACGGCGAGTTTAATAGAAAAGTATTATTATTTCCCACGATTGCGTAACTATGTGAAAATACATATAAAAAATTGCCTCGAATGTATTATGTCAAAAAGAAAGGCAGGTCCTGGAGAGGGTGAATTGCACCCCATACCAATAGGTAATAGACCGTTTGAAACAATTCACACAGACCACCTTGGTCCATTTCCAACATCATCGCGAGGTAATAAATATGTTCTGGGAATAATCGACAATTTGACAAAATATGATTTTATTGAGGCTGTAAAAAATTGTTCATCGCAAAGTACCGTAAAAATATTCGAAGAATTTGTACGTCGATTTGGTGCGCTAAAGAGAATTATTTCAGATAGAGGTACAGCTTTCACCGGTCATTGTTTTCAACAATTTTGTCTAGATCACGGTATTCGCCATACTTTAAACTCAAGTCGACATCCGCAAGGAAACGGTTTAGTTGAGCGTTTAAATCAAACATTACTCCCGGCAATGAAAATTTCGATAATGCACGGTAATGATAAACATTGGGATAAAAATCTTAAATTAATTGAATGTGACTTGAATACTGTTGTGAGCACCGCTACGGGTAAAGCTCCGTTTGAAGCTTTGTATGGATTTTTGCCAAGAATTAATGATGGATCAACACGAATGCTTACTGAAAATTGTGAAACATATACACCGCCGAATGAAACTCAGAAAGAAATTCGCGAAAAAGTGTATTTGATGCAATCAAAATATAAACAACATTATGATAAAAACCGCTATAAGAACGTCAAGTATAAAATAGGCGATATAGTATTCATGAAATGTAATCCCAAAGCTACTGGTGAATCAACAAAACTTCAATCTGCTTATTCGGGACCGTTTGTTATAATAGAAACAATTCCTAGCGATACGTATAGAATAATCAAACTAAATGAATCTAATAACAGAAAATATGAGACTACTGCTCATGTCAGTCAACTGAAGATTTGGAGAGGATTTAATAATACACTTGAGGTAGAACATGATTACGAGTTTGAAAATTCTAATGATTATTTAAATAACAATTCAGATAGTGATCAGGCAGAAGCCAATGAAAACATTAACATTAAAAATAAGTCAAACAAAGAAAGCGAAGCAAGTGTACATCAAACTAATCCAAATGTCCAGTTGAATAAGCGCTAAATAAAAAAACCAAGCTATTTGAAGGATTATGTATAAGTTTCTTGTTTAAATACATGTAATAGTTATAAGTTTCATATGTAATTTCAAAACTTTTTGTAATGTTTGGAGACCAAACATATATAAGGATGGCCGAATGTTATGAATCAATAATAAAATAAATACAAACAGTCGCAGCATGGCATGTATGCATGGAGAGTCACGACGTGCGGGGCGAACGCAGCGCTCGTTGCGGCGTCGCGGTGAGTACATGTGGTACGTGAGCGAGTAGAGAGCAGAGACGCACAAGACTCCGAAGGTTGTGGAGCTCGCGCAGGGCCGTGTGCGGCGAATAACTTTCAGGCTAACTACGAATTGCTAGATCGAGCTGTGTGCTCTTTGTACCTTTTTGGCACCTTGATTATATTTCTTTTACTACTACTACTAACAACGTGTGCATTTATTTACCGACTACTCAGCCAATCCTTAACAAATACATTATTTGACAAATGGAAAGCAGTTTTCAGACATTCCCTCTCTTGCCTACAGGCAAGCTAGTCTAAGTGCCTATCATATTACAATTGAAATAATAAATTTTAGACTGTTCTCGCTCAATTTTAAAAGTGATGCATTTTTCTGAGAACCCGGAAAAAAACTATTTATTCACGCATCCTTGTCAGAATCTATAGATTTTGTAAAGTGTTCTCAATTTATATATACGAACCCATCTTCACGCATGTCGGAGTAAGCATACATTATTTGACAAATGAAAAAAAAGTTTTGAGACTTTCTCTCTCTTGCCTACACGCAAGCTGGCCAAAGAGCTTATCGTATTCTTTTGGAATCATCGATTTTAGACTGTTCTCGCTCAATTCTAAAAGTGATGCATTTTTCTGAGAACCCGGAAAAAAACTATTTATTCTCGCTTCCTTGTCAGAATTAGTAGATTTTGTGAAATGTTCTCAATTTATATACGAACCCATCTTCACGAAAGTCAGAGTAAGCATACATTATTTGACAAATGAAAAAAAAAGTTTTGAGACTTTCCCTCTCTTGCCTACAGGCAAGCTGGTCAAAATGCCTATCATATTACAATTGAAATAATAAATTTAAGACTGCTTACGCTCAATTTTAAAAACCTGATGCTTTTTTCACCAGAACCCGGAAAAAAACTATTTATTCACGCATCCTTGTTAGAATCAATAAATTTCGTAGTGTTCTCAATTTATATATACGAAACCATCTTCACGCAAGTCAGAGTAAGCATACATTACTTGACAAATGAAAAAAAAAGTTTTGAGACTTTCTCTCTCTTGCCTACACGCAAGCTGGCCAAAGAGCTTATCGTATTCTATTGGAATCATCAATTTTAGACTGTTCCCGCTCAATTCCAAAAGTGATGCATTTTTCTGAAAACCTGGAAAAAAACTATTCATTCTCGCATCCTTGTCAGAATTAATAGATTTCGTATAGTGTACTCAATTTATACATACGAACTCACCTTCACGCAAGTCAGAGTAAGCATACATTATTTGACGAATGATAAAAAAAGTTTGAGACTTTCCCTCTCTTGCCTACAGGCAAGCTGGTCTAAGCACCTATCATATTACAATTGGAATAATAAATTTTAGACTGTTCTCGCTCAATTTTAAAAGTGATGCTTTTTCCTGAAAACCCGGGAAAAAACTATTTATTCTCGCATCCTTGTCAGAATTCACAGATTTTGTATAATGTACTCAATTTATATATACGAACTCACCTTCACGCAAGTCAGAGTAAGCATACATTATTTGACAAATGAAAAAAAAAGTTTTCAGACTTTCCCTCTCTTGCCTACAGGCAAGCTGGTCAAAGTGCCTATCATATTACAATTGAAAGGGGCAACCCCCGCTTTACGCGGTTAATTCGTTCCAAAAAAGTACCGCGGATAGCGAATCCGCGGATACCGGGGCCCATTTTGTATGGAAATAGGGGGTTCGGTTCCCCGAGTACAATTTTTATGATAAAATTACAGTGAAACATAAGGAAATCCATTAAAATTTATTGATTTTTGAAGTAATCAGGTATATGCGATTGTTTGGCTCTGCGCAAAAAGTCCTTGTACAATTCTCTGTACGCTGATAACGCAAGTTCACAATGATGTTGAAACTTTAGACTTCGTGCAACGATTGGATCGGTAGATAGAGCCTCATCAATCGCACGCTGAACCGTATTCAAAATTTGAGCTAGTGATTTGATAGATAATGTCTGCTCGAGGATTTCACTGGAATTTGATTCTTCAATTGCATTTTCTGAATCCTGCAGCATTTCTTGAATTTCCTCGACGCTAAGTTGACCTCGTTCGGCAGAAACAACTTCCAATAAATCGGATTCCTGCATATCAGAAAATCCCTGACCACCAATCTCAGGGGCGCTAGATTCAGATTTATAAACCAAGAGCGGCTTACATCTACACGTACCGGATGCATTACTGCAAAATAATAGCGTATATCGATCCTTATTCATCTTGAACCCGGGCGATTTGTTTTCATCTTGAGTCAGATATGTGCGATTTGGCATCTTTTTCCAATAAAGTCCAGTTTCGTCACAGTTAAATATTTGGGATGGTAAATACCCCTTTTCCGAAATTAACTGACGAACTTCTTCAGGAAAACTTTGAGCGGCAGCGTGATCGGCGGAAGCACTTTCGCCTGAATAATGAAAAAACATGTTCGATTCTTGTTTTGGATATCATAGGAAAATTTTCTGATAAAATATTCAACTGACCCGTGAAAGATATGCTATGTAGACAGTATCGCTTTCTGAACCGATCGAACCATCCCTTACTGGCGCCGAATGACTCATTTGCACTGCTTCCATATTTTTCTACTGCATGAGCATAGAAAACCAAAGCTTGCTCTCTTATCGCAGCTCCACTCAAAGGGATTTTTTTCCTGATTAAATCCTGGATCCATATAACTAGATAATCTTCCATTCGAACAATATTATCCTGTCGATGAACTTTTGCAAATTTAACTTGCGAGCCTAATTTTGATGCAGTTTCTCGAATAACTTTGGCACTATCCCGAATCGTTCTTATTGTTGACTCATTCACATTAAACTTTTTGCAACACAAGTAATTTTTTCCCCACTGTTCAGCAAATCCAGAATTTTCAATTTCGCCGCGATATCTAAAACTTTTCTTGTCCTTTTTTCAGGAGCAGTTCTTTTTGTCGGAGCCATTATGTCAAAAGTTCGCGGACGTTAACAATTTACAACCTTGAAATCGAAAAAATCATCAACAAAAAATTTGCATATCATTCTGAATATAACCGCGGATAAGCGAAGTCGAAGCCGCGTATAACAAATCTAGTCCACTATTAGCAAATCGCGTATAAGCGAATTTCGCGGATACCGGGACCGCGTAAAACGGGGTCTGCCTGTAATAAATTTAATACTGCTCACGCTCAATTTTAAAAACCTGATGCTTTTTTCACCAGAACCCAGAAAAAAACTATTTATTCTCGCTTCCTTGTCAGAATTAATAGATTTCGTAAAATGTACTCAATTTATATATACGAACTCACCTTCACGCAAGTCAGAGTAAGCATACATTATTTGACAAATGAAAAAAAAAGTTTTCAGACTTTCCATCTCTTGCCTACAGGCAAGCTGGTCTAAGCACCTATCATATTACAATTGGAATAATAAATTTAAGACTGTTCTCGCTCAATTTTAAAAGTAATGGATTTTTCTGAGAACCCGGAAAAAAACTATTTATTCACGCATCCTTGTCAGAATCTATAGATTTTGTAAAGTGTTCTCAATTTATATATACGAAACCATCTTCACGCAAGTCAGAGTAAGCATACATTATTTTACAAATGAAAAAACAAGTTTTCAGACTTTCCCTCTCTTGCCTACAGGCAAGCTGGTCAAAGTGCCTATCATATTACAATTGAAATAATAAATTTTAGACTGTTCTCGCTCAATTTTAAAAGTGATGCTTTTTCCTGAGAACCCGGATAAAAACTATTTATTCTCGCTTCCTTGTCAGAATTAATAGATTTCGTAAAATGTACTCAATTTATATATACGAACTCACCTTCACGCAAGTCAGAGTAAGCATACATTATTTGACAAATAAAAAAAAAGTTTTCAGACTTTCCATCTCTTGCCTACAGGCAAGCTGGTCAAAGAGCTTATCGTATTCTATTGAAATCATCAATTTCAGACTGTTCTCGCTCAATTCTAAAAGTGATGGATTTTTCTGAGAACCCGGAAAAAAACTATTTATTCTCGCTTCCTTGTCAGAATTAATAGATTTCGTAAAATGTACTCAATTTATATATACGAACTCACCTTCACGCAAGTCAGAGTAAGCATACATTATTTGACAAATGAAAAAAAAAGTTTTCAGACTTTCCATCTCTTGCCTACAGGCAAGCTGGTCTAAGCACCTATCATATTACAATTGGAATAATAAATTTAAGACTGTTCTCGCTCAATTTTAAAAGTGATGGATTTTTCTGAGAACCCGGAAAAAAACTATTTATTCACGCATCCTTGTCAGAATCTATAGATTTTGTAAAGTGTTCTCAATTTATGTATACGAACCCATCTTCACGCAAGTCAGAGTAAGCATACATTATTTTACAAATGAAAAAACAAGTTTTCAGACTTTCCCTCTCTTGCCTACAGGCAAGCTGGTCAAAGTGCCTATCATATTACAATTGGAATAATAAATTTAAGACTGTTCTCGCTCAATTTTAAAAGTGATGGATTTTTCTGAGAACCCGGAAAAAAACTATTTATTCACGCATCCTTGTCAGAATCTATAGATTTTGTAAAGTGTTCTCAATTTATATATACGAACCCATCTTCACGCAAGTCAGAGTAAGCATACATTATTTTACAAATGAAAAAAAAAGTTTTCAGACTTTCCCTCTCTTGCCTACAGGCAAGCTGGTCAAAGTGCCTATCATATTACAATTGAAATAATAAATTTAAGACTGCTTACGCTCAATTTTAAAAACCTGATGCTTTTTTCACCAAACCCGGAAAAAACTATTTATTCTCGCATCCTTGTCAGAATTAATAGATTTCGTAAAATGTACTCAATTTATATATACGAACTCATCTTCACGCAAGTCAGAGTAAGCATACATTATTTGACAAATGAAAAAAAAAGTTTTCAGACTTTCCCTCTCTTGCCTACAGGCAAGCTGGTCTAAGCCCCTATCATATTACAATTGAAATAATAAATTTTAGACTGTTCACGCTCAATTTAAAAGTAATGGATTTTTCTGAGAACCCGGAAAAAAACTATTTATTCACGCATCCTTGTCAGAATCTATAGATTTTGTAAAGTGTTCTCAATTATATATACGAACCCATCTTCACGCAAGTCAGAGTAAGCATACATTATTTTACAAATGAAAAAAAAAGTTTTCAGACTTTCCCTCTCTTGCCTACAGGCAAGCTGGTCAAAGTGCCTATCATATTACAATTGAAATAATAAATTTTAGACTGTTCTCGCTCATTTTTAAAAGTGATGCTTTTTCCTGAGAACCCGGATAATAACTATTTATTCTCGCATCCTTGTCAGAATTAATAGATTTCGTATAATGTACTTAATTTATATATACGAACTCATCTTCACGCAAGTCAGAGTAAGCATACATTATTTTACAAATGAAAAAAAAAGTTTGTAGACTTTCCCTCACTTGCCTACACGCAAGCTGGCCAAAGAGCTTATCGTATTCTATTGGAATCATCAATTTTAGACTGTTCTCGCTCAATTCTAAAAGTGTTGCTTTTTTCTGAGAACCCGGAAAAAAACTATTTATTCTCGTATCCTTGTCAGAATTTACAGATTTTGTAAAATGTACTCAATATATGTGTACCAACCCATCTTCACGCAAGCTAGACTAAGCATCAATTATTATACAATTGGAAAAAACAGTTTTGAGACTTTCTATCTTTTGCAGACACGCAAGCTGTTTACTCTCAATTTTAAACGTGATGCTCTTTGCTTCCACATAGAGGAAGCTTTGTGATAGGCGTCAAAATCAAGTTTTTATATAGAAGTCATAGAACAGTTTTGGGACACATATTTGGAATCTTCATTGAATTCTGAACAAATGTCTGTATGAGTGTATGCGTGTGTTTTTTTTTCGGACGTGGGCAGAGTGAACTCTGCAGCCAGTGGCCCTTCGAAACGAGTACCCCACCGTTAACCGTCTTTAAACATTACTTCGGTGGGGACGCTATAGAGCTTCTCTGCTACATTTGTGTCTTTTTTGTACATCTCCCGTCCACCTTACGGAGATTATTGGTTCGGGAACCAGAAGCGTCGTCTTCTTCTTACAGCATCGTCCAGATCGTTTTTACGCCTCTTGTGCCTCCTGCCTCAGTCTGGAGACGACTGATTGCACGAAAGACGCTACCGCCATCCAATTGCCTGCGGTTTGGAGCATGAGCCTGACGATGTTTTCAGGGTCGATTTCTTCTTGGAGAACTTGTTCGAGTCTCTCCCTCTCTTCGTGGAATCGCGGGCAGCGAAAGAACACATGCTCCGCATCTTCTACTGTTATTGGGCAGGCCGGGCAGAGTGCGCTAAGGGTGTTATCATAGCACTTGCTATGGCTTCTGAAGTAGCCATGCCCGGACAGGAGACGTGTTGGTGTCCGCTAATCACGCGTAGGTAGACTCGTCGATGTAAAGCCTCTGCTTGACGGATCTGGGCCTGCGTTTCTGTCGTGCATCTCTTGATAGGCGCTCCATACAGGAGGATCGAGTCAACGACGTGGGCATAGAGCACGCGTCTGCTACTTCTGGGCCCACCGGTGTTAGGCATGATCTTCGCGAGGGCTCCAGCCACTCTTGCTGCCTTATCGCTGACGATTCGGAGATGTTGGTCGAACTTCAGCCTGGAGTCAATGTGTAGGCCCAGGTAGCAGATGCAGGGGGACGACCTTATGCTGCAGTCGCCCATTGTGATGGTGATGGTCTCCATTTTCTTCCTGCTACTGATCAGAAGGGCCTCGGTCTTGTGGTCAGCCGTTTCTAGGCTGAGATCTTGAAGCGCGCCACGAACCTGCGCGATGGCAGAGTTCAGATCGTGTTCGAACTGCCACAAGTGCTTGGCCACGGCCACCAGAGCGATGTCGTCCGCGAAGCCTACGATTCTTACGTTGCCTCTGAAGTTAAGGCGCAGAGCGGTGTCGTACATGACGTTCCACACGATGGGCCTCAAGACAGATCCTTGCGGAACGCCTGCTGTGACTCGGTGGGTCTCTGGTCCGTCGTCCGTATCGCAATCAAGCAGCCTCGCTGAGAGATAGCTTCTGATTATTCTCAGCAGGTACTCAGGTACGCGCATTCGGCGCGGCGTTGATGTTGTTCCACCGAGCCGAATTAAACGTGTTCTTCACGTCGAGGGTGACTACGGCGCAGTACTTCTTGGTGCCGCGGTTCCACCTCTTGCCCGCGATAGCCTCTCAGGCGGTGGCGATGACATTCTCGATGGCGTTGATCGTCGATCGCCCCTTCCGAAAGCCGTACTGGTGGTCTGAGAGGCCCCCAGGGCTCTCAGTAGTGGCTTCGAGGCGGTCACAGATGATTCTTTCGAGAATCTTGCCCGCTGTGTCCAGCATACACAGCGGTCTATACGACGATGGTTCTTCGGGTGGCTTGCCTGGCTTTGGCAGCAGGACAAGCCTCTGTATTTCCACCACGCGGGAAAGACACCGGTTTGCAGGCACGCCGTGTACACCTACAAGAAGATGTCAGGGTGCTTGGCAATGGCGATCTTGATAGCGACGTTTGGTATATGTCCGGCCCAGGCGCAGTGTATCCTTGATCCTCCTGCTGCTCCTCGGAGTTCTTCCATGGTGACGGCTGGTACAATTGCTCCTGCTTGGAGTGGTGGTGGCGGCGCACGCTGCGGCGGGGTGGTGGCAGAGCTGCTCGTCAGGCACACGAGGGAAGAGAGCAGCCACTATGCGGCGCACCATGGTCGGTGAGCTCGGTGAATTTGCTCTCGGTCCTCTGAGACGGGACATGACTGTCTCGTATGGTTTGCCCCATACGTCCTCGTTGACCTCGTCGCACAGTTTTTTCCAGCATAAGGGCTTGCTGGTCTTGATAGCAGCGCGCAGGAGACGTCTTGCGGAGGTATAGCTCGCTCGGCAGGCGTCTTCACTTGGCCAGCCACGCGCTCTCTGGGCAAGCCTTCGCGCTCGCAGACATGAGCGCCGGAGGTCAGCGATCTCGCTTGTCCACCAGTATACTGCGCCACGACGACGTCGTCGACCTGCCTTGGTCATAGACGCGTCGCATGCACTGGTAATGGCAGCCATGAGCCTCGTTGCCATCTCTTCTGTAGGCCCGGGTGGAACCGCGGCACCGGCCATCATGGCCGTGAGGCACTCCGTGTCGAGGCTGCGCGCGTTCCACTTGCAGCTTTGGCGCGTAGCGGGTCTAGGCGGTCTGGCGATCTCTATCCCAAACACGATGGCCTGATGGTCGCTATGCGTGTAGAGCTCGCTTACGGCCCGTGACGTTACTTGGGAAGCGAGTATTTCACTGGCGAAGGTGTGATCTACGACCGAGTAGCCCAGTGCACCGGTGAATGTTGGTGTATCTCCGGTGTTCAGCAGTACAGCTTTGAGGGGGGCGAGCGCGTCTAGGAGAGTGGTGGCGCGTTGTCTCGTCGCTCGGCATCCCCACTCCGTTGACCAGGCGTTGAAGTCGCCAGCATGATGAGCGGTCTCTTGCCCGGGCTTCCTCGGGGATGTTGGTGAGAAGAGCGGAGAATTCTACATCAGCGAGTCTTGGTGTGCGTAGACGCTGAAAAAGTAGATTCCGCTGATACGGGCCCAGGTGAAGAAGGGACGCGCTCTTGCTGGGTCCTCCTGCATCATGCCCCCTCCCCGCACGCAGAACGTGGCTTGGCTGTTGGCATCGGCCAGCCATGTATAAGGTGGATCTAAGTTCTTATACTGATCACACACTACGGCCACGTTGATGCGCTGCTCACGGATGGCTTGGCTCAGGAGATACTGAGCAGCCTTGCAGTGATCGAGGTTAAGCTGTATAATCCTGATCATCGGCGGGCTTGAGTGTTCTTCTGTGCAAGAGGGCAGTACCGGCCTGTGGACGCATGGTCGTGGGCAATGCCTTGTTCTCGGCAGAGAACGCACATTGGGTTGTTCTTACAGTCCTTTATTTGGTGGCCTGCTTGTCCACAGCGGAAACAGTGCGCCGAGCGATCAGGTCCCTTACAGCGGGCTGAGACGTGACCGTAGCTCCAGCAGCGGTAGCAGCGCGGAGCATCTTCACGACCACGGATGCGGCAGTTGACCCAGCCAATCCGTATGTGGCCGAGTTTCAGTGCCTTGGCGGCTAGTCGTCCGTGAGCGCGGCAACAGCCGCCTGCGTTCCAGCGTACGCTTTCCGTAGTGACCTGACTACTTCCTTGTTGAGGCTCGGGGCGCCCAGCGATGTGCTCAGCGCGTCGGCAATCTCCTCCTTGGTGGCACACGAGATCCCTGATCTCGATCATGGTAGTAGCTGTAGAGCGCTGGCAGTGGCCGCATCACCGAGGACTTGGTCCAATTTCGCGCCAAGAGTGGAGGCATTGTCCACGTTTTTCTTGAGTTGCAGCACCAGGGCGCCAGCAGCACTGCGTCTGATGTTTTGGACGCTACTCCCGACTGATTGCTGCAACGTCAGGTTCGCCTTGAGAGTTCGCAGGATGTCGGCATACGAAGACGCATCCTTTGCCTTGATGACGATTGCGTCTGGTCGATGATGAACTCTTCGCTGCGCTGGTCGTGGCTTCGGCAGTTGCCAGGCGCGAACAGATCTAGATGTTGTTGTTGCCGTCTGATTGCGCTGGCGTTGACGACGATGGTCGAAGAGTACAAATCCGTCTTGGTCTCCGACATCGTTGTTGTTCTCGTCAAGCCGCTTGGATGCGGCTGTCACGGCATGGCGCTTGGGTGTTGCGTGAGTCGCTAGCGGTGACGTTGCAGGCCGCTTACCAGTTGCATTGACTGGGAATATTGGAGAAGTACAGACCGCCTTCTCGGCAGAGGGAGGTCGAGGCGGTACTTGCTTCTGCTTCGTCTTAAGATGAACGTTCAAGATGAACGTATTAAGACCCTCCACAAGTCCTTCTATACGAATCATTTTCTCTTCGTAGCTCCCGGTCGCAAACTCTGCGGGGGTCGGGAGCGGGGCAACTTTTGCTAGCAGAGGGGCGCCGATGATTCTCGTGTTGGTCGCCGCAATCACCGCAGAGGAGGTTATCGTCTTCGTCGGCATCGACGGCAGCGAGCCGCTCTCCAGCTGGCTCATCTCTCCGACTTCGTCCGTCGACCCAGGCGCCCGCCGATCCTGCTGCCCGTCGCACATAGCTGCCTACTCGCCGCAAGCCCACACACGCACAAAGTACCGGCACAGCGGCACGAAGCACGCACTCACACTAACGCGCGCGCTCACACCGATGGTACTAAGCGCGGGAAACACTGTGGTAATGACACTAGAAACTGACACCGATGCAATATAGCTTGCTACGGCTGCACACACACACAGCGACGGGGCTGCACACACACATGCACCGACGCGGCGCGCCATAGCGAACGCGTAGCACTCACACACGCACCTTGATTCAGCGTGTATCTACACAAAAAAGATCGAGAATACCGGAGCCCGAGCAGAACACGTCCTGCCCTATTCGCTCTTCAGACTCAACTCCGTGTGTGTGTTTTTTTTTTTTTTTTTTATGTATTAATATATTTTATTTAGCAGAAGTGAAAATAGAAGTTTACATTGGGTAAAATGTAACAATAGAAGGGAGAGTGTAACATATTGATTTAGGGTACATAGTGTATGTACATACATCCACGTCGGTTTCCCTTTGTTCCATCCCCGCGGAAACCGCCGTTATGCATTACTTCACGGGGATGGAGGGGTTGGCGTTATGCGCTTCATGGAGGCTTGGTTGAGGTGGCGTCTTTTCCGGCAGCATCGTCCGGTCGTCACCTTCTGTCTTCTTCCTCGTCTCTCAGTCTTGTTACGACTGAGTAGGCGAAGGAAGCAACAGCGAGCCAGTTCGGCTCATTCGCGAGCATGAGCCTGGTGGTGTTTTCCGGCGTCATGACCTTGTGGAGCAGGGAGTGTAGTCTCGCTCTCTCTTCGCTGAACCTCGGGCAGTGGTAGAATACGTGCTCCGCGTTCTCGATGGATGAGGGGCAGACCGAGCATTGTGCGGTGTGTGTGTGTGGTGTGTGTGTGTGTGTGTGTATGCGCGTTTGGTGGTCTGGAACCAGTATAACTCTTGAACGGAGACACGTATCAAGAAGTGGTTCGGCTTGTTTTGAAGGATTTGTGTGTCGCATGAAGCGTCAAAAACTTATTTTATGATCCAGTGAGTGGTTAAAAAGTTACGATTTTTTTTATCGTTGTAAACTCGGTTTTTTGAAAAAAAAATTTTTTAATTTTTTTTATGTATAAATGAAGGAATTTGTATACTTTTATTCGGTATAATATAAGAGGAGCAGCCAAACTTTAATTTAAGACCAAAACCGTAGAGATTTACGGAATATAAAAAAAGTTAGAACTCAAAATGAAAAATTGTATTTTTGCTCCTTTATAGAGCAAAAGCGGCGATCTGGATCCAGTGTACCTTTGAACGGAGACACGTAGCGTCAAATTGAGCAAGGGAAACTTTTATGAGGGAATCTTTCACAAAATGATAGAAATCTCTATTTTTATAGTTCTGTACACCAAAATGAAATACAAAGGTGTCTTTGAACAATCAGACTCCTTCATTAATATCATTTTTTATGAGGAAGCTATTGCCAATAAATTGGCAGCGATTTTTAAATGGCAGATCTAAAACATGCAGCGATATTCCCAAAGTGGTAGAAAAAATTCATCTTAAAGGTCTATAACAAAATTACACGACTATTTGGGGTTTTAGAGCCCCTGAAAGCAGGAAGAGGTAAGAAATCAACTTTCAAAAAAAATTGCAAGTCAAAAAGTCAGGTTTTTTTTAAGTATCAACCAATGTCTTTGTTAGTTGTTTGCAAAAATAACACCGGATTCTGAAAGAGCACACCCACAAATCCCCGCTATAAATTTTCGAAAGAAAACTTTATCTATGGTTTTGAAACGATAGAAAATGTATGAGCAAAATTGCAATTTTGGGCGTTAAAGTGTTAATACTAACTAAAACCTATCCTCTTTTTCTACCTGTGTTCTTTCTCCGTAGGACTACTGTTAGGCATTCCTTTTGAACGAATTCTTTTTACGGACGAATTCTGGCCGCGCCCGGATGATCGGAGATCAGCCCATAGGAGAGGGGGTATCAAGAGTCAACGAGAATAGGCCGTAAAACCACGTAGGCCACAATAGATTGATGCTTGCTCTTGGATTTCTACAACAGGTAGCTTAGACGTGTTTAAAGCTTATTTAAAGGGTCAACACATACATTATTACTGTACTTATCTATTTCTAAGTATCTAACTGGACGAAATACTTTCAAAAAGGGTATTGAAAAGGGTTATCATGCGTATTCTTGAAAATAGTATATTACTGCCCTAGGCCGCGAAAAACAGAAAAGTCCCAGAGTACGTGTAATTAGTGGCCGAGGCGAAGATGAGGCCGATAAACACGTGCTCTGGGGCTTTCTTTTTTCGCGGCATAGGCCTGTATACTATTTTTCATACACAGTGGCCCGAAAATCGCTCTTTCCGCTGTGCGCAGCGGCAGGGAAGTAGTCACTTTCGGGCCGCTGGTATGAAAAAAAATTTTGTTTACTTTTACAGCCTAGTAATGTAATTGAAAAATGAAAAATAATCAAGGCCCCTGTTAACCCTTAAGAAATGAGTAACCAAACTTTACTTTAAGATCAAAAACTTTAGGACTTATCAATTACTTCAAAAGTTACATCGTGAAGAAGAATTAGTTATTTATGCAGCAAGTGCCCAAAAGGCGCTTCTGTGTACAGAGTGTGTACGATTATATAGACTCGGATTTCCAGATTTATTTTGAATTATGCAGTTGATTTTCTGGATAAGGAAATCTAGCTAGGCTATGAATTGTCCGTTTTACTCTGATTATTACCTATTAATTAACCTGGCAAAGAAAATATATAAAAAAAAGTTAATTAACATACAATAAAACTATCATATAAAATTGCATTTCTGGTCGATTTTCATGTAGAAATTGATTCGTAAATCTACGTAAAAGTTAAGCTTGATATCCATTTAGGTATCAACCTGGGAATCCATGTAAAATTTAATCCACAAATTTGTATAGCTTATTTTATCTTTATAATAAATTTTAATGGAACGTAATGAATGTTAATAAAATGTAATTAAAAATTAGAAAAAAGGTTTAAAAATGTATGACGTTTCTGAAATCAATATTAATATCTTACGTTTTTAATGTTTTAATGTTTTTATTGTGGCTCACATCATTTTTATGTATTCTATTAAAAACTTTAACATTGGAGCTGGTATGAAACATGTAGTATTAAATTGTCTAAAAACCTCCAAAATTTTACTCGGTTTACTTTTTTATAGTAAAGAAAATGATGATATACGAGTCATAAAAACATAAAATTTAATTGTTTTAGGATTCGAAAAAAATTTACTTTTTATAATTTTCAAACTACATTATTATTTTTTTCTATATTATTGTAATATTTTTTAACAAAAAAAAACCCAAAATTATTTAGTTCTCCTAAAACATTTTTATTTAAATAATAATTGAGACATAATAATTTAACATACTTTTAAACCAAACTAATAACTCCTAATAATTATCAAAAATGCCCAACAGAAAAGATCAATCGTTCATATTATGATGAAAATAATAGTATAAAAATTTGACACTTTGTGTTTCAAATAATGTCTGACAATCTTCAAAAGTTGCCTTAAGTTTGTCAAAGCTTAATGAAAAAATAATATTTCAAAACAACATAGTTGAAATTTATTTTATGCGATAAAACATTATCGTGTTAAATTCAATATTCGTTAAATATTTTATGACAAAGTTTTCATTTATTTTTATTAATTTCAAATAAATTTTTGTAATTACTACGATAGAAATTAAGTATCACAAGTACCTTAATTCTCCAAATTCTTCGGCGGTATTTTGTTGGGGGCGTAAGTCCTGCCTTGGCTTTAGGACAGGAGTCAGCCCCCATTTTTCTATGAAATCTATCCGTGAAATTTTGATGACTCAGAAAAATATTAGATTTAGAGATTTTATCGAACCCATTGTGCAATCTTTTTTACAATATGTAATATACATTCTTCAAGAACCAATTTTAAACATATACTTTTCTTTCTTGTGCGCTATGTCGTTTCCGCACACTTATATACGGTGAAGAACAACTCGCAAAATGGCTGTTTGTCTGAGATTTTATGAAAAATCTGTCGCACATTGTCACTTGTAATGATACCTTTAAAATCATTCATATATTTTTAAAATATATATCATACTACTCATATGAACAATTTATTGATCATAAATAATAATTCCAATCAATGTTATATTTTAATTTCTGTCGTAAGTGATTTGGATTTTCATTCGTTTGAAAAAGAAAATTTAATTGAATATCATTTTTTATTGTGATTATAAGCTGAAAAAATAAAATATGTTAAAAATTAAAGATATTTGTTCAATTTTTTAATCATTTCCTAATTGGAAAAGGTTTCAAATTGATAAAATATTTGATCATTCAAAGTAAAAATCGAGTAAAATTGAATGGTAATAACAGTTTGAATCATTCATTTTCCACTTTTTTAACATGAAAACTTTTTGGAATAATTTTAAATTTGATATGGAAATAGAAACGTATATACTCGTAATCCTACGCAAAATTTAAAATTATCATATATTTAATTATAAATTCCTTCGGTAGAAGAGCTCGAGTCGTATAGAATAAATGTCGATTTTATTTGAAATAAAAAATCCCACACTTTTATACAGTGATAATAATAATATAAATCAAAATCAAATATGCCAAAAGTTCAAAAAAGAAAGATATATAATAATTGATTTCATTTATTATTCTATTGTTATTAAGACTTAAGACTGAATATTTTTTGGTTGCCCTAGAGGCCTATTTGAAAAAATTACCGCGCATACTAATTATATGACCCGTCTTTTTCACTATACTATCTCTGATTAATATCAAACAAGCAAAAGAATTTCATAAACTTTTATCAAAGTTTTATACAATTTAAAAATGTTTATAAATAATTCAATATTATACAATTTAAAATAAGAATTTTCGGCTAAAATGGAGCGTATGGTCTTGAAAATTTTAGTTTTGTATTTTTAAATTTTAAATAATGTCTATTTAAAATTCTCAGATTTTCAAAGTGAAAAATAGCTTTAAGATTAATGTTGAGAAAAACGACTTTCGCCGCGAATAAAGGTAATGATCATGTTCACTTTTCCGCAAAATATTGATTATTCTCTATTTTCACACCCTGTAGCTTTGCTATTTTCTGGTTTAAATAGTTAGATCTTAAATGAAAAAATGAAAAGAACTACAAAATTTTGGAATCAATCAAAGCATATACGTGAATTTTTTTTCAGAATGGTTTGATTTGAAGTTCAATCTCAAAAAATCAATTTTTAAGTCAGAAGAAAAAAAATGTAACACGGAAAGTATGCGAAAAAAGCTCACGGAAATGAATGTAAAAAATAAAAAAAAGTAAAAGAAAGTAAAAAATAATTGTCTTGGAATTTTAAAAAATATTATGAAAAGTAAAAATGATACTTTTCAAAAATTAAATAACATTTTTTTCGATTTTTCAGGTATGAGCCCATGTAATAGTTGCTAATGGATTTTTAAAAAGAATCTTTGTTTGAATTTTATTTTTTGTTTATCATCCAAATCGCAATTTAAATTATTAATGCGAAATCAATAAGGTTGTTCAAGAAGTAAAGAAGCTTGTTAACATATTTGTTTTATTTATTTATTTGTTACTAATAGTTAACTTTTAATTTACAGATATGCCTAATTTGTGAGCGATGTAATTCATATCCGTATTATGACGTTGGTACCTCTGCTTTCGTATACATGGGTGTAATTTCGAGGAGCGCGTGTCGCGCTCCGAATGGCAAGTATGGCAGACGAGAGCAGCGTCACTCCACGCTCCTCATATACGCGAGAATCGCGATTTTCGGGACCCGCGAAAACAACCTAACGTTATTATTTGAAATCTATAAAAGATACGATAATTCTGATTCGGTAAATCGATTCCTCGTAAAAGTGACCAAAAATAGTGTATTCATAGTCTCCGAAAAACGCAGTATTAACTAAATACGAATGATAAAAGAAAAATCTCCGACGAAAAAACGCTCTCACGCAAAACGCGGTCTCACGCGGTCTCACGCGGTCTCACGTAGTCTCACGGCCAACTTCATATCGTCGATTTAATTAATTAATAAGGCTAAATGTATCTATGTATAGATGCTGCGCATCGATTTGATATGTATGAGTTTTATTTAAACAATACATGTAGATTTTCTCTCGACATCAAGATTCTCGCAATTATCCTGGGTAGCCCGGTCGGGGCACCAGGTCGAACTCGAAACTCGAAGATGACTTTCTCCACGAAATTACAGGTTCTACGCGAGAATATTACTCTAGAATGACCGCTCGAAGCATCAGGTTGATATCCGGAATCGACGACGACTTTCTCTAGGAAGCCGCGATTTTGCCGAGGAAATATCACCCCGCGTAACCCGCTCGGCGCACAAGGTCAAAATCTGGCCTCGGCGATGACAGTCTCCAGGAAGTCGCGATGTTTTTGCACAAATATTAATCAAAAATCGTTTAAATTATTTTTTCCAAAGTACATATGGGAGAAAGTATGTTAGGTTAGTCCTCATAATTAAATGCTACCTTTAAAATAATTTTCTCAAGTATTCAATTGGTAATCTCGATTTGTGCACCATTAACAATATCTCGACTATGATGTTGAAATCAAATTAATTTTGTCAAGTATTTATTAAGCTAACATTTTCATTTTTTAAACTGTAAGACCACTGAAATGTTTGTGATTGAGTTATTAAAAACCATGGTAATACTTTTTTCAAAAGTATAAATAAGGGCAAGTATGACAGTCTGATCCATATAATTAAAGCCTAACTCTAAAATTTTTTCTTTTTTTCAAATTGTTAAATTATTAATCTCAATCCCACTTTTGATTAATTACTTAGCTATGATAGTAATGAAATCAAATATATTACGACAACTATTCAGCATAAGCGAAAATTTCATTATTTAAACTATAAATACACTGTAAGTTTATAATACAATAATTAATAATATCATTGGTAAAAATTATAGTAAACTTAACTTTACTTATGACTCTACTTGCCCGGCCGTCTCGATAAAATTTTATCCTTTACAATATCATGTAGTGTATGATTACCACATTTTTTTGGGCGAATAGCTAAATGTTTTTATTTAAGATCATTAACTTTATCATACATTTTTTTTGTAAATTTTCATCGGAGTATGGTGTGTCGAACGTTTTGAATTTGACCAAGACGGCCGGGCAAGTAGAGTCATAAGTAAAGTTAAGTTTACTATAATTTTTACCAATGATATTATTAATTATTGTATTATAAACTTACAGTGTATTTATAGTTTAAATAATGAAATTTTCGCTTATGCTGAATAGTTGTCGTAATATATTTGATTTCATTACTATCATAGCTAAGTAATTAATCAAAAGTGGGATTGAGATTAATAATTTAACAATTTGAAAAAAAGAAAAAATTTAGAGTTAGGCTTTAATTATATGGATCAGACTGTCATACTTGCCCTTATTTATACTTTTGAAAAAAGTATTACCATGGTTTTTAATAACTCAATCACAAACATTTCAGTGGTCTTACAGTTTAAAAAATGAAAATGTTAGCTTAATAAATACTTGACAAAATTAATTTGATTTCAATAACATCATAGTCGAGATATTGTTAATGGTGCACAAATCGAGATTACCAATTGAATACTTGAGAAAATTATTTTAAAGGTAGCATTTAATTATGAGGACTAACCTAACATACTTTCTCCCATATGTACTTTGGAAAAAATAATTTAAACGATTTTTGATTAATATTTGTGCAAAAACATCGCGACTTCCTGGAGACTGTCATCGCCGAGGCCAGATTTTGACCTTGTGCGCCGAGCGGGTTACGCGGGGTGATATTTCCTCGGCAAAATCGCGGCTTCCTAGAGAAAGTCGTCGTCGATTCCGGATATCAACCTGATGCTTCGAGCGGTCATTCTAGAGTAATATTCTCGCGTAGAACCTGTAATTTCGTGGAGAAAGTCATCTTCGAGTTTCGAGTTCGACCTGGTGCCCCGACCGGGCTACCCAGGATAATTGCGAGAATCTTGATGTCGAGAGAAAAATCTACATGTATTGTTTAAATAAAACTCATACATATCAAATCGATGCGCAGCATCTATACATAGATACATTTAGCCTTATTAATTAATTAAATCGACGATATGAAGTTGGCCGTGAGACTACGTGAGACCGCGTGAGACCGCGTGAGACCGCGTTTTGCGTGAGAGCGTTTTTTCGTCGGAGATTTTTTCTTTTATCATTCGTATTTAGTTAATACTGCGTTTTTCGGAGACTATGAATACACTATTTTTTGGTCACTTTTTACGAGGAATCGATTTACCGAATCAGAATTATTTTTGTATACTGTAATTGTCCCAATTGCCATAATTGAGTCCATAATTGCCTTAACGGACCTTAGGGTACTTGAAAAAAATCAATTTTTCAGCAATATTTAATAATCATATTAAAAATTAATAGATAATATTAGTTATTTTTTCGAATGCTCGTTTGTAATCCTATACACCTGACTCAGATGGAGAAATTTCTCACAAAGTATATGAATAAGACATATCTATAATTTACAGATTTTTATGAAAAAAGCAACATTTCTTCAATTCTTTGATTCATTGGACTTTTTGAAAAATTTAAAATAATTTTCTTACGTTCACTCAATTTTTTAGATCCAATTTAGAAAAAGTTTCGTCAAGTGCTCCATTTTAGAGTTGAAAATCATAGAATTTTTTTTTAATTTTCTAGCGTTCCAACCGCTATTTTGTTTGTTTAAACATTATTTTATTCAATCTAAACCATGATAACTTTTAACTTAGGTATCAAAGACGCGATATTTGCATGAAAACCATGAGATTTCAAGTGGTTTCCATCAAAATTTTTTTTAAAATAAGCTTAAGTTTAAGGGGAGGCTCTCATTTAGCGCCTCAAAAATTACGTGTTCTTCGTGATTTTTTTTTCGTGGAAAAAAATGAATAATGCAGTCAAATTTTTTGGTACTTACAAAGTATGTATTTAACTATTTTTACGAATTTTTTCAGACCAAAATATCGAATTATGTATCCCCTAGCAGCGTTTGATAAAGGTCGTATTAAAAAAAGATACCTCAACGGACGGCAAGCTAGCGCCTTCAGTTTTTGTCCAAAATCAAAAATTCGAAGTTCCTCTTAAACTAGATGACATTTGTTGGAGTTTGAACCTAAGTAATTGCAAAAAAATTAAAAATTGATAAAATAGCGGACTTCGGAAAAAAATATTTTGCCCTTTTTTGGCTCTAAAAATAATAATAATGAAAAAATTAAAAATTTTTAGGTTTCAGATCCAGACAATTTAATTAGCTTTAAAATAAAAAAAGTGTATCTTTAAGTGCAGTACTTTTTGAGATATCTTGCCACCCGATTCAGAAAACGTGGTTTCGAAAAAAACGCGTTTAAAGTTTTAGTAAGCGAATTTACATACATACATACTTACCTTGTGCGCTCGTAAAAAGACAGCTCCGGTTTTTGCCTATAACTTTTGAACCAAATCGATTTTGGTGAAAAGGGTTTCGGGGGTATATTCTACGGGACATTGGCTAACTAAGTAAGAAAAAAAATCAATTTTTGGATCGAGTCTTATGAGAGCTTCCCCTTAAAAGTATATTTGTAGTACATTTGAATAAATTTTTCCTCTGCATATTATGGTCAGCCGCTTAATGTATCCATATAATTTGATTCCGACGTGGCTATCATAAACGAATTCTATTGTATACAAAAAATATATTTAATATTTGATACTAGTAATATGAATGAGGATCATGAAAACTACTTATCTTAATTAAAAGTCAAAATTTCGCAATGATAAAAATGCAATAAAATAGAGGGATAACGTTATTTAAAAATTGAAAAAATGTTATTTGAAATTTATATACACCGTTAAGGGCCAGGCATACCCACTCAGTCGATAACGCAAGGCTACCTAGCAATTTATGTTAAATTAAAAAAATTGGGAATGATATTCGCGTATCTAAAAGTAGAGGCATATTTCTAATACACTCATTAACATCCTGTCCAAATTTCATCCAAATCCATGCATTATTGAAGGAGAAAAATGATGACAAAGAATATTGTAACCTAGAAATTATTATTGATCATTATTATTTTTTGTCCTCATTTTTCTCCTTCAATAATGCATGGATTTATATGAAACTTGGACAGGATGTTAATAAGTATATTAGAAATATGCCTCTACTCTTAGATACGCGAATATCATTCCCAATTTTTTTAATTTAACATAAATTGCTAGGTAGCCTTGCGTTATCGACTGAGTGGGTATGCCTGGCCCTTAAGGGTCCTCCATACACAATGTGAAATGATCAGTCGGTAACACCAGCTACCTAGTTATATTTATGTTCAATCTGAAAAATTGGAAATGTTATTCGCAAATAATCGAGTTGACGCACATTTCTAATACACTCATTAACATTATGGTCGAGTTTCTTTCAATTCCAAGCATTATTCGAGGAGAAAAACGAATAATCATGATCAATGTTATTTAATAGGTTATGATTATTCGTAGTTTTCGTTTTTCTCCTTGAATAATGCTTGGAATTGAAAGAAACTCGACCATAATGTTAATGAGTGTATTAGAAATGTGCGTCAACTCGATTATTTGCGAATAACATTTCCAATTTTTCAGATTTAGCATAAATAGGATGGTAGCCTAGCGTTACCGACTGAGTGTGTGTAGAGAGCCCTTAATGATTAATGGAGAAACGACCTTTGTTATAAAATTTGAAATGTTAGGATTAAAACTGTAATACATGGGAAAAATTCTTCGTTAAATTTTTTCACTAGGTTTCATCAACAAATCAAATGAAGACACGAATTTTGACAAACTTTCATTTTATTTCATAATAGCTAAGATATATTAATGAGTCTTCAGATGTATATAAAATAATTATCAAAGTATTATATTATACTTTAATAACACATGAACCATACAAAAGTAAATTTGACAAAATTATCCTGCTTGCGGTCAAACGCAATATCATTCTGTTAAAAAATAATTTTCAATAATTAACTTACTCACAATTTTTTCTGAAGGGTGAGTCATGAGGTATTATATGAATATAATTATTCATTTAAAAAGTTTATACATTTAAAAAATCTTTCAGTAATGTAATTCTTCTTTTTTCTGCTATATCCATCTGATTTTCCAAGTCACCTCTGTCAGTTGTTTCGGCTCTTTCGATTTTCCAAGATAAGTTTTCTATTTCAGCTTCCAACTGAGCTTGTTGATACTCAAACTTAATAAATAAACAAGAATTAGGAAAAAAATTTTTTGGAATAATTATTATACAAAGTAATAATTACCAATTCCTTTCTTGAGCCTGATTCCATGTAATAAGCATAGGGATACGTATATTGCAACGTGTATCGACATCGAGCTAATAGTGAAGCAGCTTCAAATAGATGTTGCCAATCAATCCATGTTCCACTTGCATCCATTACCTTTTTATGTATTCTTAACTTGATTTCTTCCAGCGTTTGTTCTTCTAGTTTCAAAGATTTACTATGATTTTCCCACTGTAAAATTGAAATAACTTTTAACTTATTGTAAAATATTCAAAATGATTTAAATGAAATTAATAATATTGAAATGAAATAAAACTGACGTATAAATAAAAAAACACGACAGGATTTTGCTTTCTCGTAGAGGAAGCTTTGTGTTTTAAAAAGCCTACATCCGAAAATATGTTGTGGAGATTACATTAGATATTTTAATTTGAGACTTGGAGGACCAATTATATATGACTTAAAGTAGTAACAAAAATTTATATTCGATTTTTTATATTGATTTTTATTGACAAAATGTCGAAGATATCGTTAATTTACAAGAAAGCGATTTTATAACTAGTGGATACCGTACTCAGTTTTATGGCATGTTCAATAGTTCTTTACGATACGAGTGCCATGGGGACACTTTTTAGCACGAGTATCGTACAACATTTTATAGCACTGTGCTAAGTTCACATTTATGCCCCCTTTTCCGAGTCATGAATCCCACTTTTTGGTACCGGGAAGTGAGGTTAGCGCACGAGCGTATGCGAGTGTGATGCGATGAAAAAAATTTTTTTTTAAATCGACGGGACGCCCCCTCAAAAGTTTCAAACCCCCAAAAAAATGAGCTCTACCAAATTTCAGCTCATATGGTTGAAAAAAACCCGTGCCACAAGACGGTAACTATATCACACTCGCTGCGCTAACCTCACTCCGCGGTACCAGAATGTGCGACTTATACAAACGAAAAGCATGCCTTAATGTGAACTTAAGGAGGCTCTTGCACGGCAAGTTTTTCTACAGTGAGTGTGGAGGTAGCTGCATGCGTCGTGTTATACGCAATGCGCAGTGCGCAGCGCGCAGCACCGAATCCTGCAGCACAGCTGCACAGCAGACTAGTGTTTATGTCCACAGCTGAGAGCCGACAGCAGCATTTTGAAGAAGCCGGTGTACAGTTTTGATAATAATTTATTAGTAAATTCATAATTATGAAAGAAACATATAATGAAAGAAAGAAGAAAGGAAGGAATAAAGGACATTTTGTAAAGAAGTCCAGAAAACGTAAAATCGAAAAAAAAAGAAAATGTCAAACTTAAAAGTTTTGAATCGCGCGCCGTTCTATGTGCACACTGCCTTCACTGCAGACGACGACTGACGCCTGCTCGTGTTTCGCGAAAGCCGTTTTTTTTCACTTCGACGTGAAATATCTCAATTTTTTTATGCGTAAGCTCCATTTTCCGATATACAGGGTTAAAGATTATGATTTTTTCTACAAAACCTGTATATTCCGATACTCAGACAAACTAATTTTTGATTGGAAATACCATATAAATGGTGGCCGTTCTATGCTTCTCGTGTTAAAATGGCATACTTTGAGACAAAATATCTCGAGATTTTGATGCGTAAGCCATATAAATAATTATACCATCAGAATCAGCGTGTTTTAATCTATAAAATAGAACAGGTTTCATTCCTGGACAATTCATGTAAGAGCCTCCTTAAGACACACAGTGCTATAAAGTAAATTTTAAGATCGCCAGCCGTACGGGAAGTAGCACTTTCCTCTTTTTCTCCTTTTCTTTGAAAAATGTTGTATCCAACACGTGCCCATCTTTTTGCGCACAGTGTACGTAAAAACAACCTACTCGTTCCGGTGTATACCTCGTCAAATTATCAGACTTAAGCAAAATTTATTGATAAAAATGTTACTAAATTTTTTTTTATCGAATATCTGTCATACTGGGCGTAATGAACACATACAGAAATTTATAGATTGTTATTAATAAATGATCTTATACGTCGTTGGGCACTCAGACTATTCTTGATTCAGAAATTTTTTGTACTTGGTTAAATAAACGAAAAATCAAGAAACAAGTATAACTAAAACCAGATTTTGAGAGGTTAGTTCACTTTATCAATTTCAAAAACTTTGATTTTAAACAGGAAATGTTTTTTCGAATACCATACTTGACCCACGATCTTTTGAATGTAAATCTGGCACTCTACCGATTGACCGATGTCGCTACGACAATCAGTAAAATAATGATATTATGCATTGGGACTTCGCTTGAAAGATTACTCACGTCTCTAAAGCGACGTCTTTACATATGCAACCTAAAACACCATCTATTCTAATCATATTTAAATGATCTGTTATCTTTACGTATTTCAATGACTTGACGTAATTTAATTTTTTATTAAAATGATAGAGAAGATCATGAGCTTCAGTCTCGTAGTATGTGATGATGTTATACACAATCATGAATGAATAATTATAATAATACATTGAAGTAAATTAATTAATAGAATACATAACAATAATCAATTATGCAACCAATAATATTTAAACAATTGAAACAATAACTAAATCAAATTATAAAAATACAATAATAATAAAATCTTTCGGTTAGTATAAGTGTTAAATACTCGTGGTCCAACATGTCATGTAGAAGCGCGTCTACATCGGCATGTACTCTTGCTGACATGGCATTAAAAAGGTCCTTGGACCATAAGCCCACCAAGACTTGCTCCTTCGTTTCTTGCGTATTCAGGCGTAGATCAGCGCACAGTTTCACCTTGTTATGGAAATACTGCTGTAGTGACTCGTCCTTTTGCTGTGTGCGCTCGGTCATTCTTTTCCATCGACAAAACGTCGTATCTTGGCGAACGTATGTCGTTTGGAAGGCCTCATTGAACTTCGGCCAGGTGTCCACAAGACGACGACGCGTCGAAAACCAATCGCACGCACCTCGCACCAAATGCATGCGCGTGGTCTCTACGGCGAATTCCTCGGCCAGTGATGAAGCAAGAGCATGCTCTGGATATTTGAGATCCATTCTCTAGCCTCGGCAGGCGATTCGTCACCCGTGAAATTTCCGATATTTTTCGTGAGGTCCGGCATCACTTGATAGCTGCGTACCGGTGCCTCTGATGCGGACGTTGGAGCTATATTTTCGCCAGCTTGCGGAGACGTCGTATTCATACTGAGTTGCATAAATAATCGCTCCATCATCGCGTCTCTCTGTTGATCTCGACGACGATTCTCCTCGATCATCGTAATCACTAGCGTTTGCAACGTTCGTGAATCTCCGCTCGCGTTGTCCACCCGCAGTGGTGGGGGTTGGTACCTAGGGGGTTGACCTGGGTTCGTATTCGTACTCACGTCGAGACTCATATCACTGTTCGCAGCTGACCCTGGACGCCTGTCGGTCCTTGACGCTTGCCTCGAACTTTGACCTCTGCCCATTAAGCCGTTCAACGAACTCGGTCGTTGAGATTGCTGGATCGATCGCCAATTCGGATGTTCGTTCGTCGATCCGCGTTGGAACGCACCAAACGTTGCTGTTCCTCCAAAAACTGCGTTTGGAGCAGGTTTCTTTTCGGGGTCGATCGTCTTGTTTTCAAATACTTGATCAGAATCCCACTTCTGAATTGTTAAATACCGTTGTACCAGGAAGGGTTCCGGTTGACGGAAAGCACCAATAACTGCTCAAGTATTCTAATTTAATATATTTACTTTATTTACTACGCGCTGCTCTCATCTCGCCGATCGAGAGGCTCGACAATAATCACACAACATAATATACAAGTCAGCTATTTATTGCGACGAACAATAACACATGAATACAATATGAACTAATTTGACGAAAACATTACATATATAACATAAGTTAGAATAAATAATCTCTCTATATTATAAAAACATATCGCCGCTGCTGCCGCCTGTTCAGAAATATGCAAGGTGTTATGGGTTAAACAAATGGGAGACCTTGTACTTTTTCCTCCAGGCCAATCGGTAAAGTGATTATTAGTGCGGATACCCAAAAAAACCTATTCTTATATTATTTGCTGATCAAGATCTTTCGAAATTTATTCAATAATTATTTATTCACTGTGCAAAGGTACTAGGTATTGTGGATTGAATAATTGTATTTTTACCTCCAACAAAATGTGCAAGGTGTTGTGGGTTAAACAAATGGGAGACCTTGTATATGGGTTAATCAAATGGGTGACCTTGTATTTTCTTGCCTCCAAGCAAATGTGCAAGGTTGTGGGTAAAACAAATGGGAAACCTTGTATTTTTGCCTCTAAGAACATGTGCAAGGTGTTGTGGGTTAAACAAATGGGAAACCTTGTATTTTTTGCCTCTAAGAACATGTGCAAAGTGTTGTGGGCTAAACAAATGGGAGACCTTGTATATGGGTTAATCAAATAGGTGATCTTGTATTTTCTTGCCTCCAAGCAAATGTGCAAGGTGTTGTGGGTTAAGCAAATGGGAAACCTTGTATTTTTGCCTTTAAGAACATGTGCAAGGTGTTGTGGGTAAAACAAATGGGAAACCTTGTATTTTGGCCTCTAAAAAAATGTGCAAGGTGTTGTGGGTTAAACAAATGGGAAACCTTGTATTTTTGGCTCTAAGAACATGTGCAAGGTGTTGTGGATTCAACAAATGGGACTTCTTCTCCGACTTCCAAACTCGACAGTTCTAATAAATAAGCTCTGCTTCTTTGTACCGAGAACAGGTACTCCATTCAATTCAACAATGTAAGCTCAAATTATAATAAATATGTTAATTAGAATATCCTCATTCTTTCTATTTCTTTTCTAATATAAGGTTACTTTTCGTTTATTATTCAAATTCCATATAAAATGTTATTCACAATATGAGTCATGGTTTCAGAGGCAATGAACATTCTAGTTTTGCCTCTGATGAAATGATTCCTACTACTAAATCTACTTTAACCACATTAGAGAGAATATCAAACAAATCAACAATTCCTGAGTTATTGTGCGTTAGTTCGGCAGACTCAAAATGATCGGTATATCAAGGCCACTCAAACGAAATAATTGTCTAAGGACAACTATTTACCTTACACCTATGAGTCAATTTTACACTTTATTAAATTGTGTCAAATTCACAATTAGTACCTCTTTTTCGATAAATAAGATTTTTATAAAAGCGTATAGTCACAAGATTGTTGTCAAACAAGCGAAGCGTACCCCAGTGAAATAATAAGCAATTAATAACCCGAAAAAGGAGGTTAAATACGAACTCCAGCTACCTAATGTATGAAACAAAAATAACACTAGACTTATAAACTTGAGCGATATTTTACATTTTAGATAATTTTTATGATAAAAATGTTTTATAAGATATTGTTTAATATAGTTCACTCCAAAATGAATTTTTTGTTGTTTTTTGAATATTGATTTTTCTTAAATTATGAAAATACCCTTATAAAAAGTCTTATAGAATATCCTGCAGGAAAATTCTACAGAAAATCGTGCAAGAGTCCTGCAGAATTCTTGCAGAAGTTCTGTAGGATTTTCTGTGGGATTTTTCTATAGGACTTTTACATAAGGGATACGTTTTCAAGGAGTTGCCGAATCAATATCCGTTTAAAAAAGCAATGTATGGACCTATAATTTTAATAATCCAAATCATTAATTTTATTAATTTTTAACATGATAAGCATGGTGGTCAATTCGGACTAAAACGATCGTTTTTTAATTTTTCCTCCATGCATTTTCATCGGATTTTTTTGAAAAGCTTTGCATTTAATGTATTCAAAATTAATTTGGTTCGCATAAAATGATCAACTCATTGTAATGTAACTCTCAGAAACCCACTTCACTAATAAAACATACATGAAAATTCCAAATTATTCTCAAGGCAATTCTTTTTCAAACGCCTAGGTCATCGTTTTATAGCCGGTGGTGACTGCAACGCAAAACATCCGCTCTGGGGCTCAAGATCTATTACTCCGACGCCGCGTGGCAGGCAGTTGTATAAAACAATTCAAAAGGAAAAATACACACCCATCTCATCTGACGAACCATCTTACTGGCCTTCTGACCTATCTAAACTACCTGACCTGATCGACTTCGCGGTCTCTAAGTGAATTACACCACATACGTACTCTGTCGCTTCATACCTTGAACTAACGTCAGATCATCCTCCAGTTTTTATAAAACTAACATCTAACACCGTCAAAATGGAAAAACCATTTCCCCTAGGAAATAAAAAAAACAAACTGGACGGTTTATAGAGAATTCTTGGTTGATAATCTTTCTTGTCAAATCTCGTTAAAAACAACTGATGAAATCGAAACGGCTATCGAGAATTTTAATATTTCGATTCATAAAGCGGGTTTATATTCAACTCCTTCTGAAAATGCAAACATAAATAAACCTAAAAAAATTTCCGTTAATATACTCGACAAAATTACGGAAAATTTGTCAAATCACCCGAAGTAGAGAAAACAAAACACAACTAAACCGAGCAATAAAAGAGCTTAAAAAAATTCTCCGCGATGATATAAAAATTTAAAGTTCAAACATACCTCCAAAATCTGTCTCCAAAGCAAGCGACGGATTACTCACTGTGGAAGGCAACAAAGTATTTCAAGAGACCGCAACAGTTTATACCACCGATCAGGCTAGAAAATGGCTGGGCGAGAGGAGATAAGGAAAAGGCAATCGCGTTTGCCGCACATTTCAGTAAGGTTTTTGACACTCCAGATAGGCAAATATCGGAACAAGAAGAAGCCGCTTTACTTCAGGCATACTTCAGGCAAATGTCGAACATCACGAGAGCCCATTAAGAAAGGTCACGGTAAAAGAAGTCTTGCAAGAACAACAACGCTTAACACAAAAAAGCACCAGGATACGATGGAATAAATGGAAAAACAATCAAAGAACTGCCCAAGAAAGCGGTGCGATTCATAGCAATACTCATGAACTCTTGTTTTCGTTTGAAATTTTTTCCCACGCAATGGAAAGTGGCTCAAATTATTGTCATTGCTAAACCTGGCAAAACATCTGAACTAATTTCATCATACCGACCCATCAGCCTGTTACCCATTCTTTCCAAGATTTTCGAACGGCTACTGTTGAAAAGACTGAAACCAACCATCATGGAAAAGGGTCTAATCCCCGAACATCAATTCGGTTTTCGCGAGCAGCACTCCATGATTGAGCAAGTTAATAGGATAGTCATCAGTATACGCAAGGCATTAGAAGACAAGCAATACTGCACAGCTGTCTTTCTTGATGTTGCCCAGGCCTTTGACAAAGTATGACACACTGGCTTGAAGCATAAAATAAAAATGAATTCTTCTGCCGACCAATACCAGATAATTAAATCTTATCTCGAAAATCGAACATTCCAAGTGAAAATCAAAAATGAAATCTCCAATTTATATGAAATATGCGCTGACGTGCCCCAAGGCAGCGTACTCGGACCAACATTATATCTGTTATATACTGCAGATCTTCCGTCATCGGAGGGAGTAACCACAGCAACCTATGCTGACGATACTGCGTTGCTCTGCTCACACCTTAGTCCCAGAACTGCATCTGAACGATTACAAGATCATATACACAAGGTTGAGAAATGGTATAAGAACTGGAGAATAAAGGAAAACGAAAATAAAACGATTCACGCAACCTTCACTCTTCGTCAAGTAAATGCCGTGGCGTTTGTCTAAATGAGATTAACGTACCGAAAAGCGACGTAGTGAAATATTTGGGGATTCACCTAGATTGACGACTCACCTGGAGAAACCACATCTGGACCAAACGCAAACAGCTAGGTTTGAAAATACGAAATATATACTGGCTACTTGGTAGAACCTCCTTACTATCACTGAGAAACAAACTTCTTCTTTACAAGAGTATGCTAAAACCAATATGGACATATGGTATACAGCTCTAGGGTGCGGCTTCCAAATTAAATATTGAAATAATCGAAAGATTTCAATCAAAAACCTTGCGCTGCCTTGTCGACGCTCCATGGTATGTTGCAAATGAAGATATCAGAAAGGACCTCAACGTCCCAACTATCACAGAAGAAGTACTCAGGTTTTCAGCCAAATACAAAGCACGACTAGAGAGTCATCCCAACGGGCTCGCTGCAGAGCTCGGACTAACTTCGTTCGAACAATCAAGACTGAAGAACCGTAGAATCTTATAAACATCACCTAATAATGTACCATCTAAAACCACTACGCAATATCTGTTAACGTGATTCTGAGTGCCTGTCGCTGGACATAATCTTACACATGATATATTTTTTCTTATAATATTTGAATAACATTTACCAATTGTCTATATGCTCTAGACAGATTGTAAATAAATGGGAAGAAAAAAAAATTCTAATGTAACAGATAAAGCCACTGACTCTATCGGGTAAGTGTCTTAAAAACTGACGATATAAAATATATGAAAGAATTTTCTTACCCGTTCATAGTAATGAAGATACTTTTTTAAGGCTTCTCGAGCTTGAGCATGGACACTTTCATGGGCAATATTTGGATTTTCTTTGTAACGAGAGCACTCATAATATTCACTACCATGGGTTTTCCAGTCTCCAAGACACATCCAACAAAATTCATGCTTACAATTGTAGCATTGCATATGATTGCAGCCTCCATTTTTTTCAATGCAAATATGGCATTTGGGACACTAAAAATAATCAAGATAAACTTTTCAATTACTGAAAATTTAATAAAATCGAATTCATGAACGCTGCATGCCCTCATGTATTATTAAAATGAAGCACTTGAAAAAAATATAAAAAGTGACAGACATAAAAAAAAAATTATTTCATGAGTAGTAGTAGTTCGAGAGTATTTATTGAGTGAAATTATGATAGGGTCTAATCATTTATTCACTAATTAATCTCAACAAATGAAGAATTGAAAAATCAGTTTTTCACACTCTAACCTAAAATACGCAACTTTGCCGCTAATTTCAGGCTCTCGTAGGAAAAAATAGCATCATCAACTGGTTCAGATATGGTTTTTTAGCAAAACTCGTTAGAGCACTCGTTATAATCCCTCGTTTTGCTAAAAAACCATAGCTGTTGAGAACCCGTTGATAAATATACCATTTTCTTGTAGTAGAATTTTAGTAAAAGTCTTATCAAAACTACGAATTGATGGGTTCAGAATGTTTCTACAAGGTTTTTTTACTAAAATGGCGAGTGAAATAGCAACTACAAGAAAAACTGATTTTTTTCAATTTTTCATTTGTTGAAATCAGTTTATCAATAAATGATTGGATCATATCAAAATTTATGTATCTGTAAAGCACTTGTAAAGACCTTTCGAATCGTATTTTTTAAATTCTGATCTGACTTTTATTGACTGACAAGGAGAGCCTTTCATCTGCGGGTCACAGATCCTTACCAAACTTGTTTGGGGGTCTTCTTGTACATAATAATAAAGCCCCTTATGGTTACTTTATTCCAATGGGCCCTGGAAAGAGTTATAGAGCAGAAAAAAGTATTAAATATAATATAATGTTAAAAAATACCACTTAATGGTATCAGGCCTTGTACGGTCAAGTCTAACTCTCTCAAAAATATTTGTACATGAACTTTTTTGCATTCTAAACACTTTTGCAAACAATAAACAATCGAACTCAATTGGTTTGCTGTGTAAGTTTTGAAGAGCGCACCAATTTGAGCTAAAATTAACGTACCAAACAAATATTGATGTAAATTATATGAAAATGTGTTTTTATTTTTATAACTCACAAATCCCTTCTCTTCGTCTATTCCTGACACTCATCTGGATTCAGATTCACTCCAGATGAGTGTCAGAAATAGATGAGAAAAAAAGAACGGTAAGTTTTATAAATGAAAACATTTTTACATGATTTAATGTAAATATTAGTTGATAAATGCATACATTTTAGCTCAAATTGGTTCGCTCTTTAAGACTTTCTCAGTAAACCAATTGAGTTAAATTGTTTATTGATTGAAAAGGTGTTTTGGACATTGAAAAGTCAAAGTATAAATACTTCTCAGTCAGTTAGACTTGACTGCGTAAATTTGATACCATTATACGCTAATATATGGTATTTTATACATTATATTACATTATATACTTCACGGTGCTTTATAATGGTTTCCAGGGCCCATTGGAACAAAGTAACTATAGGGGGCTTCATTATTATGTACAAGAAGACCCCCAAACAAGTTTGGTAAGGATCTGTGACCCGCAGATGAAAGGCTCTCCTTGTGAGTTATAACACTTTGAAGTTTACTCATTTTTTACTTAGGTATGGCAAAATTGATTGACCGGTAGTGTACGTCGGACACGGTATTTTCATTTGTTTACATCCTCATTCTGCAAGATTCCACGGAGCATAAACAGAGATTTATAATCGATTTTTGTACCATTTTTTCTATTTTTGACCTTTAAATAATCTAGAAAATAAGTAATTCCAGAAAAACAGACGTCGGATTCAGATTTAGAAGCCCCAAAAACGTTGAGTCTATTACGTCTAGTCTCTCGAACTGAACTTTATAATTTTGTTGTATGCCTATACTTTAATAATCATTTAAATACCACAAAAATATTTTTCGTAAAACCCGCTTTGACTGTTTTATTTCCTCAAACACAATTAAAATGCATAAAATAAAGTAAGAGACTAAGTGTAAGAGAGTATTAGAGGTATACAACTTTTACCTAAAAAAAATTCTTACATCTTTTGTGTGAGCACTGATATAGTTAGCCGTTTCAGAATCATCTGCACATTTTGTTAACCACTTTTTAATGGTATTACAATCAGTTGGCGCATGATAATCCATTCCACATCGAAAACAAAATTCTGTTTTACAAATACTACATATTACACGTTTAGCCTTTAATTCTTTAGATCTAATAATTACTTGACAGTTTGGGCCAGGACAAAATCTAAGTTGAGGATGTGACTTAACGTAATCTCTGAAAACAAACAATTGATAACGTTCACGTAGTGCTGGCTTAGTTACGTTAGACAGCACAAAGTCTTCGGGTGCTAAATTTGTACAATCCTTGGCCATGCAACTTATTCCTGAAAATAGAAAAGTTACTTTAAATTATACAAAATTTAAACTAGAAACTTCGCAAAACTTCACCATCATTAATACAATACACGAATAATTATAGTGATTGGGATGATAAAGAAACGTTTATTGCCGAGTCTGTATTGTTCTCATGCATGATGAGTAATCTTTGCATCATCATACTTTTGCGGACTTGTATAGAAAGCAATATTTTCATGCAAAGCACTGGGATACTTCCTAAAATTAGTTGTTTGACGAGAATAATTTCAGCGTTTTGCAAGGAAATTTTGCTTCCCTAAAAAAGGAAGGCAAATGGACTGTGTTCAAGAAATTCATGAACATGTGTAGTCACTGGGCTTGCACATATGCGCGCTCACGTGCTGTGCAAGTCAGCAGCCCTTCTCGATACTTAGCGAGAGATGGCGCCGCGCCACGCCCGGCGCCGGTGGCATCTCCTTCTCTCGACACATATGATACGCGGCCATTATCACTCTCGTTTTTTCTCTCGCAAAAGTATCACCTCTCATGTGTCTTGTACCATTTTTGCAAACAGTTCTATTAGTCTATAGAGACGAATAAAAAAAGGAAATCTTTCTTTTTGTGATGAATGAGATGAAATCAAATGGTTTTTGTAAATATTCAATAGTTTATGAGTTATAGCCTTACAAGCATTTAGTTTGATTTGATTTTTTTTAAGCTTGAAAAATGCTCCACTTCTACCTCGTGCAGAATTTTTAGACAGTCTTAGGCGATTGATGCATAAACCTCGCGAAAAGTACACTTAAGGAGGCTGTAGCGATGCAAGGTGATTCTGTATTAAAACGCTATATGCGCAAGGCTATATGCGTTACGCAGCGCACAGCGTCAGCATGGCAGAACATAGGGGATATGCGTTGGACTCTTAATATCTTTTTTATTTCCCTGGAAACACCCATTTATAATTATATCATTCGAAAGCTAATGAAATTTCCTATAACGTATTTTAATTTCATCAACTTCTAAAGTGATTTGAGCTCACAGTACACTAAAAACTGCCACTTCCCATTTGATTCAATGTTAAATGGCCAAAACTTTGAATTTCATTACTTCCCAAGTTTGCATGGAAACACCAAATTTTTTTTTGTACCAAAAATCTTGTGGTTTCATAAACTATCATTGGTTAAAATTTCACTTCGATCTACAGTTTTTTTCATTTTCGCTACAGCCTCCTTAAAAAGAAAATATTCATAGCTCCGGAATCCGATTCAGTTTTTTACTTGGTAAAGTAAAACCAGCGAAGAAACGCGTTTTTCTTTGCACGCACTTTCAGATTTTTTATTAATTATACCCAATTTGCCAGCCACATATACACATTTATTCATTAATATCATATATTAAAATACTATTATTAGATGAAATATTACTGCCCAAGAGTTGAAAAAAAAAGAATACCTCAATATATGTAATAATTAATAGTCTTAAATCACTGAGGCTGTTTAAAACTTTTTGGGCGATGGAAAACAGCAATTAAGTATACTTTTTCAACGTATTAGACCCACAAGGACAATTTTTAATTATTCCACACATTCACACACAGTCAAACAGTCTTGCTTTCTTGTGGTGACTGGTGACTAAGTTGATCATGTTCAAATCAATTTTTTACATGAGTGTGTAGAATCTCACATTAAAACTCCACCCATTCACTTATATTCATAACACATTTGTCCCTGCATCTACAATTAAAAACAAAATCACTCAAAATGTATCACTAATCTTTTTATATGCATATCAAGAAGCAGTCAGCAGACTTGTTGACATTAGATCCGGACTCGCGCACGAAGCTGAGAGAAACAGAAGATATGTCAAAAGCCACGTGCTGCGAGTGGTGGCGTTACTGTACATCTGTTAAATACCGTTGAACCAGGAAGGGTTCCGGTTGACGGAAAGCGCCAATAACTGCTCAAGTATTCTAATTTAATATATTTACTTTATTTACTACGCGCTGCTCTCATCTCGCCGATCGAGAGGCTCGACAATAATCACACAACATAATATACAAGTCAGCTATTTATAGCGACGAACAATAACACATAAATACAATATGAACTAATTTAACGAAAACATTACATATATAACGCATCTATAGCCATGTAAACAAACAAATTTCTGCTGAATGTACTCTAACCAAAGAATAAAACGAGTACCAATAGATGGCGCTACCGACCTATGAAAGTCCGGAGATTCATGAAAGAACGGCAATGTTTTTTTTGAGTCGTTTTATTCATTTTTGCTAAAATAATCATAAAAGTATCGGTACTAAAGAGGCTATACCTCACGGTAAAGTTAAAATTGGAAAATTCTGATCACGGCGCTGGAAAGCTGAGGAAAAATCCTATCAAAAAAGTCAATAAAAAAAAATTTTTTTATTGAAATTTTAGGTACCTTTCCCCCCTTAAATAAGAAGAGTTTATGGGTTAGGAGTCCAAAGTTTGCTCTGGCTATTCACCTGGGCCTATTTTAAGGCCATTTTACGAATTTTCCTTTATTTTACTCTTTACTTTGATTAGCTGCCAGCAAGTCATTTTTTGATTAAATCGGATTCGGGAGCCACGAATCTCTTTGTTTGAAGGTATTTTTCGCGAGATTCATGCGTCGAGCGCCTAAGATGGTCTAAAAAAATTCTGCCCAAGTTAGAAATATGTCATTTTTTAAGCATAAAAAAATCAAATCAAAATAACTGTTTATACTGCTATAACGCCTACACCATTGAATATTTACGGAAACAGTTTTATTTCACCTCATTCTACAAAAAAAGACAAAAATTTCCTTTTCTAATAATAGTACTTTATTCAACAGGTGTGGATATCCTTCTTCTGCAAAACGAAGGTTGCAGCACGAGCTCAAAGGCGAGTACTGTAACGAGTTTTCCTGATAAAGCTTATTCACACAAATTGCATACTAGTACTTTACGATACTAGAGCTATAAGTGACACTTTACGGCCCGGCGTAGTTAAGGGCCCGAGCGTAGCGAGGGTCCTCATAGGGGAAGTGTCCCCTATGGCTCAAGTATTGTACTTAATTTTATAGCACTGATCTAAGTTCACATTTAAGACCCATTTTTCGAGTCATAAGTCGCACTTTCTGGTACCGCGGAGTGAGGTTAGCGCACGAGCGCAACCGAGTGGGATAGACGCGACACGGTACCAGAATGTGCAACTTATGCCACAGAAAAGCGTGCCTTAAATGTGAACTTAAGACACTCAGTGCTATAAACATATATTAAAGCTAGCATTGTGTCACAAATGACTGCACGAGTCAACTGCTCGTTTTACTTTATCTATTGACAAACTTTTAATACAAATAATTAGTATTAATGTGTCAGTTGTCGATATTTTCAAAAAAGATACTCACTCTGCTTTCTTTTAGAAATGAATCTTAATGTAAAAAAGCATGCACTTCCATTACGTAATCGAAAATTGGTACAATTCACTCCAATTATTTGTATTAGAAGGTTGGTAATGTCATATGAATAGATGAAGAAGAACTAGCAGCTGACTCGTGCAGTCGCTTGTATCACAACGCTGATTAAGGCTCCTCTCCCCAATGAAAATATTTTATAAGTTCTTCGGCAAGATTTTAAAAAGATCTTGTATAAGATCTTATGCAAGAACTTACGTATGATAATCGACCTTGTAAGTTCTTGTATAAGATCTTGATAAAATAGTAAGACATCTGGTAGCAAGTTCTTGTATAAGATCTTGATAAAATAGTAAAACTTCATCACAATCATGTAATTCAAATTATATAAGAACTTGTTATTTCAAGTCTAGTAATGAAATAAAAAACTCTCTTAAGAATTCGCTACCTGAAGTCTTCCAGTTTTATCAAGATCTCATACAAGAACTTGCTACCAGATGTCTTACAATTTTATCAAGATCTTATGCAAGAACTTACAAGGTCGATTATCATACGTTAGTTCTTGCATAAGATCTTATACAAGATCTTTTTAAAATCTTGCCTAAGAACTTATAAAATATTTTCATTGGGGCTATACAGAGGGACAAATACCGACATACCATTTATTTGTCATTTAATTGAATACTGACGACATAGGCACATTTTTATAAGTTTTATAATCACTCCCACGAAATTTCAAGTTTAATGGTTGCCCAGAGAATAAAAAAAAATGGGTACAAAGTAATTCCGTATTTTTTATCGACTGAGTGTGTGTAGAAAGCCCTTAAATAAATATATAAATTCAGTTATGAGTCCACTTCTACCTCAAAAAAATAGGCAAAACAAAATTATTTTATTTTTAACAAAAATAATAAAATCATGTGTGCAATGTAATAATTGAATTATTAAATTCATTATTCCCTTTCCATTAAAAATATTCTTCCGGTAAAATTTGAATTAAATAAATCTAAATGTACATGGGTAAGGCTCAGAATTTTTTAAATAATCGTGCGCACGTATATCACCGAACTGGACGCATTTTTGGTATGTTATAGAACAAGGTAAAAAGGTCCAAAACCAAAATTTTAGACCCCCTTCTACCCCCACCCTCGCTATAAACGTCTATTTTCGATCCATATTTATTCTGAAGGCCTGACGTAATTGAAAAATCTAAAAAAAATTCATAAAAATACTTTTTAACAATCCAAAAAAACCTTGAATTTTTTCAGATTTTTTGAGTCTTCAGATAAAATTATTGAAAATATTGAAAATGTATACACGGCGCTACGATGCAATACAAAGCCCGAACTTTTTTCCACTTATTTTTGGCATCAAAATACATACCTCAAAATTTTTCAGATTTTTCCAGAGAGCACTCTGACGTCTAGAGCCGAAAAACGCCCTTTTTTAACGAAAAAAATTTTTTAAGGCGATACAAAGCTTTGAAAAATCTGAACATTTTTTTTCTCGTTTTCTTTATTGAAATACATTACCCTGAATTTTTCAAATTTTTTAATTGAAGGTGATAGCATCTATGACGGGAAAATGCTATTTTTATGAAAAAAGGGCGTTTTTCGGCTCTAGACGTCAGAGTGCTCTCTGGAAAAATCTGAAAAATTTGAGGTTATGTATTTTGATGCCAAAAATAAGTGAAAAAAAGTTCAGGCTTTGTATTGCATCGTAGCGCCGTGTATAAATTTTCAACATTTTCAATGATTTTATCTGAAGACTCAAAAAGTCTGGAAAAATTCAAGGTTTTTTTGGATTGTTAAAAGTATTTTTATGAACTTTTTTCAGATTTTTCAATTACGTCAGGCCTTCAGAATAAATATGGATCGAAAATAGACGTTTATAGCGAGGGTGGGGGTAGGAGGGGGTCTAAAATTTTGGTTTTGGGACCTTTTCACCTTGTTCTATAACATACCAAAAATGCGTCCAGTTCGGTGATATACGTGCGCATGATTATTTAAAAAATTCTGAGCCTCACCCACATATATAACGAAATTTATCCTACAATTTTATATTAATTCTTGATATATTTATGATTAAAAATTCAATAATGGTTTTTAATGAATTTATTTATTACTTCACTATAACCCTATTTTTTGGTTCACTGTACATTTTATGATGGTCTCTCATGACAGATCACATATTTGATTAATTTTTCATTGTTCAATATGTATTAAAATTAGTTTTTATACTTTAGTGCAAGCAATTGAAAAAAACTAATCCTTAACGAGATCTTTTATTTATTTTCTATTTCTAGTATTATATGCATTAAAATTACTATTAATTATACAAATGAAAGTAATCAAAAAAGCTTCTTATGTTATTAATTGGTATGACATCAATGTATTTATGCTTCTATGGTTTATGGTCAATAACTCAAAATTAATTGTCAAAACTCTTTCAGATCACTAAATAAGGTAAAGAATGATTTGTTTATTTGCAGTCCAAGATACTCAATTATTGTATATCTATATTTAAAGTTTTGCATGTACAAAACAATATTATGGATTTTTGGACTACAAATGAAGGGTCTCAAAATTTTCAGTTAAATATTTGTGCGTACCTGTTGAAATCCCTTGAGCAATTTGAGTCTCAAAGTGAATGCACCAACAATCTTTGCAAAAAAAATGCCCACAGTTGAGAGCATTAAATTTTTCTAAAGATAATAATGAAAAACAAACTAAACAATTCAATTCTGTAACATGATCATTGCAACTTATATCTGTGAATTTTAGAGAATTTATAGTAACGTCAGTGGTAATTTTTAGTGTATCGTCCTTGTATTTCATTAAAATATCTTGTAAAGACCATTTATTTTCATAAAGAAAAAGCTTGGCAAGAGAAGGAGTTATCTTGAGATTAGAACTTAGTAGTTCAACATTTTCATTTAACAATCGTTCCACATCTTCTACTCTCAAACAATCAAAAGCTGTAATCTCCAATTCTCTTAATTGTTGGTTGGAATCAATGTCATTGTCGGGTCCACTATCCCAAATCTGGTTACTGTAATAATCTTGATAATTACCGTCTCCACAATCTGAATCAGAGCATTCCATATCACTATTACATTCCATTCCTGACATAGTTATGAATAATTCAATTAAGTCATACTAAAAATATTCTACTGATAGTTGAATTTGTTGATACTACTGTTATAATTTCACAGACAAGGAATATTCATTTAAATACTGTCATAATCTGAGTAAGAGTTGTTTGATCATAAATCATCGCCTATATTATAATTTTTTGCTTAAAATACACTGTGATCGATAATAATTTATGACAAAATGTACAAATCTAAATATGGATGTACTTTTATAATAAGGAAACAAAGTGTTAGTATAAAAATGTTCCGTACATGAAAGTATGCAACTTTTCAATCAACTATAGGATAAAAACTGTAGGAAAACGATGCTCAGCGGCTTAGTGTGCTCAGTGCTGCCTCGAGTTTCAAGAAAATCAACTACTTTTGCATCTCCTTTTTTTTGGTTTGTGTCACTGGCTTTATGGCGGTCCAATAGCGTAAAGCTATATAAATCTATCTGAAGTATAATGGGGATCCGATACAGACCCACCCTTTAAATGAAAATAGTTTAATCAAAAAATTATAATCAATAAAAAAATTTTACAATCGGTTATCATTCAAGAATATAATTTCAAGAATATAATGTTACTAAGAAGATGTTGTATACAATTCATAAGATTAATTGTGTGTCTAGCGTTAATTGTTCAAAAGCAACCTGGAGTTGAGACTAGTTCAGCTTTTAATCGATAAAATTCGATGATAGAACTTAAATCTTACCAGTTCTAGCTATGTAGTTGAAAAAAACTGCGTGGATTTCTACTTGTGTTTTACGCGATACCGATTTTATCTGCATTTCATATGGGAAGTGTATGTATTTTTTTTTTATATAGATCTCTAGCAAAAAATTTCTGTAGGATCTCGCGAAATTTTTCTAAAGGATATTTTTACTGGATTTTAGGTCTGGTAATACTAGCTCTATTTTTGGGTAATCGAGCTAGAAACTTCTATCGAAAAATCCAGAGCTTAAACCGAGGTAAGGCCATTGCAAAAAAGCTTTGAACTACTCTGAATGACCTAGTTTAATTTTTTTTACGAACATCTACAGCGTCATAAAACCCACACAAAAATACACTCGGAAATCCACTTGGAAATCCATATAGAAATCGTGGTTTTTATTATTACACATCATGAGCTTGCGAATTGGAATCGCAAGTCCAGTTATAAAATGTTTTTTAAAAATGATAAAAAACTAAAAATATTTTTTAAAATAAAACAAAACATAAAAAAAGATGAGAAGGGTTTTCAATGGACGTTCGAGTTTATTAGTGTGGTTTTTCCGCTGGGGGGCGATGTGTTCACTCGTCAGCTAACACTCGTTCGGTTACTTTCAGAAATTGTTGTTAGAAATTTTGGAGATTCGATTGGAGAAGAAAATTTTCCGATAATTTATTTGCATACACTGCCTATAATAAATCATTGGCGAATAGAAAATCTACGATTTAAATTTTTGCTTTGCAATAAGGAGCTATTTGTGTAAACTATTAGAAAACTAATTGTGAGATAATGCGTGGCCGCGATTTCACGATCGTAAGTCATTTATAATTTCAATTAACGGTCCCGTAAGAACTAAAAATAAAAGACAAGAATTACTGCACGCTGATTTTTTTAGTTCTTACGGGACTGCCACTTTCAAGTTGTAGAGGCGCTAACAATCGTGAAATCGCCAATAGAAGCGGAGCGATTTATAAATTCGCGAAAATGGCATAGAACATTTAATAGATTTTAGTCATTCAGTCACAAGTCGATATTTTATCGAAACTTCAAGAGTACATTCGAAAACATTCATAAGCTGGGTCCAAAAAAAAGCTTCAAAAGACACAAGAATCTTCAGGTTTTTTTTTATCCTTTCAGGGAATTTCATTTAATTTTAATTTTTTTTAATTCAATTGATCCGTTTGTTTAGGTTTTAACTTTTTGTCGAATTTTTTTTCAATTACGTCATTAATCATTTGCATTTGTCTGAATGTTTCTATTGTAATAGTATCAAGTATTATATTAGCAAGTTATTAAAGGTCACTGCTTGATCAATGCACAATCAATGAGAACCGAACTCACCACCGTAAACATTAAAGAAACAGCCAGCAATGCATCGTGACCGTGTTTAACATCGCAATTGTGCTAGTGCATGATTACTACTCTTATAATACAATAATACAATAATCGTAAATCATACAAATTTCAATAGATCAATTAATCCGTCAAACTGATCTAATATGATTATTATTAAATAATCATATTTGTATGAGAACAATACATTGTGCAGTGTTCGTTTCTTTTTCAAAAAATAGACTTCATTACAATTTATATAAAGTAATGCATGGGTATGTATGTACGTGGATGCGTCATCCGCTCGGCTAACGACCGTGTTAGTTGTTATCTGACTTTCCGGCTTGACTCAACTGAGTAGTAAGAGGCAATAAGGACCAATAATTGTGACACCATGTTGGAATTTTGCACTGCAGTCTGCATGTAGGAAAGCGAAAGATTCCATCGACTTTAATAAATTTTTCGTCTAACTATCACGATTATTGAAACACTTTCAATGATACAACTATTGCAAAATCCGCCTTCGTCGTCGACAAGTTGTCGTTCTTTAAGATAAAAAATATTCTATTTACGAGGTGCTATTTATGCTATTAGTGGAAAAAATTTCGCTCATTGGTAGATCCATGAGCTTTATTGCTGCGTGTTTTGATCACATTTTCCAACTAAATTTAAATTATTGAATTGTGACGTTGTGTTTAATATGTGTCTGAAATGCTTGACATCTCGATTGAACATTTTCAACAGTAAATACTAATTTTAATATTACGGCTATGGTTATGACTCGTAATGCATTTGTGACTGATGATCATAGACTGAAACAAAACAGAAATATGTCAGCTACTGGAATACTCATATGTCATGTCAATTCTTATCCATTTCATGAAAGAACTTTATCATTAGAACATCCAGTGAAAATTGGGCGTTCAGTTGCAAGAGTTAAAGCTTCAAATGACAATGCCATTTTTGATTGTAAAGTGTTATCAAGAAACCATGCTTTGTTGTGGTATGAAAGTGGGAAATTTTTCTTAAAGGATACTAAAAGCAGCAATGGTACTTTTGTTAATAACAAACGTCTAAGTCCATCTGGTGAAGAGTCCATAGCTTGTGAAATATGTTCAGGAGACATTGTTCAATTTGGTGTTGACGTTGTTGAGAGTACTAAAAAAGTTACTCATGGATGTATAGTAGCTACTTTAAAACTTTATTTACCTGATGGAAAAGAGGCTAAAGCATTATTTTCAAATTCTATTGCCTATGTCAACATTACTCTTGAAGATCTTTACAAATTAAATCAATGTATTCAAGAAGCAGGACGGAGAGAAAATGCTCTAAGATCAAAACTAGATTACATGCAGCAGTTGTTAGAACAAACAAGAATTGCAACTAATCAAGGTTGGAAGGCTTTAGTATTAGAAGATTGCTTATTGTCTCGGCTGGAAATGTTGGAAAGTCAAGTATTAGTCTATTCCAAAAATTTTAATGAAGATAAATTAAAAATGGAAATGTTATGTTTATTGGAAGATAAAGTACAATATCAAACTGCTACAAAAGAAATTTTGCAGAAAAAAGTTCAAGAAAAACATGATATAGTCAGTAAAATTCAACTTTTGAAGTGCAGATTGTGTCAATGTCAAGATGAAAGCCAAAGTTTACAAGCTGTTTTAAGGAAAAATCAAAGTGAACTCCAAGATCTCGCAATTAAGCATACAAAAACTCAACAAGTTTTACAAGAAACAACCAACAAACTTTCAGAAGCTGAAAATAAACTAAAGGAAATGATTCAAAAAAGACATAATGAAAATGAAGATAAATTAAATGAAATCAAAAAATATAAGTACTCTGATCACAATTTAATTATGAATTATAATGATTCAAAATTAGATTCAGTAAATATTCACAAACAAATGAGTGCTTTAAAAAACTTTATCAAAACACTGCAAGATACCAACAATGAATTTTTCATAAATCAAGAAAGTTTAATCGAATTCATAAACAGAATTCTTAGTCACTGGGATTCAATATACTTGAATATTCTCAATAATGACTTTCATAAAAATCAAAATGATGATCATTCATTAGTCTCTTTGAATGATATTGAAAATGATCATACTACAGCTATGTTTTGCAGTAAAAATGATATCATCAATACTTGTACTAAAAATTATGTAGGAGAATGTGCACCAACTAGTCAAAAAATATTCTTCATATCTGATAAATATACTAACTTGAAGCAACTAAGACAATATTACATAAAAAAAAGTATGTCTCTACATTCACGGTTCTCTTTTGATCCAACTAAAGACATAAAAAGTTTGAATTTCAAGTGTAATAATACTTCAGATTGCATTCAATTTTTATTAAAATTTCCTAGCATTAAATACAATTTAAAAAAGAAAATATGTAAAGATCTTTTTACATCGTTAGAATTTCAGTCTTCTAATATGTCAAATCAACAAAACAAACTATGCAAACAAATTGATGAAAAAGAAATAAAAAATCTTTTGATTGGCCAAGCTACAAAATTAAAAAAATTTGCTGACACAATAAATGATAATGTAAATAAAAGTTTAAGTGAAGATTTTTGCATTAACCAATTAATTGAAAAATGCATTTCACTCAGGGAACTTCCATGTTCAAATGATGCAGAATTCCACAGCGATGCTAATCCAAAGTCTGTAAAAGATTGGCTATTATTAAATTCGATTGAAACAAACTCGAAAAATAATATCAAACATGATATAAATTTATGGAAAATTCAATTACAAGCTAAATATCTTAAAGAGTTAAGTGAGCAATTAGTTATGATGAAAGAAAAATATAACATGAGCCTTTCTGAAAAATTGATTATATCAAAAAAATATCTTTCATTAAAAGCTAAGTGTAAATCCATTTCATATAAATCTCACGTTATATCAATTTATTATGTACTTCCATTAGTACTTGCCTTGATATGGATGCTTATCGAGAAGTTGTTATAACTAGCTATTCTAATTTAGTTTTAAGATAAAAATTTAATTTGTACATTTCAGTGATTCATAAATGATTATTAATCTATACCATTTTTTATGTTTATTGTAAACCTACTTCATTTTAAATTGTTATCGTCGTCCAATATGACAAAAAAAAAATGAAAACTGAATTTTGCTTTAGTAGTTCAAAAAACAGTTTTGATAATCTGGAAAATTATAAAAGTTTACTTTCGTTTATTATTTTGTCAAGTCTTTTGTTATTTTTGTGTTAATGCCTAAATGGAAATTGTTGATGCTTTAATAATTTAATTAATCATTAAGAGAGTCAAAAAATGTTGTAAAGATTATGTTCTGAATACATTTAACAGTTACATCAAATTAAAAATAATATTCATTTACTCCTAAGAAATCAACCATTTTCAAACAGGTTTCAATATTCTTTTAAGCTGGACAAACTTTGTAATAACAACTTTAAAGGCTTTTTAATTGTTGTTTACATTTTACAAGAGTTATCATTTTTATATTACAAGTTTATACTAAAAACTAATATTTTATAATAAGTAAGTTCTTGGGTCAATTGCTATTGTTAAAAACTTACAAACCACCATGTAAAGTTTAAATTAGTAATAAATAACTCAACCGTTGTAAGTTTTGATATTAAAAATTTTTTAGACTCAATCAATATACAATAATTGAATTTAATAATTTGTTTCAAATACTATTATTAATAAAAATATTATAAGCATTTTCAAAAACCAAGTCACTTACAATATCTTATATGAAATTGAAAGTTTATAAAAACTATTTTGAGAAAACCTTGATAATTTTCTGCAGTTTCCACAGACTTTCTTAAAATTACAATCTCATATACATTAAGAGATCTTTTGAAAGAACTCAATTTAAATTCAAAATATTTTCAGGACCAAAAAAATGACATCCTTTTTTTCTTGTACATCCCACAGAATCGAAATAAACTTTCATTTCAATTAATTTTTTTTATAAAGGAAATTGGAATTAAGAAAAAAACGTTACCCAAGCAGAATTGGAAAAATATTGTGTACTACCACATACATCTCTAAGCAAAATTGATCGGAATCAAAGAAAATGTTTAAAATTGCTTACTATAGTTTTATCTATAATTAAATAGGTTCATGATAATCTATTCAAAATATTATTTTCATAAAAAAAGATTTGAAAATTTCGGTAGAAAAATTAACACACAAAAAAAATAGAAGGATTTTTAAAGTCTCGGCTGACTCTACTCGATATATTTTCATGTATTTTAATCCTAGCTGATTATGAATAATCAAAGTTTATAGCTAGTTGCAATATTTTTTGCTTATAAAAACTTACTACAAAACAGAAAATAAGTTTTTCTGCCAAACGATGATTACATTAAAAATTTTCGGTTCATATTTATTCAAAAATTTTTATAGATTTTTTTTGTCTGAGGCTTAGTTTACTAGCTAAGTCGAATATGCGTAAAACCGATATACATTTACAATTTTCGACTCAAAAGCTTATAAAAGTTCACTCCAATTTATGAATATTTGTACATTTATTATTGCCTACCAGCTCGAAGTTTAAACAAATAGAAAAAAACATTTTGACATCTTGAAAATTTAATAATTTAAAAAACAAATTAAATCTTTTCCATGTCACATCAAACTCTTTTGAAAGAAATTTTATGCGCCTTCCAATTGCTATAAAATTTGATATATACATCCGCATTTAGCAGATTTCAATAGAAATTAAAAACATCTCAAATTAATGATTTTTCATTTAAATTTTATCAGTCATAGTTATTTATTTGCAATGAAATATATAATTTTTTAAAATCCAACCTACCTTTTTATAAATCATCAGTTTTCATAGGTAGATAGAAATTAATTGTAAAAAAGACTATTTCGTAATTATAAACCTTTATTTTCAACCCGAACTTAATTGTTTAATTAATAAGGGATTATTCATATAATTTTCTAAATATTATGCTTCCAGAGAAAATTTCTATCTTTACTCGAGAATTATTAAATTTCTTTAATCGTAAAATTTATCACATGAAAACCAGGTTATTCGGTAAATAGTCCAACCAGTTTTTGACAACTATAATGATCTTCATAACTCGACAGCTTGCTACTAATAAGATTCTATATAATAGAAATCAATTTTTTTGAGAAATCTGTATTCAACCAAAAATTTTACGTATTCAGGTAACGTGTGAATGCTTTCAAGTACCCCTTAGCAAAGGTTGCAAGATATTTCGATTGCTAATCGCGACTGTGAATCCATTTGAAAGATGTTTCATCAAAAAATATCATAGACTCGCTAGCACGGGTACTGATTTGAGGCAAAATAGAAAACATTATGGGACTATTATATTCAATTTATAATTTGTTGATAATCATTAATTTTTGTTAATTTTTATTTATTGAATAGCTTTTTTATGTTTATCGAACCAACCCAATTTTTCAGGTTGATCCGCAACGATAATAGTTTTTCCTATGTATAATGATTGGTGGCCTTGAGAAAGGCCGATTGTTTAGGTGGATCAAAAGAGCAAGGTAATTTACTTCGAGCTGGTGTACTTAGTTACGGCTTTGGTGCCTTCAGAGACAGCGTGCTTGGCGAGCTCACCAGGCAACAGAAGCCTGACGGCAGTTTGGATCTCCCGGGAGGTGATGGTCGATCTCTTGTTGTAATGAGCCAAACGTGAAGCTTCGGCGGCGATGCGCTCGAAGATGTCGTTTACGAAACTGTTCATGATGCTCATGGCCTTGGAGGATACACCGGTGTCGGGGTGAACCTGCTTCAGGACCTTGTAGATGTAGATCGTAACTTTCCTTCCTCCTCTTCTTCTTGCCTTTCTTGTCGCTCTTGGAGATGTTTTTCTGGGCTTTGCCAGACTTCTTGACAGCTTTACCACTGGTTTTCGGTGCCATTGCAGAGCTGGAGTCTCTTTACGGATTCGGTGAATACGAAAGAATGTGCCCGGCCGCAGTTCGGCGACTCCATTTATCTAAAAAACTGTGCGGCGCGCGACGCGGTAACGCGCCAAGCCCCCCCACTCCTACTCAGCTGCTTTGCCCCCTATTCGTTCGCGCGCCATCTGATTTTGGGTATAAATAGCTTCACGCCGCCTCTCGGCGTACAAATCGCATTCGTGCCTTCTCTCAGTCTCACGTACGAATTCTACCTAACCTCTCGCAACTATGTCTGGACGTGGAAAGGGTGGTGCCGGCAAAGCCAAGGGAAAGTCCAAGACCCGCTCGACTCGCGCTGGACTTCAATTCCCAGTGGGCAGAATTCATCGTCTGCTCCGCAAAGGCAACTATGCCGAGCGAGTTGGTGCTGGAGCTCCAGTCTACTTGGCTGCCGTCATGGAATACTTGGCCGCTGAGGTTCTCGAGTTGGCAGGTAATGCCGCTCGTGACAACAAGAAGACGAGAATCATCCCCAGACATCTCCAATTGGCCATTCGCAATGACGAAGAATTGAACAAACTCTTGTCCGGAGTTACCATCGCCCAGGGTGGTGTCCTGCCAAACATCCAGGCCGTACTTCTGCCCAAAAAGACTGAGAAGAAAGCTTAAATTTCTTCACCAACCACTTGACAAACAACCGGCCCTTCTCAGGGCCAACAAATTATTACAACATAGGAATATATCTATTCATTGACCATACTTGAAATAAATAATTTCTCATAATAACAAATACGCGATGTACGAGTAACGATTAAAGAATATAATAACAATAACAAATGTGAAAAAGTTCATATTTCACATTGTATGCAAAACATTACGTTTTGTAACTTCGAATACCAAGTCCATGCACAGACCGGTGACAGTAAATATCGTGTCAACGTTTCTTGAAAACTAGATAATTTCATCTCGAGTCCCCAAATGCGATGCCCGCGAGAAACTATCAAACAAAATCACACAACAAAAAACATAGAAAACAAAAATGATTCGAGCGAGCAAACTATTATTTTTTACCGAAGAAATTCAAAGGTTTTCTATTTAAATTTCATCGTGAAACAAGAAATAAATATTTTTAAAAAATATGATCAATCAGAAAATGATCGTAAAAATTATCCTTTATCTTAGGCGTTGAAAATTTTCATAGTCATGGGAAATCGTAAAGTCGTTTAGAAAAGAATTTAGTAAAAATTGAGTCTTGCGATCTAAATTTATATAACCTTCTGTACGATGGAAATACAGTGGAAAATATCCATTTTTAGTCCGACTTCAGAATGCCTCTGATAAGTAAAAAAAACCGCTGCCAATCTATTGGCAAAGTGCTTCCTCATAGAAATATTTTGGAACTAAGGTACTCATTTTTTTGATGAGTAATTTTCGTTTATGAGTAATTTTGTGCTTATTGTACGAATTCTTTAGCTAAACGCGAGCATGTAAGGGTTAAAATATCGCACGGTTAAACTATTAAAAATCTCTAAAGATTAATAGATTCACGCGACGTGTATAAAACATTCATCTGCATAGATAATTGACACTTAAAACTCAAAACTTAAAAAAAAAAAAAAAAAAAAAAAAAAAAAAAATTTCTAATTAAATATTTTTAAAACTACTATTCCGGCATCATCGTTGAGAAAATCGACAACGAATACATTTTATTTTAACGACATTCACCGTACCGTTTTCGAGATTTTGCTGCGCACATACATACATACACACACACACACACACACACACAACACACAACACACACACACACACACACACACACACACACACACACACACACACACACACCACACATACACACACACACACATACTTATGGACATTTGTTAGGAATTCGATCTAGTTTCCAAAACTCCAAACGAAATTTTCCTACGACGTCTGGTTCAAAAGTACGTTTTCGAGCCTATCACAGAGCTTCCTCGTTGAGGAAGCAATATATTTGAATCTTGCTTTTCATATTTTAAATAATGTTGATTTCATACAGTAAACATGGATAAAAATCTTGTACCACACTGGTCGAATGTACGATGATTTAACGATTGCGTACGCAATAGGCATAAACGTACTTCGCTAGAACAATAATATTATTGAAGCCCCAACGGAAATTTTTCTTATGAAAAAGTTTTGTAAAGTCTTAAAAAGTCTTTATAAGTCTTATAAATGTACGAAATTCGTACACCTGATTAATCATTTGAAAGAGTTAATAAGAGTTTTTAAAAATTCATAGAACCTTGTGGAAACTCAATTTTTTGGCCAGTGTTAAATTTTTTTTCATTTATTTTTTTTTATGTATCGTTCATATGCTTGCCCCTATAGTTGTTTCACCATGATTTTTAGTGAGCGTTGATATTAATCAAAAACGTTTTTAAAACTATTAAAAACTCTTATCAACACTTGATAACTCTCTTCAAAACTCTTTATAATTCTTTAAAACCATTAAAATTACTTTTAAAAATTTTTTTTCTGAACATTTTAGAAACCCAATATCAGGTTTCACCTAAATTTATAAAAATATTTTATATCAATTGAAACTCTTATAAAAATCATGGTACGAAATCCGGACATTTATAAGAATTTGAAAGACTTATTCAGACTTTTAAAGAGTTTTTAAGAGTTTTTAAGAGTTTCTGACTTAGTGTGGCGATCAATTTCCGTAAGGGAATGTTTTTTATTTTTAAATAATATGGTATTTGTGTATGAAAACAAACTTCTGATGTTTTCAAATTAAGTAGAGCCAACTTTGAGTAAATTTTTATGCTTAAGCTTCGGCAAAAAAACGCATCAATTAAATTTTTCAAGATTTAACTTTTTGAGTATGAGATCAAGTAGTATAGAATAATTAGTTCTTTTGCCAAAATCTCTAATAATGTGTGTGCAAATAAATCAATTTCCTCGTTTTATAAATATGTAGTCCTGAAAAGGACTGTTGGTTAATAAATCTGGATGAGTAGAAGCTTAAGCACGTTCTCCACGAATACGACGGGCCAATTGAATGTCCTTGGGCATGATGGTGACACGTTTGGCGTGGATGGCGCACAAGTTCGTATCTTCGAAGAGTCCAACGAGGTAGGCCTCGCTGGCTTCCTGCAGGCCATCACAGCCGAGCTCTGGAAACGCAAGTCAGTCTTGAAATCTTGAGCGATTTCACGAACCAGACGCTGGAAGGGCAGCTTGCGGATGAGAAGCTCAGTGCTCTTCTGGTAACGTCTGATCTCTCGGAGAGCCACAGTTCCGGGCCTGTAACGATGGGGCTTCTTGACTCCGCCGGTGGCTGGGGCACTCTTGCGAGCGGCCTTGGTAGCCAGTTGTTTGCGCGGAGCCTTGCCTCCGGTGGACTTGCGAGCGGTTTGCTTGGTACGGGCCATAGCGACTGAAATTGGTGTATGCGCTTCGGGAGAACGATACGAACGTTATGTGTCTGCAACGGCTGAAATGCGCTTCTTTTATATCACTTTTTCGTGTGGTAGCTTGGCTAGGCTTGGCTTGGTAGAGGGGAGCCGTGGGCAGGCCGAAGGGGGGACCGCACCGCTTGGCCGGCTATAAAACCGTTCGCTTGGCTCCCATCGGCATCAGTTCGTTGCTCCCCGTCGAACAGTAAACCCAAAGCATCTCTCATCATGACTGGACGTGGAAAGGGAGGAAAAGGATTGGGAAAAGGAGGAGCAAAGCGTCACAGGAAGGTGTTGCGTGATAACATCCAGGGAATCACCAAGCCTGCCATCCGCCGTCTGGCCCGTCGTGGCGGAGTCAAGCGTATTTCTGGCTTGATCTACGAAGAGACTCGTGGTGTCCTCAAGGTCTTCCTTGAGAACGTCATCCGTGACGCTGTCACTTACACCGAGCATGCCAAACGCAAGACGGTCACAGCCATGGACGTAGTATACGCTCTCAAGAGGCAGGGACGCACCTTGTACGGTTTCGGCGGCTAAACATCTAGCCTTAACCATCTCATAATAAAAACAATCGGCCTTTTTCAAGGCCACCACATACTTCTAACGTAGATCAAACTCTCAAAACTTGAAATAAATTAATTAATACTAATAAATTATTAGTGCTCAATTCACTCGTTCGAGTATTTATTGGTTACTATTATATTTTAAAATGGTAAGATGGTTGAAAACAATGTTCTAATGATTGTAATTAGAGTAAATACGCTAAGCTAGGAGTAAATATACGAATGCCAAGCGGTAATTTAATGGAAGCATTCTCTAACAGGGCTTTTTCACAGTCGTCAATGACGGTCCTAATCGATCAGCTGATTTGACTGGAGGCAAAACAAACCGACCGACCGTATACTTTACATGTTAAAGTCGCTTGATAAAAGTACTTGTAAAAAGTTTACTGTTGTAAAAAAATAAATGAAAAATACCTGGGCGTAGTATACAACCTCAAGATTACGTACATATAATTTTTTGTCGGAAAATATTTACGCTTTGTCCAAAAAAAAATCATAAAAATTGAGAATTTTTTAAGCTTTTTCCATGCGACTGAGTGACTTCAAAGTAAACCATTTATAATAATATAATGCAAAAATTGCCTCATACAAAATCTAGTAATGAAATTATTGTTCAAGTAAAAAAATATTTATATACATCCTCATATACTGTATATCTTCAAGATTTTGTAAATGTAATCTGATTTTGTATTATATATTGGCTGTGACAGAAAAATTTTTCAACATTTTGACATTTTCAGCTACACAAAAAAAATGTTACTACTCAATTTTTGCACGTATTCACTCATTTTCGCAAGATTTATATAGACGCGGGTTTGGTTTGTGAGTTGCTGAGTTGTGCGAAAAATCCAATAATTCTGAGCTAGCTCTATTCATTAAAAAACCAGCGAAGCAGAATTTTAAGCTACAAAAGTGCATCGTACAAATACGGCTGTATCTCAGCGAAACTTGCGAATTTTTTAAATCTAAAAACGGCATTGGAAAGGTGAAAAAAAACCTATCAAATAGTTGTATGCAATTTTTTTTATGAGTGATTATACTCAGACATTTTCTTAAAAAAACGAATAAATTTTTCCATTTTTAAATTTTTCAATGTTGTTTTTTGGGATAAAGTCGTACTTTTCTAATAATATTAATGTGTGTACTAATATATACCATTTGATTCGTCATAAAAAATCCTAAATTTCGTTAGTGTCAACAAATTTTCTAGATTATTTCTGTTCATTTGCCGCTCGCTCGAAAATGAACTTTACGAAATTTGCGAAAAAAACGATCGAAAAAGTGTATTTTTTTCAATGAAATCTCACTCATGGGTCAAACCTGACTACGGCATTCGATTTTCCAGACAAAAATACGTAAATAAATGTATTGTTGAGATTATTTTTACTCTCAAAACAGAGTTTGAAATAATTTGAATGGTTGGCCGATTTTGCTCCTTTTTAAGAGCACGTTTTTAAACCTTAAAAATCTATCGACACCGGTTCCCAACACTTTTCAGAGGTTCTGAACCCGGCTTTTTTTTCTTAAAGACTTGAACTTTAAGAATCTCCATGACATAGACGCGATTTTGAACATTTTGAAAAAGCGAACCACCCTAATAAACATGAGCTTTGCTCATTGTCACGTCCATTATTGATTTTGAGTGCATTTTAAGCGAATTCCGCCTAGCACATCAATAGCTTTACTTTAAATGGCATAATTCATATTCCTTTAGTTCTCGATTTTTAGGAAAAGATACCAATAATATTAAATCCAAAATCAAAAATGTCTGTAAATGACTGGAACAGTGAACAGTTCGAGTTATAACATTCTGAAAATAAACCGGAAGAAACTTAACGCGGCAGTCAGTAGTTCTCAGAGAACTACAATCTTCAAATCGTAGCTAATGCATAAATAAAATAAAACTAAAAATTGGCAATCGTTGCAAAGGTGGTTTTTGCATCAAAAGTTAAAAAGAATAGTTTACGACAATAGTTAAATGTTATCTTGCAGTATGCCAATTGTTTGCATATATGTATCTGTAAGTAGCCTTATGTTAGGAAAAAATCCGACAATTCCAATCGTGATAAAATTAAAAAATAGTGTAGAATCATACATTTGAGAAGTAAACAATTATTTATTTTTTAAACAGTCAGAAGAATAACAAAGTTATATGTACATTTTTACAAACAACCGCATGGATCATAAAAAACAACCCTAAATAGAGGTTTGAACAAGAAAACACAATCTCTTATACAATTTTCAACTATTACATTTTAGCAGTAACCAACGATGTAAAATTTGCCTGCTTACTTTCTTTAAGTATAAAAAATATTCAATTATTTCTAGAGGCACTAGCTTTGACCGTCTGTTCTTTTAACCATTCTCGTTTTGATGCCCTATCATTTAGTTTTTGTTTAAAATCTTGAAACATAACTTCAATGCACGGGTAAATAATTGGCAATAATTTGAGTTGTGACAAACTCACATGCATGAAATCGAAAGCAACACCAATGCGACTAAAATCAATATTAGATTGATCTTTGTCCGGAAGCATTGGTAATTTACTGTAACGCTGTGAAAAATGTGTTAGTAACGTGAATTTAGCTTCAGCTCTAATACCAATGTTAATTGCTTGAGAGATAGTTGAATGCCGTTTTATCACGGCTTGGTGCTCCAAACCATCTTCCATAGTTGCTTCGTGAATGAGTAAATCGCTGTGTTTAGCCAATTCAACAAATCTATTACATGGAATTGTATCACCACTGAAATAAATAATGAAAGTTAAAATATCAAGTTTAATATTTGAAAGAAAAATATCTTTTATATTAAAATGATTAAAATTACTATTTAGAAAACTTTTACTCTACCTGTAAGATATTTTTTGGCCATTTTTCAAAGTTATTGTAACACCATAAGCAAAAGGACAGTGTGTTACAAAACAGGTACTAATATTTTCAATTCCTAGTGCATTATACATATCCTTTGATGTAATGGGAGACAAAATTGTTTTATTTTGTAAAATATCTCTATTAGAAACTAATCTTATTAAATTAGTAATAGATTCAAAACGATTATGATAAAAGTTTAAATATGAAGCTATTTGTTGAGGTGCTAGTACAAATAAATGCTCATTTGTAAATCTTTCTCTGTGTTTTAAGATTCCAATTAGTCCTAAATGATGATCAGCATGCAAATGAGAGATGTAAATGGCCTGAAATTTTTTTTATTCATTAAAATTTGTATTTGTTTAAACATTATATTTTAATTAATATTACCTTTATAGATTTAAATATACGTTCAGAACCTTTGACTCCAAAAAATCGAATTATTTGTCCTGATGTTCCCTCTCCACAATCCAAAATAATACTGCGATCTTCATCTAGTTGCAATAACATTCCACTTGTATTCCTTATTTTGTTTGGTACTGAAGAGCCAGTTCCTAACATCAATAGCTTTGGATATTCGCTATTATCTAGAAATTTTGTTGCAGCGTTAACTTCTGTTTGAGCTTCGGCAAGAGCATCTAGAAAACCATCAGTGTCGAATGCACGTTTCACATATTTTTCAGGATTCAAATAAACAGTAGTTGGTTCAAAGCCTGTGAGTGGTCGTAAGTGTATAGAATTGAGAGTTTTCACATTTTTTATTATAAGATCATCTGGAACCTGCTTAAAATGAGAAACAATGTAGTCATTTCTATTTATTCAAAATCTATTATATTTACCTTTAAATTATTTTGATTGTCTTCTATTTTAGTATTGTTGGTAATACTTTCTTTTTTATTTAGATTATCAGAATTTTGTTGAGAAAATGACTGTTGATTTTCAAAAAATGGAAATATAGTAGGATGAACTAAATGAAGCTGATGTTGCATTTTGTGCATAGCTTCACTCGCACAATCTTGATTACTTTCATTAACTATTATATGTTCAGTATCCGAACCAAATTTACGCATCCATTCTTGATATTTTGGATCGTATAATATATTATCAGGTGTAAAATGAATAATATGATTGACTCTATCTTCTTGTTTTGGATTATTGTTTTGTTGATATTTTATAAAAGAGGGATTCTGAACAAAAATGTCAAGATAATCTTCATTTGGACATTCAGCGACTGTAAAAAAGTATTTTATAGTATCTTAAAATCTATATTAATTATAATTATAATTTAACTTATTTAATTCACAACTTACCAATAAATGTAGAGCCAGGATGATCAGATGTAAAAACATCTTTACTTTTAACAATGATATTATTTGGTAGAATAACATCTTCACCGTTTCTGAGTTTTGATATATCTGGACCTGGTTTAATACCTGCATCTACACATTTTTCTAAGTTTAGCGTTCCAGGCTTTGGATGTATTTTACAGATATAAGTCATGATACTATCTATTCTTCTTTTATCAGTCATTATTAATCTAGGAGGAGTTGCTGTAAGATGATTTGGAGTACGATTTTTTATACTGGTTTTGTTATAGTCATAATAATTAATATCTGTATATACACTGTTATCTACATAATAAGAATTATTTTCATTGGGAATTTCAGTAACTACTTTTGGATTTTTCATTTCAACATATGTGACAGCCATAACATGATCTCTAAATATATGATCAGTGTCAGCAGGAACAACTTTCATTTCATCCAAAGTTACAAAATTTTTGGTTGCTTCAATAATGTCAATCAAACCCTTAGGGCCATGTAGTTGAATTGTTGAGACTCCTGTATTTTGAATAGTAAGAGTGACTCCAGGTAAACCGCCAAAGTTTTTCCATGAAGATCTGGTTATAAATATATGATTTATCTGTGTCAATCTACTTATATGTTCATTGAATAATCGTTGCGTACCTTCTCCACAATTGAAAAGGTAATGCATATTATCCGTGACAAGTAAAACTGCTTTATTCTCTGCATGACTTCCATTACCAATTATCTAAGAAAATACATAATAGTATTATAACATTAAGTAAATCATAATTCTATCAATTCGCAAAATTATACTTACTTTGAGGTATATTTTTGATGGTATAGATCTAGGAGTTTGTGCTTTCAAACGTGTCCGCTGTTTTTGCAATTCTAACAAATAAACATGTTGATCTTTCGGGGTAATGAATGGTCGAAATTTGTTTTTGCTATAACTTCGAATAATCGCATAATTTTTAACCCAAGTTGAATAAACTTTGTCAGTTAATCTAAGTTTACTGAAGACCATGTTTATTCTTTATCAAATAGAGACAGGATTGACAAACTCAAATTTTGTATGACTATATCACATATGATGCCGTGAAATATTCAATATAGACAATTTCTTTACCGTTTTTGAATTATTTCATTTTTTTTTTGCCTTGACAATAAGAGAGAGCAATGAGCACGAAAATGATACGCACTGTGTCGTTCGATCGTAGCAGACGACTATTTGAATTTTCTTCTTTACCCACTTTACGCGGCATCTTATTAACCATTTGAAGTAAAAGTAGTCTGACCCGGAATATTTGATATAAATTCAGATTTATTTCTTTTTGAACTCGGTATAAGTTTCTTCTTCAGATTATAAAAACAAAAAAAACCAATATATTTTGAGTATTTCCTAACTTAACAAAATTGTATCAAAAATGAATATCATTAAAGGTTTATTTGACTGTGTTTCCAAATATTTTAAATTAATTCTTTGCAGTTAAAAAAAAAATAGTTTTGTGAGTAATTAATTAATAACGAAAGGAATGAAATATGTTTTATCAAAGTCAAAAATAGTTTCCAATTTCTCTTTGTTGTATATACTTTCACTCAAATATAATACGATAAATAATGAGTTTCAAAAAAATAAACATTCAATTTATGTCGTCATTTATTAATTTAATTGTCGTGTTACTCTGTGAAATATACTTTCTTATACTTTAAATTCAACTTAAAGTTTTGTTTACAAAAACGTCACAATTTTGAAATGAAAAGATAATCGACTGAATGATTTAAAATTTACCACATGATTTCTTTTGCACAGTGTACTTATAAAAAATGTTATTTGTACATATGATCTCCTATTAACTAGAAAAAATGTGACGGATTTAAGCTAATGTCTTGTTTGTTTTTATAGTAATGATAAAAACTAGATAGAACTTCTGATAAATATCTGTATTAAAATGAAATGGAAAATGGAAGAATCCGTATTAAAACATATTCGTAGTAACTGTTCATGTTCTTAAAATTCATATATTTGTACACGTAATTTTAAACTTTTTTATTTTTATTTTCGGGTAGCCTTTTTAAAATGAATCCCAAAAACTCAAGGGATTTCAATTAAGATTAAAAAACACGGAGTGTCTATTCGGTTGAAACAGACAATTATACCCAGGTAAAAATAGTATATCAGATCTGATATATAAGTTCTGGTGAACGCACATCAGATCTTATGCCAGATCTTATATCAGAAATTGCATACGATAATCGACATTAGAACTTACATCAGATCTGATATCAGATCTAATGTCAGATATGAAGTGACTGTGATGCCTTTCATTATTTAATAAATAAGTTTTTTTAATAATTAAAATTGAATAATAAATCTTAAACAATAAAAATGATCGAATTAATTTAAATTCACTTTATCAAAAACCCAAACATAGGAGGAATTATTCTTAAAGATATTATCAATATGATTATTTAAAAACAACTAAATTTATTATTAAAATTTAATTATTAATATATTTATTGTTTAAACAATTAGGAGCGATACAGTCGTTTCGGATCTGACATTAGATCTGATGGAAGTTCTGATGTCGATTATCGTATGCGAATTCTGATATAAGATCTGGCATAAGATCTGATGTGCGTTCACCAGAATTTATATCAGATCTAATATCAGTTCTGCAGTCAGATCTAAAATACCATTTTCACCTGGGATTATGACAAGTTTCCACTTTGCATCACATTCTTCGTACCATTAAATACTTTTTTCCAAAAACTAATGCCTCGTCATTAATTCATATAGTTAATTTCATTTTTATCAACTAAAAATTTTTGAGTATTGAGTGACTCTAAAAAGGTACACAGTAATATTTTAATCAACCACTTTATTAATGAATAATTATGTTTATAAATATCGAAAAAAAAGATTCTAAAGTTTGATTACGCAAGCGTTATTCAAAATAATGTAGCTCTAGAACTTGAAAGGAATCAAGATCCAAATTCACGTTTGAAGGAGTTTGTAGCGCCTATTTATTAAAATTATATAAAATTTTTATGGAATCATCATCACATTTAACAACGTCGATCAGTGGTACAAAAAAACTTAACATGCGAAAGAAAATGAAGCGATTTTTCAGCCAGCACACATTGTTCCGACGAATTTTTTCTTTTGCTATAGCTCACGAAATTTAAAAGTCTTCTTTGTCGAGGACTAAGCTCGCCTACGCTTTTTTTCCTCGCCGTAGATCGTATTCGAACGACAGTCTTGATTGATATAAAAGACTGATGCAGTGAAAGAGCCGAAGGAGCCAGGCTCGTTTAGAGAGAGAGAGTGTGTGTAGGCAAATGCGCTATATGTATATGAGTGTGTCAACTTCATACATATATACAGGTTGGGCAGATGCAGACGCTCTGTTGAATGGATCTGCAGCGGGAGGACTGCGAAACGCCCACGTCATTTGATAGCAGAGCCTCGTGAATGGACTCGGCTATGGATGGCAACTGCTGGTCCTGAGCCAGTGCAGAGCTACTACGCGTATTGATCGGAGCGCCGCGGCGAGGGCGCGCGTGCTCCATCGACCCGCACGCGTCGGACGAGCTTTTCTCCTGCTGCCTCAACCTTTATTGTGTACGATGATACGACGACGCCAGCTGGGTTTGCGCGCGCGCCTCGCCTTTCGTGTATACATACATTTTCATTCATAAATTTGCCGTACTTAGGGGGCTTGTCGTGCTAAGCATCTCGCGGTATACGCCAGTAACTAGCTCAACGGACCGGTTCATTCATGCACGACGTACGCTCAATTTTTGGTCCCAATGATTTCCATGAAAATTGCCTTATTTCATATTTTATTCATTTGTATAAGTTGCTATTGAGCAGCGGCATCGTCACATCGGCAATTTAAATAATTATTATAGTAGTGCAATTGAACATTTCTAATTTTCAACTCTTTGATCTACAAACCGTTCTAACTCATACAAATATTACCTTCGAAAAAAATTCTTTAACTCATACAGAAACCTTCTCTATTTTATAAATTTAGGTGATTGTTTCCGTTTTTCTTGAAAGAAATTTGTGTACATTGACCTCTTTAATTCATAATTTTGTACGTTTACAAGTTAATACGAACGTAAGACAATGAAGGGAATAATAGATTAGTTTCGCCCAATCCAAAAACCTTTGCAAATAAAAAATAGAAAAAATTTGAAAAAATCCTTTATTTCCTCTAATTCTTTTCAAACGTCCGTGATTTAAAAATTTCCTAATTTATAAACCTCATTTTCACACGGATCCGTAAAATTTGAATTAGGAATGTTCGACTCTACTTGCATAATAGGTTTGAGGATAATAAATTCAGAATGACTCAAAGAGCATCTTATTTCATCGTTGAATTTTGAAACTGTCTCATTATACGGTAAATCTAAGATCAAGTCAAAATTAGAATATGATTGCAAGCTCAAATTACCCCATATAACAATTTTTCGAGTTGTGATTATTTATATCAAGAGACAGGATTTCAAAAAATTGCTCGAAGAAGCACCGTCGTAAAAGCACCAGACCCTGTCACTAAGTACAAAAGCTCATTTCTGAGCGAATTAGTTATTCCATTCACGATAATTGTCTGTCTTTATACATTAGGTAGAGTATGCTCCTTTTTTGAAGCTACCTCTCTTTGCTCGTAGTTTTTTCCAGTGCGCGCCTGATTGTTATATGTTCTTATGCTAATAAATTTTTAAATGAACTACCAAAGCTAAATATCTTAGTAAATAATAGGATATTTTTGTCTATCAATAAATACTATGCATAAATGTAAAAAAAGAAATTAAAAAATGAACTATTTTTTAAAATATAATCTACAAATTTTCTCGCTCTAGGTAATATAATAAAATTTGCAAGCTTTTAAAATATCTCAAAATTATTCAACAATATTATCATTTATTACTATAGCTTTTATAAAATGTATATTTAAAGCTATTGTGAAACACTTAAAAATTTACACGACGTTTTGTACAATTTATAAATTATAAATCAAGAAAAACATTGATATTATAAGTTATATTTACAATTTTACATCAAACCGCACAGAATAGCTATTAATATTTTACAACTCTCTGTATAAACAGCTTATTCAATGTGTGACAAAAGTATTACATGTAAAAATAAAAATAATTTTATTAAAATTTGAGTTCTTACGTTTCAGGATGGACTTATCGTCTTGTACTTATTTTGAACTGAAAGAATTTCCGGTTGTTCGTGTTGATTTTACAAACATAGTTTGTTTGTCCTTATGATAGTTGTTGAAAAGATAATTTAATTTCTCTGTAATAATGTTCATCCATATATTATTAGTGATTATTGGAAATAAATTTTTCTAATAACAGAATTTTGAAATGAATTAATTTAAAATGACGTGATAAATTACAACAAGCACTATTGTCTCTTTTTTTGAGTATCTGTCTCTAAATTTTTTATTTTTTTTAGCTTATATTTTAACACGGACGAAGTTATTTGTAAAAATTTTATTTTTTGTCTTTTCACAAAATGCACAAAAATGAAAAATAATTAATAATTAGATCAGGTTCACACAATTCTTTAAACAGCGGATAATTAGTACATTACGTGAACTTTGACACGTAAGCTGCACCTCTGAGTTTATAAAAATGACAAAGCTTGTGGTGAGCATGATCATTTTGAAACCTTATTTCAAAAAGTCCCACGGGATATTCTTCTGAATTACTTCGATGCTCGTAAGAACATTGCAAAAAGGTAACCATACAACCGTAAAGAAAAAGTTTAGTCGAAGTCTCAGAGAGAAGGTAAAAATGTTCAAAGTCGATATGCTTGATTACTAAAAGATGCCATGCCGTAAAGTGCACATTTATTATTTTCATTACAATGAAAGTATTTTTTCATTGTATAGTACTTTAGTTTTATTATTATTATTTCTTTTGACAAATACTGTGATTTGAGTACTACCGCTTCGTAGGTAATATTGAATATTAATATTTATTTCCCAATCCTGAAATCAATAAAAAAATGTTTACAAAGAACTACGCCAGTCCAAGATTTCTTTCGTATTCTTTGCAATTAATACTTTTTAATAGTTATTTACCACAATTAAAGGTGTTGACTATCGGATGTTAATCGAAATTCCTAAATTCATGGTTATTGTTAATATTTAGCTCAGCCCCGAGTGACTCTAGGATAAAAGCGTTAGTGAGAAATTTTACTGGAAATTGTTGAACTTTTTAGAAAAAAAATACATGAACAGGAATTAAATACTTTGAGAGCTTGCTATTATAAAGAGAAACGAAAAAGTCAAAGTCGAATTGAGCTTAAGCCAAAATTTCATCACCTAAAAATCACAATGTCAACTAACAACTTCCACTAAGCCCATTAAATGTTTATAATGGGCCTTCAAGTTCAACGACCACGAGAAATCCGAGAGTATCAAAAGATGTGGAAAAAAACGTCGAAAAAGAGGCGGGATAGTGAATAGTAGTAAAAAAAATAGCCATTAGGATCAATGCAATTGAAACAGTTTCATCGAAAGCACAAGGTCTCAGAAAATGCAACAAAAAAAATTGTTCTTAAACTCTACAGCTGTTCATCGGTCTGTACAGCTATCTCAGTAAATAGCGTAAAACTTTCATCTAACGTTTTAAATAAGTGAGAACAAATCTTATCGAAAAGTCAAATAAAAAAATTAATTAAATTCAAGTTCGCCTGCGCACTTAATTACTCAATCTTCGCTGTAATGAAGCCACGTAAGAGTCGAAGCTCGTATACTTGAATCAATAAACGGACTTGACAAGTACGGCATTCCTGACGAGCGTCGACTCGTGATTTCTCCACAAGCTCGTGCATTTATGTTTACGCAAGAACCGTAAGGGATTGACGTCCTACTCTTTCGCTCTCTCTCTCTCTCTCTTCAGCGTGCAGTGTTTGTGTTACCAAACCTTTGTAAACCACATGCATATATGCGTGGCCAACTTTGACAGCAACTTCGATATACGCCACTCAGACAGACTCGTGCACACAAATAGAAACGCATATTGCATCGCGTTGTCTAGTGCGTTCAGAGGCGTGTACCCCCCCGGACTACACGAGGGCCGAGTGCGCGCCCTATACACGTGAAATTCCGCAGTCTCTCTCGAAAAGACAGAGGCGTGCACTGTATATTGATAAACTCGACCGCAACGCGTGAGCGTGGAAAAAGCTCAGCGATGCTCATTTTTGCTCGAATGAGTCCTAATGCCAGCGTGCGAACTAAATTTTCAGTTTTATTCGCAATTGGCTTTCACGGAGATATTGTTTCTGGCGAAAATCGATATAATCGAAAAGAACGATAAATCTCGCCTCAACCTTTAAATCATTAAATTCGAAAGTTAAAGCTGTGCATATTTCAATGGAATAAAATACTGTTGCCGTGACTTTTTCTCATTGGTTATTTTGTTTCGAATTTCCTCTCTTTCTTTTACCGAAGCAATATTCTACTGAAAATTCCTCCTACATTCCGACCGCAAAAAAAAAGAAAGCTATAAGAGAAATAAAGCTCATTTTTTATCTCGCGCATATGTGGATACGAAGCAGCATGACTTTAAAATTGTATTAATCTCTCTTGTTACTTTCATGTGAACTCGAGCTGCAGCGAACAAGTTTAAAAAAGGAAGCTGCTTCAAGTAGCAATAAAATCATTATTTGTGAGCAAAATTTGTACTAATTCATGAGTTTATTTCACGAATAATTCTTACGATAATCGTGATTTGTTTCAAGAAAAAAGTTCAAAGTGAAAAAAGTACAAACGTGAAATAACCACTTATACGTAGCTAGATTTTTTCGAGCGCGAGTTGCCAATGATCAATTGCTAAAACTTTGAGTTATGTGTATTATATTTTTTCACAGCAGTTTCAGTAACATGCAAGTTATTTATTTCCCCGTTGCAAGGTTTCAAGGGAGTTTGCTGTGTTTCGCTATAGAAAACAACACGACCTACATGTATTCAATCACACGTGAATATAAATCACGTATAAATTGATTACAGGTGATACTCAGATCACAGTGAAAATACGAGTTGAAATTCATAAATTTAAAGATGATCTGGACGAGATCATGAATCCGATCAATCGTAAATTAGTAGAGTGACGCAGTGCATGACAACTTTTTCTTAAACATTAAATATATCAATGCCAAAAGAGAAAAAAGCGATATCAGATTGTTCAAGTTGAAGGAAACGATAAACCAACCAGAAATTCGAATCATTTCTGAAATCCATTTAAAAAAGAATGACTTATTTTTCGGGTTTAGATTGGTTTGTCTTAATTGTCAAAAGTATATTTGCACTTGCGGTATTGAGAAGATGTCGAGATAATCGATGCCTCAAATGTGTCACCTGCCGAGTAATTTAACGTTTAGAATTGTTGTCTGCATAATATAAAACTATCAAAATTTCGCATAGTTGCTCACCACAGTGTATTCTAAAAAAAAATATAAACTTGAGCGTACGCGAAACATTGCTCCAATTCGATTTGCTTTAAATGAGAAAACTCAAAGACTCGAATAATACCTAATAGTATATTTGTAAGCTCTTTCTGTTTTTCCTGAAGCGTCAACGAGAGTAGAGCATGAAACCGGCAATTAAGCTGCACGACGTGCTTGTAGCTTTAAAGCACAGCAAGCTTATTACGTTGTTAATAACATATTTTCGGCTGATTAAACGCGCGGCTTAATTGAATTATAATTGCACACTTTAATTATAATGAAATATCTCATGTAATCCCAAAATTAAAAATGTGCTCGAGCTAGAGTTTACCGGAGTAAAAATGCAACAGATAATAATCGCACAAATGCATTTATACGTAAGGATTATATCTGCAAGTCGCTGGTCGCAGAATGTATATAATATCGAGAACATTATATGGAATAGAGAAGCGACGGTTTAAGTAGGCTCCTTGCAGTATATGTGTATAGATGTCAGCGAACGCAGTGGCGATGGCGCTCATTTTGCGCGGGAGGGAGTCGTACATACACGAAAGCAGCAGTAGTGGAGTATAAGCGAGCCAGCAGCAGCAGCAGCAGCGGAGGAGCAGCAGCAGCGGCAGCAGCGGAGGAGCAGCAGCAGCGGCAGCGACTAGGCATCCCTGCGGCTGATTCTTCCTCGCGGCGCGCGTCTAGTCGCCCCACGGCTTCCGGACCCTACGGACAACGCGAGCCACGTTTTTTTCATTCGGTGCGCGCTCCAAGACAGCCGAGCAGCAGCCCCGAAAACGCAGAGCTTTATCGCAAGCACGCACGGGGACACGGAGCAGCGATTGTTTCTTCCTTCTTTTTTTGTCATGTAAAAAGTACTGCGCACCATTTTTACGTGGGGAAGATAATTTCTTTTCGCCTCTGTTATGGTGAGTCGATATAAAAATCATTCTTTCCGATCGCGAGTGCGCTTCGACCGTTTATAGCCGTTATCGCGACTCGCTCGAAGGGAAAAATGTGCGCGCGAGCTCGCTGACAATTTTCAAGAGAAAAAGTAAATACGAGCACGTTTCGCTACTCGTAACATAGTACGGTTCGTTTACAAGCTGAACTCGCTTCAACGACAATAACATGACCTGCACAACACATTCATTGTCATTGTCATTTTTTAAAAATTGACTCCTGTTCAGAGCGATATTTCTACATCTCTTCGTTACCCATATTTTCGAGAATCTGAGAGAAAATCTGCAAATGAACTTTGGCTTCAAAATTAATCCTCGAAAATTGCTACAGTTTTATTAAACATAAACATACAGAAATAGACATTCAAATTAGCAGTTCATCGCCGTTTTCAGCTACAAATTGCCTGTCACGCATAAAAAATTTAATAATGCTCTTTACTTTTGATTCAATTTTAGTTGGGGGAGAACAATAACTTTTGCGCGGCATCGTATGTTATGTACGACGGTTAAAACTTTTCTCTCACTAAACTAAAGTTGTACTGGAAAAGTCATAAATTGCACTTATTATGGTGTACATTAAAATTAACTTCTGAAGGGAATGATGCAATATCGATTCCGTTTAATTTTGTATTTTCTGTTTATTCCCATGGAAAACAATTTCAAAGATATGCAATCATTCTTTTATAAAACAACTCGTGAATGACAATTTGTTTTGCATTGAATTGACTATGAAATAACATGAATTTTCACAGTTGTTTCTATTTGCCAGTTATTTTTACGCAACTGGAGATTTTTTACTACAGTCAAATGAATAAGAATAGGTGCTAGACTTTTACTCAGTAATTTTGTCAACGGTCATTTTATTTTATTTTTTTAAGTATCATTATAATTGGTTTGTATACTCGTTATCTTTTCGCGCTTAAATTCGATTTATGCGTTTGTTTTGCTTTGAAACATGTATGATGTGTTGATTGAAGGTATAAAGCTCGAAATTTTGTTTACTTGCTCGTCAGAAGCTAGTGAACAACGTTCGAGGATAGATGTTTCATCGGAAATCCCGAGGTAAATATTACAATACTAAAAAATTTTTAATATTCAACTTATGCAAAGAAAGTTTTGATTTCTTATACGCATCAAGTACGATCTCCGGTTTTTTATAATATTTCCTGGTACTTATATAAATTTGGAGTAATTTGATTCTATTTAAAGATTAACATTTTCAACCACATTGGAGATTTAGAGTTAATATTTTCGTAACGGCTGTATGAGAATATAGCGCAACAAATTGAACAGAAACTGTAGCAAAGTATTTGACTGAGAATGAATAAAAAATTTCATTACTATTTTATTGAAGGTTTGGAAAAAATCATGTAAAGTTTAAATTTTCTTGATTTAAAATTAAACAGTTTCAAAACCATAGACATGTAAAGGCAAAGGGTCTCATCGTCTTATGAAAATTTAAAACTTTCGAGCATAAGCGTTTCAATCCTGTCTGAAAGACATTCGCAATTACGACTTACAATTCTTTCACTCTAGGTTGATTGAATGTATATAAAAATCGCGAATGAAGGATAGTTTGATGTTTTAATATTTAAATTGTCTACATTTAAAGTTTGTTCATATTATTTTTTTAATCCTCTCGGTTATTCTAATAAACTTGATTTGAAATAATAACCAATTCGAATAAACAAAGAATTTTGATTTGAATAGTCTGAATATTATAATTTTTTATTTGTTAATTATAACAGATGTAATCTTTTTAACGGTCTTGCTACATAGCATTCAATATAATTAAGTAAGTTACTATTTTACCCACTCGTGACGTTTTATGTGCTAGGTAACGACATATAAGTGTCATACAAAAAACGTCATTGTCATTTTCGCGTTGGTCCAATCTTTTAGAATAGATTATACACATAGCTGGTATCAATATTATCTGCACGAAAGAATACGATCGATTGGACGCACTTGTTGCGTGAGCTTCACTCCTGAAAGCTCATGTGTAACACCTTTAACAGCAGCACTTTTTCACACTCTCTCTCTTTCTCCCTTTCGTTTTTCCCTGCCTGCACTTCCGACGTACTTCCAGCGTATGAGCTTTTCCCCCTAAAAACGCGTAAAAGCTTAACTTTTTCCACTCCCTTAAATTATCAGAAAGTTATTTGAAAAGTTTCCTTTCGGAAGCTTAACTTGAGCGATACTTTACGCAGGTTTTTATTATAACTAGTTAACTTGATTAGACGGTCGTTTTATCATCTAACATTTTATTTTAAAAGTTCTATTGAACATATTTTTATGTCAGTAATGTTTTTAGTTATATACAAACTCTTAGACTTTTTTGCGAATCTTTGTTAGAAATTTCACAGAAATATTGCTTACATTATAGTAGAGCGTAAAAATGTTATGTTTAATTCCACAGAAGTTACGTAAGAATATTTTGAATTTTTACACAAAAATACGATAACTAAAAATTAAAAATTTATTCACCGAAAAACAAATATTAAATTGAACGTTTGGATAGAGTTTTCTAGCTAAAATAAAATTCCAAATTTTATGTCATCATTCAATAACAGTAAATACGTTGTCAGAGTACCATTTGTTGTTAACCATAAGCAATGCTTTGTGAATATTGAATAAAGATTATTTAATTAGTGAAAGCATTGGATAGAAACCTTGGAAGAGTGACGGTTATTTAAAAATCATTCAGTGATTAATTTCATTGACGCCAAAGCGCGCTAAATTTTGTTTCAATTTCGCTATACGCTTTTACTCTCTTTATCTGTCTAGCTTAGGATTCATAACTGTATTATTTCTTTTATTTGAGCAGTATAAATATGAAAATAACTGAAAAGCAAACAAAACTCTATACGTCGCGGTTCTAATATCAGAGATCAATGGTAAATAAATAAAAAGCGTCTATTCGGCAGCCGTCGCGACGCGTCGCTTACTCGAAAAGAAAATTCATCGTGTTTCGTGGAGACAATAATATTATGGCTTATTCAGATTATAGTATACGATTGTACATTGAATATTTACGTGCGGACCAAATACACGTACTCAAAAATAATTTTATTGATGTGACATACATCGGATACATGATATCGGTCATTTAATTTAAAAAAGAGCGAGAATATCAATTATTTGCTGATATAAATTTGAAAAATAAATTGTACAGAAGTATCAAAGTTTTGCAAAAATTCACGGATAATTTTTTATGAAAAACACATAGAAAAATCTTCAAGTCCATTTTATTTGTCAACAAATAAAGTATAGATTATTTAGATTTTCTTAATTCTACGACCAATGAAATTTATATTATTAAAACTTTCACAAATAATATTAAATGATCAGGAGTAAAAGTCGTTTAAAATTATTTTAATTTTGAATTACTGCAAATCGTACTTCAAAAAGTAATTTAATAGATTGGTGGAAAAAAGTAAAAAGCGTATTGGAGCAGTCGTTCGCAGAATCTTATCGTAATTTATAAGCTGTATCTCATAACTTTTTCCTCGAAGCCTCTGGGAAATCTTATTGATCAATTAAAGTTTTTATATTTAAATTCATCCGGAGAAACGTTTTAACGTGAAAAATTTTGGTAAAAAATAATGCAAAGTGCACCTGTGGAAAGTACAATTTTTTTTATTCGAGCCATTGCGTATACACTTATCGTCAGGGACTTTGAGGATGACGCAGTTGCCCCCGTACAAACATACACAACGTGAATCTAGGACGCTTCAGCAGCAGCAGCAGCAGTAGCAGCAACAATAGCAGCAGCAACCTTCTTGTAAAATATGCGGTGTACGCATGGTCTCAACAGGGACTCATTGGACGCTGCCCGCTGCTGCTCACGTTTTTTAAAATGTCCGTGTCCGTAATTATAATGACTACGCCTTTGTAATTATGTTGAAATTCGTTTTTTTACAAGCACGATTGAGAAGTTTCTACTTTTACGAGCTTGAAATTGCTAAAAGTGTTTTTGAATATGTACTTATTCTTTCTTGTAGCCTCTTGAAAATTATTATCCAATATGTTTAAATTTATTATGAGTCGAAAATATTTTGATTAATGATATCTTTTGGATTATATGTTTGAAATATTTCAATACTCAGCTTTGAAATACAATCGATCGTTGTTCAGAGAAGTTTAAATTAAATCAGAGAAAGAAAGATACTATTGTGAGCTGATTCATTAAGGGGGTAGTTATTTCGTTAGGGATAGGAATCTAGGATAATATTCGGTGAAAAATTCGAATGAAATTTCTTTTTATTCTTGGTGATTTTCAATTGATATAAGCCTGTTATGTTTCAAAATTGACTAAGCTTACAATCTAATTTTTCCGTGGGTCTGTATTATATTTAACTTTACAAATGATACTTTTTAAAGTCTTGTCTGTTGAATTCAAGTTACGCGATGAATTGATTTTCTTACTTTATTCTTACTCTTACAAAGATGTCCCTGCGCGAATATGACGCTTAATGAATCAAATTTCTTGGTTTTAAAATAAAATGCAACACCGACAGGTTCTATTTCAGTTAATAATAAAAAAATCGCATAATACCATTAAAATTAAAAGACTAAATCTATCTACCGTTATTATTTTCCTTCGAAACTGTTCATGATGAAAAAATGTATCGTTATTAGATCGATTCAAAATGTTTTCGTTGACTCTTGCACAAAGATGTGTCAAAAATGCATTTATAGGTAGCATCTATACTTATGAATGTACAGTGTGCACGTACAACTTGACAAAGCAGCGCTTGAAGGCAAAAGCAATAGAGACGCCTACGCTATGATTCGATGGTCTCCTTTTTCTCTTGATCCCTTTTCAGTCGCGAGTCTTTGATGAATTTAAAACGAATATTGTATATTTGCCGTTTAGTTGTTTGCGGTGTGCAAGGATGCACGAAGATAATTGAGCGTTGTGCATTATTAGGAGGGTATTTTTTCATTAACCTAGTTATAGATCCATCTCAATCGACTTTAATGAACGTACGTAGTGACGGGAATATTGCCAGTTCGTATACTACGTCGCCTTACTCTCACTCGTATACGCTACGACGTCATTTTATCAATTAGATGCTCGCGCAGAATATGCTTTTCATACAATAAAATCAAAAAATAATACAAAATCTTGACGGTTGTGCGTAGAATTTATTTAAACATTTTTTTAGATTCTCTAATTCTTTTATTTCAAATTAGAATAGTTAATTGCATTTTAGAATTCTAAAGCAAAGTTTCAGATTTTTAATTAGATAATTGTATCGAACGACAAAAAAGTTTTTACTATAAAAATTATGTTAAATTAAAAAAAATTCGCAAAAGAATTTCCAAAATTAATTTATACGAGAAAATTGAATAAAAATGTTTAAAAGTGTTCATTTTTGGTATTTGATTCGATAAAGTTAAAGCAAAAACTGATAACTGATCATTTTACAATCAGCGGAGATTCAGAAAGTGTAAAATGAAATTACTTTTGAAATTTATCACATCTCTTTTTAATTAATCAAGCATTGAATGCAAAATTCGAACGTGAGCTAGCGTACAACAACAGTTGTCATTTGTTTGCATTCGAGAAATATTTTGGATGCACAGAGAAAATTTTATTTTGTTTCATAAATTCGTGTGCTCGCGTAGCACATTTTTTCTACGAACGAATAAAGCTGGCGTCACTCAACGGATGTCTACATTGACGAACATCCATAGCCCATCTATCATTTTTCTCCTCGCGAAGGCAATGAATTTTTTGGCTTCGCTCTCATGAAAAATGTCACTTGTCCTTTATTCGACACAACAATCCATAAAGTTTCGCGGGAAGAGTACGCATCAATTCACAAAACGATTATACGGCTTTAAAGTCTTTTCATATTTTCCCCTATTCTATATAACCACTACGACTTTTATGTGATATACTCTCCATCTTTTCGGGGCGCCTCTTCCACGGGCGAACGTTAAATTTTGTCATCGTCGCAGATCAGCAGATCGCGCGTGATATTTCATCTCCGACTTTCCATCAAGTCACTCGGCACTCGTGGTCGTATACGGTTTTCTTATCAGCTCATGGTCAAGACATACATAATGCAATGCTCTGTGTCGCTTCATTGTTACTTTTTGAATAAAATTCAATGTGTATCGGCGACACAGGCCATCGTATATAATCTGCTATTATATTCTTATCTGCCAAAGTTCGCCAAGAAAAATTCGTATCTATACGTCCATTGTGCTATGACCAATATTTTATAGTTTGATTCAATGAGACTTTCATTACAGGCAATTTTAAAAACTGGCAATTTAGATTGTAATCACGATAGTGCCGTAAAGTAAAGACATAAAATATATTATATGTGGCATCAAGCAAGAAAGGTACTTTCAATCTAGAATGGATTAGAGCGATCACTTACACTATCATCTCATACATTCGAATTTCCCTTGTCTTTTCTTGGGCAAAAATATTAATTATCTAAATCGAAACGATAGAAAAAAGGTCGAAATCAGTGCTGCGATCGTTAATCGAATTCACTACGATCCGCGTTGCAATTCATCGCGGCGCAACGTCATCAAACGGACGCACATAGTGTGTAGTGTAGGGCTCACGTCAGAGACTCCTCACTGCGTCGACGGAGAAAAGTTCGAGGATCGATGACGCGGCTGCGGCAAATTAGCGAAAAATGAATGATAGCCAATTCATTTCCAAGCAAGTCGGAGCGGCGTAATTAACGCTGAGGCTAAATTTAGCAAACGAGCGTCTTTTGTAATACATTACCGCTACGACGTCCGACTACAGTCCGACGTACACTACTGATAAGCGTCGACTTTAATATTTTTTTACGTATTATATATCGAGTCGCGCCCCTCGTCACGTATTGCTGACGCTCGTAAGTTTTCTCTTTAATTTTTTTTTCGCCTGTCCCTGTCATCGCCCACGCACGCACGTATTTGGCTCAGTTTCCTTTTTTCCGTATATAAATTCTAACGCTCGAAGCTGCCTCTAGCGCTGCACATCGACGAGGGCGTCGCTCGATGCTCGTCGAGCCGTGAGCGGCGAACGCGAAATCCTGTCATGTTTATACATTTACGCGTACGCGCCCGATACCTCGATGTAACTCGAGTTTTCCGCTTATTACAGCCGCCTGCAGTGGCTGTAATTTACTTAGAGGAGATGTAGCCGCACAGCTCGACGAGGCACAGCGGCTCAAACGTATCCTCGCGCGTGTATACGGGTAATTTATTTACTCGTCGCGGCAAGAGTCTCGCTTGCCATCGTTAACTGGAACAGTCGCGCGTTTAGCAATGCAGATGACGAGGTCGATGCCGAGCAGCTATCGTCCATATATACATTGCAGCTCGCCTACTCGACTCGAAGCTGCACGCGCGGTATGCATTGTAATCGAGCGGGGCGACGACGATCAGAAAAACAGCTGCTAACTGTAATGCGATTGTGTATTCGTGCGCCAGTCGAGAATACTCGCCCACGCCGTATCGGAGAGCGACGCTACGTACGATATATACTTGCGTTAATTAACCGATCGTTAAGTCCGAGTAGCCGAAAGAGAGAGAGAGACAGTAAGGAGCGCTGATTCCCCCGCAGACTTTGCATGTGCTGGCCACGTTCGCCACGGCGGCCTACGATTCTCCACGTACCCCGACTAGCGGCAGCAATTACAATATCACTGACGTCATAGCATGTGCTGCCTCTTCATCCTTGGCTTGTGTATCCTCTACTTTGGTTAATTTCGAGCCCTCGGAACAAATATATTGTACTATGCTAATGCGATCGAGCTTTTTCTCCTCTGTAACGAGTACGCAGCTTGCTTATGGGAGCTTGCGCCTGCCTCTGACCCACTGAACTTGCCTTACAAACTTAAGAGAGAGAGAGAGTCAGCGTTGCATTTCAAATGTTCAATTAAAATTGCCGCATACTATTGATATTTCTTTCCCTCTTCTCCCTTCTGCAGCTTTGTGCAATTTATTCATTTTTCATCTTCCGCCCATGGCGTTTTCCACATTTTATAAATTCATACCGACACCCCAGCTTTTGTTAGTAATAGGATCTTTCTCATAATATCGCGAGAATCCTTCTCGTTTACTAAAGAGTCACTCGTGAATAGCCAACTTAGTTATAATTTACTTCATTAAGCGTAGCGGTAAAAACACTTGCTTTTTGAAAGGTGTCTGAGATTGTTAATTCGATTGTTCTTGTTGTGGATTTTGAATAAGATTTCTTGACAAAAACTAGATTTATGATTGAACGGACTTTTTTTTAATCAAGTTTATGAGATTTTCTACCCCTTTTTGTTAATTATATATAATGTTAATTTAACAATAGATACAGCTTTAAAAATATAACAATTTTTTTCACACTTTTTATTTCAAGCGTTATACGTTTCAGAAAAAAAGCATCAAAATTTACCGGTTTATTTATTTATTTTCGAGATTCATACATATTAAAAAGAAAACATATTTTATACTTCTTATGTTACGAGCGAGAGCGATCACTCGATTTCTTTTTTCGATTCCAATTTCTCGTTTCATTGACAATCTTTTTCTACGAAAGCTTAGCATAAATAAAAATAAAATTCAAACTTTAAGTATACGTATCATTGCAGATCATGTCATAGAGAATAATTGGGCACGCTTCTCTTACAGAAAAAATAAATGGTATTTCTTTCTACTGTCAGATTACTAGTCTGAATAAAGAACCATATTATAATATGTCTAAACTGACAACTTTTTTCAAATTCAAGTACTGTAAAATATGATACTGAGTAAGTTGTTACATCTTTTTTATCAGTTCTTATAAAATAGTATTTTTAATTGTCTTCAAATTTTCTAATTAAAATTTGAAACAAGCAGTTCAACTTTTACTTTTAAGTTATTTAACCGCAGTAAAATTTTAAACATTTAAGAGAAATTGCCAATCTGTGCCAATTATTTCATTAATATTTTTGCAAAAAACTTTAAAAGTATGAATATTCAAACATTGAAGCTTGGGGACCTACCAAAGATGTCATCTGCATCATACTGCATACTTTTTTTTCACTTTCCTCTTTTCGTATGCTCAACTTTCGATCTATTAGAATATAAAAGTTGATTCGGAACAAAAGGGGTTTTCATTCTTCTTTATATACGCGTAACCTCATGGAGATAATTTAGCATAAAATCAATCGACAAATATAATTGGGAAAGTTGAGGATGGTTCGGAAATATCATCATCTCACGAGGTAAATAAAAGCTCTGCTTAAGGGAATAACCCAAGCAATAGAGGAAATTGCAATTTTCAGTGAAATTTCTTCTGTGTATTCTTTCAACAAACATTCCTGTAATTTCTCATAAAAATATTCTTCAAAAATCTCATTAAACACGTTTAAAAAATTGTTTATCCCGACTTTTTAATGCGAGGAGCTTGATTCGCGACTAATATTACAAATACTTTCAATACCAGGCAAAATCGTGTATAACTTAAAGGGTTGTGATATAAAAACATCATCGTAATGCTTTACACACGAAATCGTGATAATATGTTTCACAAGTTTCGGAAAACTAGGCCGGAGGAATTTTCCAGCCGGATTATTCAAGCTAGTGCGCAATCAGTTGCATTCAAGCTGTGCCCCAGTCGTGCTCTCGAAGATTAGCCCCGCTTTCTCACCCCCGATATATTATATATACGTATTGTAGATACACAGACGGCACACACGAGCTCACTGGGAGAGATAAACTCCCAAGCATATGGATTGAATTTGGTATTTTTCGTAGGGCAAAGCTTACAAGCCGTTTTTTTTTTGTAAAAAAATAAAAGAGGCTTTATCGCGGCCGAGTAAAAATAACCCGTTGTATTTGTGTCAGTCGCAAAAGAGCTTGGAACGCGCAGAATTAACATTTGTGGCTCAAGCGCGACGCGTATTCACGGTTCAATATTTTTATTATAATGCTGATTGTCTGAAGAAGTAGTTGACTACGTCGGCGAAGCCACCCACGCGCGACCTGCTGCTAGATCGATGATGACGTTGCCATGTCGAGCTTGAACTATTCGAACGAACTATTTACACAAGGGGATGAAATTTTTCTCGACAAAATTATCTGCAAGCCAGATGATGTACATGAAATATTAGTTTCTATATGAAATGACCGTAGGGCCCAATACGTGGATATCACCGTTTGACTCGACTGCCTATGTCTTTTCGGAAGATTGATGCTGTTTGTTTTCACTTTAATGTAATACATACGATCATGCCTCTTGCGCGAGTCAGACGAATATTTCACGCCAATTGGTTGACTTTGAATACTTAAACTAAATATACTCGCGCGAAATTCGCCGACGCGTAAATGAATAGCGATTAAATTGAAATAATTTCGAGCACAGAGAAGTAATTTCGTCAATTTACGAACTCGGGTATAGGTATAATATACAGGCGCACTCTGTACTCTGCATGCGCGCCAAGTCGAATAATGCATTCATGTGTATACGGGCTCGCTGCATTGTTCAAGTGCTGCGAGTGCGCGATCAATTGCGCTTGAGCAGCTCGCACGTCTGTATATACATATATATAACATCATTCAAAAGCGAGACGACCTGTTGTGAAATCACTGAAAAGCAAGTTCTGTCAGGTAAATTAAGCTCTGATTGTAATTGCTTTTTCTCGAGGTTTCTTCGACTCGCAGGCGGCGGTGTCGCTATCCGCCCCGAGCGATTGTCACGACGATATATATACTTCATGCGTAATTTGAAGAGAGGGATCGACTCGTCGCGGGATATCGTATACGCGAGTCAGCTACTTTTCCAATTCAACATTTTGTTTCAAGTTTTATGATGTAGTTCTCGTAAGAAAAGCAATTTTCCGAAGGCACATTATTTTGACCCACGCATTAGAAAGCCATATATTTCTCGAGGGATGAAGTTATTATTAACTTTCGCGCTAAAGCCGCTGTGGATTTATGTGACGCTTGACGTTCTGAAATTTCTTGGCCAGCTAACCATTTCTAAACTTGCAATATATCTTTGTCTTTTGGCTTTGGTTCTCACGGTGAATCATGTCATTCCTAAAAAAATTACATTACTCAATTTTAAAAAAAATGCACCCAAAATTTTCGATACTCTGATATTCACTACAATTTTTTAACAAATAAATTAGAGTCGCATTTATTAAGTGATTTATAAATTAAAACAAGTTTAATAAACTTTCTCAAACTTTTCATCTATTCATTTTCAACTTAATTATTTCGTGCTATAATGTAGGGTTTTTGTTTCAATGGCCCAGCTTTATAAAGTGTTAAACTTTTCTCAAACTCAACCTTATCTGTTAATTACCGCTTTGAAAAATTCGACTACATCACTAATATATTAACCAATTTTTATTTAATTTTGCGTATCCGTTTTTCACTTTTGGTGTAATCTCTGTAATAATTTAACACACAAGCATAAACTCCGTTAAAAATTCACCTATAAAATTAATTAATTTATACTTCTAATAGTGAGAGTCGAAATTAATTACAATTGAGCCCTCATGCATCATTACGCGCTAAACTACATAATTTTACCTAAAAATACGTATACAAATGATAAGGCAACGGCATTATTCAACCCACATCAAATTGAATTTACGCTCAACGCCAATTGTGTGCCTGTTTCCTTGATGACCCTCGTTAACCAAGTATTGTTTCAAAATCGTGTGTTAATGAAGAGCCGGACATAAATTTTACGTGACAACGTTTTCGTAGTTTTATGTTCTAAAAACACAAAAGACTTATTATTAAGTAAAAAATTTTATTGCTATGAAAATAAATGATTCAAAACAATACTTTCTGTGTAAAAACGAAAAAGGGAGTAAATTATCGTGAACATTAAATATTGACAATGAATTTCTCTGCATTAAATGCATGGAATTTAATTAAATAGATGAATGACAAACAAATAATATAACAAGCATTGAATTGACTGTGTGCATGTCGTTTAAAGTTTAAATAAAGTTTTTTATTTGTCGGTTCTCTTTTAAAATTCCACGTGAAATTTTAGAGCTTTTTTTCTCACCATTATTAAAAACATTATATTCGAGAATTTTTTACCCCTAGCCTCGGCTGTTGTTCAGACCAATTCAAACTACCTTGATAATATGAAAGATGGTTTTCTTAACGTCAGTGATTAAAATATTTTCGTAGCAAGTTGGAGCTCATTTCCTGAATTAATTTCATCGAACGAATAATACGAATAATACAAAACACTCTTCTTGATGTGCGAATTTTCATTGAATAAATAAGTAAAGTAATAATCGAGTAATTTCGGTGTGTCTGTGAGAAATGTTTAACAAGTGTAAAACGGATCGCAATAATAACTTCTCGCATAGTTTTTGAACGATCAAACTCTAGCTCAAACGGTTAATAAGTTTCGATAAATAAAAGCTGAAGCGTGCATCAATCTAGTTAATAACAAAGCTCAGTCCCCAAGCATCTGAATATTCATACACATGTGCCTACAGAAAGTTAGGGAGCCAATTAAAAAGTTGTGCGAACTCACCTACACTCTGGTAAAAGCCAAGGGTCAAACAAATCTCAATTACTACTTAACTCGCTTTCATTCACGAATCGGACAGTTATATATATGCTTTACTATAAGCGCTTTAATTAAGCTTCTGCGTGGAGGGTAAAGTAAATATACGAGTAAAAGCGACAGAAAGCGACGCGCAATATTTTCATCGAGTTTCAAGCTTGGGCAGCCGGAAAAATTTTCGACAAATACTCGTCCAAATGGCCGAGTTAATTCAACCGAAGAATATTAACGAAAGCTCGTTAATCATACGCATGTGTAAATGATCAGTTGACGACTCTGAACGCTGTCACAGAAACGACTTTCAATTAATTGCTTTTGTTTAGTGCAAAATTATTAGCCAAAACTACTAGTGATGGACAAATAAAAACGAATATTCGCATGAATAATATTTGCAAAATAATTTTATAATTTACATATTACACAGCCATATAACGTGGTAAATAGACTTATACTACACTAATAAACCCGAAACAACCATTTTTTAGACAAAAGAGAAATTTTTTTATAAAATTTCTTTTTCCGTTTTTTACAAGATGACGTGCAACGTTATATCGTGTAATTGAAATTCATTTCAAATTCTCCATAAATTACAGAGAGGCGATCGATGATTATCAAAAAATCGAATTATTCGTTCATATACCACATGAATGTGTACCGTTTCATGAATTTTAAGCTTTTGCACATTCTTGTAACGATCGGAATCATTAAAATTTACCTATCATGCGCAAAATGCAACAATATAAAACATTGTATAAAATGATTCTTCATCTATTAAGTCTTAATAAAAATATATTTTGCTTCTTTCAGTGATATTGGACCTTACGTATAATCATTCGTTACTCCATACATATCTCCAACATATCAACTGCTCAAGTTAATAAAACAATATCATCATCATTTCGACTGGGATTTTGAGCTAAAATCATCGGTATGTTTTTGTTATTTTAAGTTATTTAATATTTACTCAGGAGTCACGAGCTATTAGTGGTTATCGGAAATTCTCCCGATCTTCCTTGAGATAGCGAAAAAGCCTCAAGCGACGTATGCAAGCTCGTTCGATATAAAAAAGAATATTATCACACGTGATATTTTTACGAAACGCGTCAACCCACTTCATTAATATATGACGTAAGTGCTTTATTCTCGCTCGATGTATGCTTAAACGAAGCTTTTGCTGTGAGTTTCGCACACGTGGATAAAGCACGACTGACTCAAGTACATAATCCAACGAACTGACGCTATCAAGAGCTTTAATACGCTACTTGCAATATAACGGCTCGAAACAAAGCATTAACATAAGAAAACATCCGTACATAAGGACTTATGGGTTTTTCCTTCAAAACGCGTTAGTTTAAATATGATTACGGTTTAATGCATTTCTTCTCTAATAGACTTTTTTAAATTTAATTTTTAACCGAAAAGAAAATAAAAATAATCCGGAGTAAGTACCAAAAGTTACTTTGATATTTTACAATTTTGTAGCTTTTTGTGTATCTACAATCATTAATGGTATTAAATTTATATTATAAAATTTATTGAACATATAATATTAAATTTTTAACGCATATTGATAAAATCAGCATTTAAGTTCAGATATTTGTGAACTTCATTCTTTTTTATTAACTAAATTGCTTTAAATCATCTTACATAATTTTGTGGGTTAATTTCCGATTGTTTCCTAAATATTTTTCTTGAACAAAAAATCAACCAAAAATTGTTTGCTTGAAAAAAAAATTATAAATGTCATGTGGATAATAAATTGAATTTAGATGAATTATTTTTGGAGAATCTAGGGAATCAAAAGGCAGAAAATGATAAAAAAAATCATAAAAAAGGTTTCACGGGTCAGGAAAATGAAATTGCGATTCATAAAAAAACTATCGCCGCCGCCGCTTGTCTGCTGCTCTAACCGTTACAGGAGGTGGTGAGGCGGACGGCGCGCAGTGTGCTTCTCGGTATTGAAAGTAAACGTCATCTCACTCATCGGTTATTCATAAGTTAACAATTTTAACACAAAATTCATAGAAAAAATAGTACATTTTTGTGCTTTCACAGTGAAATTTAAACAAATAAATAATTCTTCTCATTTAATATTTTCGAATTTATCTTCTTCAATATTAAAGTTAGTCTAAATACCGTGAGAATATAAAATTGATATTGTTGATATCTCAGTCTGTCAATTCTTAATTCTTTGAGAAGCATCAAGTACTTATTTATCGAATTGGAAATTATCATAAGGAGAAATCATGTTTTAAATGAACTCAATAATCGAATTAAAAAATAATACCAATAGCCATTAGCAGAAATGAAAAATAACTACCGTAAATTTTTTGTATTCTTTTCTCGCGATGAACTTGAAGAATGAATCGATTTTCATTGCTAAAAAAACACCGAATACGCGCGACGAAGCCGTCTATAATTCAACAAATGCACTTAAACTTTCAGAGGATGCACACAGTGACGTTATGGACGAGCCTTGTTCTGGCATGCACAATTACTTATCCACTTATCGCCGTCTGCGAGTACGTCGGATCTCTTCCTCCAGAGCATCGGGATGACGCCGAGGCGTTGCATCTGCAAGAGCTTCGTCGGCAGTATCTGCAGTTACAGAAACAGCAGCAGGAAGACACCGAGTCGTTACACCTCGAAGAAGTTCATCGTCAGTATCTGCAGCAACAGCAGCAGCAGCAGCAACAGCAGCAGCAACAGGAGCAGCTACAGTCGCAGACGAATCAAGCTCAATCGCACGAGCAGGACAACTATCATAGCAATGGAGAGAAGAGAGCCGCGACCGTGGCAGAGCCCACGTGCGAGGAACTGCGCGCCATGTGGCGTTACAGCAAGCGACAGAGCAGGGCCGTCGAGGGTTCCAACGAGCTGCCGCTCTTCAAGGATCCTTTCAACTACAACATCTGGGAGGCGGACAACGCTAGACTGAGATCTTCGACTGGATACCAAGGTCGGCTTTCACGCGGCTATATATTTTTCGCTAGCCCCGTGTCGACTTGGCTGCAATTTGAAATGTTTCGATTGTTAATTGCAGACGAGTACCAGGGAACGCCTCGCAGCCGAGGGGCTGGTGGCATGCCAGTTTACGGCAAGCTCGTGCACAAGGCCCCGGCCGGCAGTAGACTTCGCAACGGAATGCCCCACAAGGCCTTCGAGGAGCTTAGCAGTTACTACGGTACGGTGTCGCGTCACGCTCCGGCCGCCTCTCCGGCTGGCGGCAAGGGCCGCATGTTCCGTCACGGTGCCAGTGGTTCCGCGCCCCAAGCTGGCAAGTTCAACGAGCTCAAGCAGTACGTCATTTCGGAACGCGCTCAAGATCTCGAGGTACGTGTAACTCATCGTTTTTAGTTGATGATCAATCGACGCCTCGTAACATTTAAGAGAGAGAGAGAGAGTACTTTTTCGGCAGGCTGCCCTCTACATTGCCGAGGCTTACTCTTTCTCCGTTCAGATGTTTGCAGGCTTCTCTTTTCTAAAATATTGTATAAATTTGGTATTTTTTACAAAATTTATAACTATCTATCCACTTGATTTTTGTTATGAAGAAAAAATTGGTAATCAAAATTTTCTGTATCTGCTATGCTTTGCCGTGTTTGTGAAATTATACATTTCTTATTATACAATCGTACATTTCCTTGCTCGTGCAATTTATAATTTAATGAACATGGCAGAGCATTCCGTATGATGCAGTATTTATTATTTCTAAGTGTAATTATTTCTGGGACCAAAATTTGTTTGAATACTCACTATCTTCCGATCCTTTAATATAATATTGTCTATCAGGGAATACTTTATATTTATTCAATGAGTAGGAAAATTAGTGGATCGAAACAAAACTTTCCAAAAACAACTACAGAACCCTTCATTTAAAACATTTAACTCGATACAGAAAATTTTACCATCTTTGATCAATCTCTAAGAACTTAGTGGTGTCATAAATAGTCGGGATATTTTAAAATTTTGGTACGATTATCGCTACCAAAATAAAGTCAACATATAAAACGCACGAAGTCGTATTAAACTGTGTGAAAAGACACTGGTATGAGATACTTTTGACGCGCTGCTATCAAACGTATAAATACTTACTTTCATTACTTGGTTATGGAGCGCTTGAGCGTCTTTTTCGCTTCTTCAAATCGGCAGTGAGCAAGTAAAAATACCTTGGACGCTTCGTCGCAATTATTTTTCGCGCGCGCTCGTTCTGCGACGAAGCAATTTCACGCTTTGACAAGCAACTATAATGAGTGTGAATTTTTTATGAAAATACAGTCGTTTTCGAGATACTCGGGCGGTACAATGCTTCACTCGGCACCCTTCGCGAGGCACGACGCGCGCGATCGCTCTCTTGTGAAATCGCCCCGAATAATACGGCTGACTGCTGCGGCGACCGAGTCCCTACGCCCACGCGCGCAAAAAATGTGAGCCAAGCCAAGTCACCGAGTGGCTTTGTTTACTATAGCGGCGGCCGAAACGCGCTAGAGTCGAGCTTGACCGACAAAAAATTCATCTCCGTGGGTTTAAAATGTAACTTATATTGAAAAAAATCTGCGCGCGGTATATCGAGCCAGATTGAAGCGTCGAGCGAAAAGTCATCGCGAAAAGGCTTCCGTTGATTCATTGAGAGTCGGGAGTTTAGATCTGCGTATAATGCATTGGCTCGCAAAAATCTGTCCGAAAAAGGGGACACGTAGCAGCATTATATTATATATATATATATATATATATATAATATATTATATATTATAAAAATACGTGTGGCGGAGTAGACGCTCTGTGATAGTATATAAACTTTGTACGCGGCGGCGGACGTGTCAGTTGAGAGGGAGGGTGGCTACACGATGACGTCAATCGATGCGCGCTGCAACGGGTCGCAAAGCGCCGGAATGAATCTTATTTCTTTTGCGCCGTTTTCGCCTTTTACTTTTTCATTTGCCGAGGAACATGCGACTGCCCGAGCTCTGCAGCTATTCGTTCTCGAGACCCCAATTTAATTGCGACGAATCTTCTGGCTAAAATTTAAAACTTATTCTCTGACTTGAGCCACGAATTTTTTTTAAAAACTTTTTTTTTGTTACTTAAGAAAATGAAAGGAAATGATGCTTCCCAAAGAGAAAGACGGAGTACGGATAATGCGCGTGGTAAAGTTAAATTGACCATGGAACAACAGCTTCTTAAATTAGACGAAGCTATTAATCAAAGTCTAGGAAAAGAACTGATATTAGAACCTTCACTGTTCCATAATGGAGAACCAATTGTACTTACTGACGAAGAGTTCCTTAAAAATGAAGCTAAACACAGAGCTCTTTTTGATTTTCAAGATTTTCTCGTCAGAGAGTACCCTACGTTATTTGATGATGCGACCGCGAAAAGACTTCGGCACCATATTGAAACTGGAAAATTGCAACCATTGATTCAATACCCCAAATTACGAACAAATCTGAATCATGAACAAGGCCCATTGCCAGAGGAAGAACAAGTAAATTATTCACTGCTTTAAATTGACACTTTTTTTAAAAACTATTTTTTTTTTACTAAAGGAAATGGACAACGTAAGAACAAAAAGGATAAAAAAGAGTCTGAATAATGATGATCTGCCCCACACGATAATAGAAGATTTCGAAAGTAAAAAAAGAAAAGAAAAATCCCCGAAAGGCTCCCTGTCACTAATAAAAAATGCACTTGAAAATTATGCTGTACATTATATGGAAGTTATCGAAAATGTTAACGAAAATGATCCGAAAACCTTACCGTCACAATTAAAAAAGGGACTTCAAAATGATGCTTTACAAATTGCGGATTCATTGTTGGAAGAAATTGAAGAGCAACTAAAGTTTGAACCTAGAAAATCGCATACATTAACTGCACTCTATTCAGGGGATGGTCAAGTAAATTATTCACCAAAATGCCAGGGCCCAAATTGCGATAGAGTAAACCCCTTGATACCTAAACCCCGATCATTAACGTTAAGAGAGACTCCTTTGTATGAAAGGGTCCAATTTCAAAATCCTGCCCAAACATGGTCTTCACCGATCGGCGATCACCTAGACTTACAAGCCCAGTAGAATAGCCTAGTTTTAGTCAGACAAGTTCATAGAATGCCTTTTAACCAAATTTTTAAACAGAATCAGCGGAGAGCGGAGGAAATGGCATCGCGTGCAGCCGTCTTCAAAGAAATAGACAATCGACGACAGAGTAGCGATCAATCTTCGGATTCGCGGAATACCAATTTTCTCAGCGCACTGCAAGCTTACGAAGATCCAAAAGCTTACGATGCAAAATTTGCTCCAGAATCCGACGATTTCGATCAGTCTGTTGTGGTAAGTTTCTCTCTTTCTCTCCCTTTTCTTTTTTAATAGTAAGATTAAATGTATATTTAATCTTCTTTTGATCTTTTCTTCAATTCCATTTGATGCAATTTGAACGCCACTTGAAAGTTTCAAATTTCGTATTTTATTTTAAAAATTTGATCCCTACTCTAAAAGAGGTATTATCTGTTTGTCTGTTATAGAAAGCGAATCGATATCGTCGGGAGTTTGCGTTGCGTTAAACGATACAGTTCATCAAACGCCTGGCCGTCAATAGATCACCGATGCGATTTTTTCTGTTTTTACGCTGTGTTTCTGCATCACTGGATACATTCTATCACGGGCAAACGGGGGGCATGTTCATTTTACTTATTCGATTTCATATGAGTACAGCTGCCGCTGTAAGTAATTATACTTAATGTATCACTACGATTGTTGGCGAATGAAGAGATATAGGCATACGTTAGTTAGTTAACTTGACAATAACTCAATGGGTGATTTTTTTGTTTGCCCGTAAGTCGAATCATTCTGCCTGCTTAAAAACTACGCGTTTAAGCGAAGTAAATACTCAATTTTTTGTTATATAAAATTTGTTATTCAGCTATATATTATATATTATTTATTAATTTATAATTAATATGTATATAATATATTGTAAAGTTAATTATTTATAAATAATATCATTTATTACTAACTATTAATATGTAGTTATAATAGTATTATAGCTATATATTACGTTATTAAACAACGGGATATTTTCAACCATAAAGTCTAGTATGAATTAAATTTTCAACAAATTGATTTCAATTTTTAATGAAAAATTCAATTCATATGCATTCGAATTGATAATAACTGATAATGGCACTGACAATAATGTAATAAGTTCATATTTTATACACGTTCAACTTCCCCCGTAGTAGGCAACGTGTAGACAAATCACGTATAAATTATTACGAAATAATTTATGAAAATGTAAAAGAATTTTTGAATTTGAAAATGAGTATAATATTGTTCGCTGGTAGAATTTAAATCTTTCTTATTCTAGGTAATAATAATTAATGTAACATTGTGCTAACTTAATAAAACATTGACAATAACTTGTGCACGAGATTTGTCTGAATATACTATAAATATTATATATTGTGTATTATGTATATTATAAATAGAAAGATGAACGAGGCGAAATTCACCTACAATAAATTTTTTGACAATATAACTAAAGCTTATCGATCGACTTTTTTAATTTTAATTCTTCAAAAAAAATTAACGAAAAAAATCAATTATTTTTTTGCTTTCAAATGCAACTGGGAAATTACTCGACATGATCCAAATAATGAGATTTACAAAGCTACGCGATTTGATTTTATTATTCAAATCTCTTCTGCATGAATGTGTATGATGATATATATATGTACGCGTGACATTATGTTGGTGTCAGACAATCTTAAAATAACCCTTAATAATATAGGATAACGCTCTCGATTGTATAGATTATTCAAAAATTCATTTCCGGAGGAAACTTTTCTCGAATTAAACTTATCAACACTTTATCTGTAATGTTATAAAACTTGTTTAATATTAAATTTCATTCAACTACAATGCAACCTCAAAGAAAATATTTCCATTTAAAATAAAATAAACACGAGAACAAAGTCTTGATTTACGTGAGAATATTTGTAACTGAAATTTCTGATGCAATTTTTCCTAGGTAAATAACGTCGTCAGACAATAATTAATTTACAAAGCAATGAAGGCTGCGTTAATAATAAATAATGGCTTAATGTTATGACAATAATAATGAAACCCATAGCCCATTGTTGAAAAAGAAATGGAAAATTTTTTTTAGTAATGTTTACGATAGTTTACGAAACATTTATTTAACTATTCTGTGTTAAATAATTTGAAGTAGTCGTAATATTTTCCATGGTACAAAATATTTAAATTAAATTAAAATAGCTGCTGTCTTAACCGAGAAAATAATAAGCATAATAATTACTCGACATCAAAAATTTAAAAATAAAAAATGTAAAAAGACTTTGAAATTCTTTGTCAAAGAGGCGAATGTTACCTATATGATAAATAAATTGTTTAAAGTTGTATACATAACGATAACACTTATTAAAATAAAAAGAAAAAAACAAGGTGTAACTTTTGTAATGCGAACCTATAAAAGTATGCACTCATCCAACGTAAACGTGTTCGATCATATACATACAAATAATATTTACATAAAGTAGATATGTTGTATACCTACATTTACCAAATAAGTGAGCTGATGTAAATGATGGGATTTCAGCTGAAATCGAAAACAATGTGACTTTCGTGTAAATAATACTTAAAAATTATTGAAATAATTCTCGTTTTCGGTATATTTGAGTGATCGATGCTTTTGTTCAAAATGACTCGAATGAAATTTATCAGCGTTACATGGGATATCTTATTATACTAGGCTACAAGGCTCGCGCGAAACCTCCTCTTTGTAATTTTCAATCTTCTCGTCTTGTCTACTTCATCAGAGTTCGAAGTACTATAACAATTGAATTTCTCACTTTGGGTCGATCACGCACGGATTGCCCTGAATAGAGGCATATGCGGGGGTGGGCGATATAGAAACAATTGAAGCGTTCGACCGCGCTTAGCTGTATTATCCATCGGTTTCTCTGAATCTATACCGAAAGACAAGCCATGAAGGGGTGCATCTCAAATCTTACGCTTAATTAAATTTCAGCGTTTAATAAAACGCCACTGGATGGCATGGTATATGCGATTGTTCGGGCAGCATTATTATCAAGGCTCGAAGCTCAAAGCGTAAAGATAGCGACTAATTTTACTTGACTGATCAGCTTGACTTTATAGTTTAATAAAATGTAATAAATATACCAAAAAAGGAAAAAAAGATCATAATGTGAAATGACAATATATAACACGATTATTCATCAAGTGATTCAGAACTAATGAATAATTATAACAATGATAATGTTATAAGTAGGTACCTATATTCTATGATCTTCTGGTGGTTATCTTATGTATTTTCAACTTGGTAATTTTATTATGCGAGCTTTTGCGATTTTGCGACTTTTTCCGCGATGACTTAAAAATAAATACAGAATGAATCATCGATTTTTTAAAGAAGCCACGTTTAAGATGAATAGTTGCATAAAAAGTAAGCAGTCATATAAATCAGATGTATTTGCACTCGTTCACGTTTAATTGATGTGTATGTAACGAAACAGTTATTTTTCTGACGAAGCACGATTTTCAACATGTACGACAATCAGAAAATTAATAAAAAGATAATGAAAATTATTATTCAAAACAATTCTTAAGGAGGTATCAAAACTGCGGTTAAACTAATGAAAATTTTCAAAAAAACTACATGAATAAAAAACCACAAAATGAAGACATCTAGGTAGCTTTGAAATAAAAATATTCAGTTAAAATTCTTAAAAAATGTGTTTAAAAATGTTCATTTTTGCATGGCTTTGGAATCTCCTAAAGATCATTCCATGAAACAGAAAGGATGAACTAAAATGTCTATCAAATTTTCCTAATCCTGCATTTTAAACCGTTCATTTACAAAATAATAGTAACAACATCTAATCTTTCACAGTTTCATTTGAATATCTAAAAAAGAACTGCAACAAACTTTAAAAAGTGAACTGAATATTTAATAGTAACGAGACGTATTTTTGATGCAGGAATAGATGGATTTTATATACATTTTTAATAGTTTTATTACGAGATCAAAATAACCGACTTTAAATTTAAAAAATAAAAGACAAGAGTATTGATAAAAATACTGGTTATAATGATGATCTTAATAATGATTATTATTTGATTAAAATGCAAATTCAATTATATGTGTCATAAAGTACCGGGGAAAAAAATTTCAGTACAGAAAATTTTGTATTATTATTATTATTATTATTATTATTATTATTATTATTATTATTATTTCTATTATTATACTCTTTAGTATATTATTATTCAACGCTTAAAACGACTGAAAAGTTGAGAAATTCTTCGTTTACTTGTCTCAAATAGTCTCAAAGAAAGTCATACTTTTTTCTATGATTGTCGAAGGCAGAGAAAAGTGATGAAAGGTATGCGCGCAGCTATGAGTCTCTCACAGAAAGTTGGAGCAAAATATTTGAACTATTTTGCCGGCTCTATTTCAAAAGTACAAGTGGTTGGGGAAAGGAGGTTGAAAAAGTTCCATAAACTCTGTGTAGATCGCTTTTTATCAAGTTTACGCGCAGCAAATTTCAAGCAAACTTTCTACCTTCATGTGTTATGAGTAACAAGAATATTGCTTTCGGTAAACTGAAGCAATACGGAAGATCGTACAAATTCGATGTGAGGAATGTAATTGAATACGCCCCACGTAGCTTCTCGTACCGTATATATAACTCTAATCGCTATTAGAGGTATAATTAATTTGAAGTACCCTACATTGCACGATGAATTGTAGCTACGCTTAAAATACTTATGAATGTGAATAACTCAATTAAGTCAACTTCTCGTCTTGACACTGAATTTCTAGTTTTTTATTCAACTCAATTGCTGATTCGAATGATAATATGTAAAACAAAAATTAATATATATGCTGCAAAAAAGCGCGGAGACATATTTTACAAAAAAATACCAATGAAGAAAAAATATCAATAATTAGAGAAATAGATAATATATTTCAAAGACAATATTAATAAAAAAACTTTCTTAAAACGAATACATATTTGTATGAGAATGATTAGAGAAATTCTGTCTACATTGACCTTATTGTGTGTACTACTGAAAATATTTGTAATGTTTTGATGGTTTTTAAATGGAAATGCATTTAATTTTTATTGTGAACTATTTATCATTTCATTTGTGAAGATTTATGTATAACAATTAATAATATTTTATTTAACAAATACACGTCTACTACTGACAATCACCGGAGCGGTTATTGATTTCAAGTTCCTATCACTATACTAATAGATTGGTAAGAAAATAAAATGAATTTTTTGATTATTTATGCATTCTGAATTTTTTATTTACATTATGACAGCTCTATAAGTATTTTATTTATACATATACGACGTTTTTGTTTTTTAAAATTTATAAAATTTTCTACAGACAATGCTCAAATTAATAATTTGTCGAAGGAAATTGTTTTTTTCTTTTGAGTATGTACAATGTATTATAAAAAAATCGTATTTGAATATATATTAATTTAGTTCCCAATAATGAAAAACTTAAAAAGGTACAGAACTATATGCTGAAAATTTTTCTTTTTATTTACACTCATTTATCATTGACTTTTAACTAGAAATAAAATGAAATGCTTATTAAAATCATTGCGCTGATAATATAATAATTTAACAATGCGTGCAGATGATTTTTGACAATTTGAAAATTAACTTATCTTATATAAGTTTTGAATCGAAGGATTTGTTAACCTAAAGCATAAAAAATTAAATGCACGATTGTTATAATAAGAATTTGAAATGTAAGATAACCAATAATTTAAAATAATTTTTTATCACTAAAAAGTAGCACGCTGCTATAACAATAAGAACACGATTCGATTCCTAAAATTACAATCTATTATAAGAATTTAAATTCTATATATCATGATATTTAACAATACAAACATAACAAGTTATCAATTTTTAGCAAAAAAAATTTAGCAACTTCTAATGAAATTGTATGAACTAGCACCATCCATATCGATGAATTTACCAATTGCATTTATAATGCATTTTTTTCAGTTTATTTCACAAACACTTCTCTAGAAAAAAGCGTGACAAAAATTAGAAAAAGCCATTCACTGCGAGTGCTCAAGCGGCGTCACCTCTGGCACGCTTGCTCAGTAGTCAGACACCGTTAGCTGCAGGTGCATCATTATTATTAATTGAATTGGTGCTGCTAGTATTCGTGGAATTAGTTACGGTGCAGCAGCCAGGTGGGTGCAACAAATCATGATATTGCATAAGGGCCTCACGAAGAGAGCGGGAAACTGCTCCTGAAGAAGTGGTCACAGTGCATTCAACCAAACAAGGATACAAAGCTATCAACTGCTCCCAGACTGATCGTTCCACTTTTGGGAAGAAACATTTCATTTAGTTATATTAATTTTTTTAATTAATTGATAAAAATAAAATCTTTTACAAACCTTTGTTTGCTGGAGCTTTTTTCAGCGACACAACAAGCGTAGCCACAGCTTTAAGGACAAAAGATATTTCTGACAACCTGTACCTAGAAAACAGTTATATAGTCACCTTTTTAAGATTATTCAAGCACATGAGCATACAAAGGAAACAAGGCCAAGACGTCAATGAATATTATTTACGAGGGAGTGTAGCATTAGTAAATAAAATTATTGAGATCAAAAACTTTACCTTGGCAGAGGGCATTTGCCGCTTCGACGTTCATCCTCGACGTAACGTTTGAGAACTTCCTGAAAGCGATGCAAAAGTGCCGTGACCGCGAGACGCCCAGCAACGCCACCTTCGTCACGCTGTGCTGACGTGATTGCCTCACTATTTATGTTCTCCGAATCACCATTTAAACCATCCAATAGCGAGAACTGCAAAAGCGTTTCAAAACAAGTTTTTGCAAATTCTTCCCGCAATTTTGGCTCTCCAGATTTTTCTAAAACAATATAACGATGATGTTCAAAAGCTTATCATTTTTATTCGATAAATTTTTAAAAAATTTTCTCCTACCAATGTTTGAAGTTGCTGAATGTATTGAGCCTTTGTTCAAAAGCATAACAACTCTTAGAACAAATTGTTGAGGAATATTTTGTGAATGCGGTAAGACTTCATCTCTCAATAATTCCATTACTTGACAATCAACTGCTTCATCTGCTTGAATTTCTTCGATACCTCGGTCCAAATTCACCGGACTACTCAATAAAAACGCATTATTTAATCTTCAGATTTAGGGTCGTTAGATCAATAATATTTAAGATAGTTTAAACTCACTTTGTAGGGAACAAAAAGTGCTCCAGTGTATCAGCGAGTTCTTGCCACATACTTTGGAAACTATCGGGATGATTGCGAGCAAGAGGTAACCCAATGTGTGAAATAGTTAAAAGACTTGTTACAGCTAATTTCCATGTTGTGTGCGACGGACAAGCGTATTTCATACCAAGAGGAACGTGGAGAGCTTCAATAATGTGCTTTAAAATTTGAGCCTCTATAACAGGAGGCTCGTTAGCAGTTTTTTGATACAAATTAACGACCATCGAGAGAGCTTTTTCTCCAAAAGGCACATAATTCATTGTAACCCAATCAGCCTGTATAAAATTATATTTGTAAAGTTATGCATTATACATCTATTTGGATGTAATTCAACTCACAGAAACGCCTCGAACTTGAGAGATGTGCTTTGTAGGAATTTTGCCATAGCTTGGTGCCTCGCACGCTAATTTTGAATAGTAAAGCAATTGTAAAAATACTGGGCTGATCATGAATTTTAAATTTTCTTGAGATGATAATGCTTCCTGAAATATAAAATCAATGATCAATGACACATTTTTCTAAAGATATAACTCTATCATAGAGATCACATGATTTCAACATCCAGATTTGTTGGAACAAATCAAACGAAGATTGAGTCGTCTCTTTATAAGTAAAATCATCGTTTATCTTACTTTTTGAATCAATTCCATTGAATGTAGAATTCCGTCTTGCAATTGAGTCAGAACAACGTCTGGTACAGTTGGTAGAATGTAGGGAGTAGATTCGCCATGAACTGGTACTGCGACGGCATATTTCAATACGAGGCACAATTTTTGTAAATCCGCCGATGTAAATCTTCAAAAATTGTTGATAATAAATTAGAACAAAAGTAATCATTTGTTTAGACTTGAAATAATGCAATACTTTACTTGTTTTTGAAATGTTGGAATACCGTTGGAAATATTTGAACGAGTGCCGTGAGAAATGCCTGAGATGGAATGTACGGTTCGACTTCATTTTCTTGAGGCGGCTTAGTACTATCTAGTCCAATGCTCAACCAAATACGCCACGCGATGGTCCACAAAGCTTCGGAATCTTCGGATTGCGTGGGATCAGTATTGTTGATATCAGCATTACTCTTAGGTACGTACAGGATTTCTTGGAATGATTTCAGAGCAGCTAAAGATACCTATTATTTTAAGCAATAAAGTCAGTTATAAATTACCTTGACTTTTATTTTTGAAATAGATTTATAGATTTATAAAGGCAAAAATTACCTCGTTGTTTTTACTAAGAGCTGAATTCTCAACAAATTCTAATAACAACGACCAAGCTCTTGGAAAGTCACCCAGCAATTGTAACAACTGTCTTTTTGTATTAAAGACTCTCGAAACACCGCTAAGCGTTAATACCTTCAATAAAAATTCGATTAATGTGTTATACGATTATTAAATAATACATTCGTTTTACGTTTAATTCACCTGTGTCTCAGCCCATTGTTTCTGTGCTGTATTTCTACTATGATGTATAAGAATGTTACCAGATGTGTCAACTTTCTCATTGCTAGCTGAGCTCGATAAACTTCGTACTTTATCGAGCAACGGAAAGAGAACCTGCCAAAGCACAGCTTGCCATGTAGGTTGTTGCAAGAGACTACCATGTGCCGAAATTGTCGAAAAAGGGTTTGGCTTGCTGATTTACGCACTGCTGGTCGTTCATCTACGCATAAATCACCAAGTCTGGCAAACAAACACATCCACAGTTTGTCAAAAGCTGACATGTTTGTTGTGCCTGGAAAATCGGGAAAAACGGAAGCGGAGTCACCGCTTAAAGACGCACAAATTTTTTCGTGATTGTGATAAAAGTAATCACTTATGTTCCACTGAAAAAAATATTTTCATAATTATTAATGTTTTGAATATATAATTTCAATATACAAACCATTTGTCCAACTGCTGTCAGAGATATATTGAGTTCTTGAGTTTGAGAACCAAATTTTGCCGCAGTATCAACGCAAAGTGGAAGACATCTCCAAGGCATAGCAGGTAAAAAGTCAGTTATAACCAACTGTAGACATTGAAATGCTATACGCACTAAAGCCTCTCTGCAAAAAAAGAACATTATTTCAGTTATGAGCATTGGAATATAGAAAATCAATAGAACTTACCCGTGATGATCGGAACAGCTCCAATTATTCCAAGTACCAAAGGCCAACCATGAAATAAGGTTTCACCAGCGCCATGAAGAATTTGCAAGACGCATTCTAATTGTCTTTGTCTAACATCTGCATGGCGTACAGAGGAAAGTTCAGACAATGGTCCTAAAAGTAATGTTTGTAGTTTCTGCAAAATAACATTTTCTTATTAGATAGTGTGCAATTCTCAAAACTCAACAATAAATTGCCGAAAAAAATGACGTACTTGATTTTCACGTAGTGGTTGAGCGTACTTGTGTTGCAGAGCGGCTTTAACTAAATAGGTAATAGCTTCTACGCCCCACTCTCTCATTCGAATGTGCGGATGTTGACAGACTTCAAGCAAATGATTTGTCAGTGGACGCCACAATACTTCCACCCTAGGTAAATTAACTAAACCAGTTTCCAATAATTTTGCTACAGCAAATAGAGATGGCTCCTATGAAGAGTATTATAAAGCTTGCATTACTAGTTGGCAATACAATTTAAATTTAAATCATATTATTTCATTCAATACTGATCAATCAATCAAGTTAGTTAAAATGAAACAATAATTAAAATTTGAAAGTTTAAAAGAATTATCTCAATTACCCTGTTTGTGTAAGCAAGCTCCATAGCTTCTTGACTGAGCTTACATAACGCATCAATAAGGTGGTGCAGAGCAACATCGTCGAGATGCTGACTACTTTCAAACAAACGGCTGAGCATCGCGCTGAGTACAGGCAGATCTGCCATAACAGCCGTTGTAAGCATAGCATTGGAATCAGCTGCAGTTCTGCCGGCTTTTAACGATCCTCCAGTTGAGGGCTTCAATCCGAGTATCCAAGCCAGATGCTGCAACGTCGTAAGAACTAGGTGCCAGGCACTACCCAGTATGCTACCATGGCAATGTGCGAGTAATAAAAGAGCACGCATGCATTGTAAATTCTTTACTGTCAACATTACTGGGCCTTGTTGAGCACCTAGAGTGATTTCAAGTTTAATCATGAGTATGTCATAATTTTGAAAAAATTTCAATCAACGAAACATACCAATTGGTAAAGATGCAGTAGGCAAAGGTGTACCCACGGCCACAACTTGCTGTCTATAATCCGATTCAGCGAGATTTGCTGGGTTGTATTGACCACCGGATGAAACAACCTGTTGAGCCGAATCACCGGCCGACGGAGCCTGCTTTGCGACGGCTGACGCACCGCTGGGAATGCCCTGGGGTGCACTGTACAGAACTGTAAGAGCGTAGTGCGGTGGAAGCGAAGCTTTGCATATAGCCGTGATGAAAGCATCTCTTGGAATCTGGAGTTCTAATAAGCCACAAGCGAAGCGAAAGTTTGTATTTCTTTTAGGACATTTTCCGTGGCTGTTTCATCGGTGCTCGCATCGATGAGCGGACTTAAAGCAGCCAATAAACCACACCAGCTTGAGTTTATCAATTGAGCATGAAGTTTACGATCAGCCTCTGAAGGTTCATATCGACGCTCTGGCAAAGTCGCATCATCTCTTGGTCCTTGAATTGTCAGTGCGATAGATCGTATAATATCTAATAGGCAAGCGTACGCTATGCTAATACCATACCCATCTGGAATTTGAGGTGGATCCACCTTGTCGAGCATTTCTAAACTATTAAATTAGTTTTTTTGTTAATTTTGTTAGTGAGAGATTATATTTTATGTATGTTTTGCATTACAAAATTGTAACTTACTATGTTGATTTTGTTTGTCCATTTTGAAATGTGACTACAACTGGTAACCAAATACCTCTTGAGTAGAAACCTGGTTGTGGAGTTACTCCAGGTCCTATTGGCATGCCAGCAAGCATAGCTGGAGCTGTACCTTGAGCTATGGGTGCAGTTTGTCCTAAAAATTTTATGATAAATCTATTAAGACAAATTTTAATATTAGCATTATTAAAAAATCCAATTTAATACAAGTAACTTGATTTATCAGCTACTAATATTAAACAGATCTTGAATGTTTGTTACTACTAACCAGTATTACTTGGTACCATATTTGGATTTACAAAAAGACTATGAATATATGCTCCCAAACTATTAACAATATCTTGAAATATGTTTGTTGCATGCGGTTTCAAGTCATAACAGTTGCAAAAACTTGTCAATAAATTAGCTTGCACTGTCATTTTATGCAAAACTTCCAGGGCTAAAGCTCGTTGCCATGGTGGTTTGTCGGGATCCAAAAATTTTACAATTAGAGACAAAAATATCTCACATTCTGTTACCTTAAATAGTATTACCAAACTTTAAAATTATTTTGTTATAACACTTATTAATTGAAGTAAAAAAAACTTACTAATAAGAAATGATACTTTTGAATCAAAATAGAAACAACTCTCAAGAGTCTCATACTTATTGGAAAGTATGGTTTATCAAGTGGAGTGGCTTGCTGAACTGAAGCTGGTACAGAATTACGGTATTTAATATTTGGTGAAAATAATTTAATGACAAGTGCACACACTCTTTCTTTCAGAAGAAAGCTAAATTCTGGATGCTGCAATATATAAACAAACATGTTACATAAAACTATCTCGTAAATAAGCAGTTGAGATAATACAAAAAAAAATTTCTAATTTCGATTTTCGGAATTTTATTTAATTTTCTTACCTTGAAAAATACTGAAGAAAAATTTGTTAAAACTGATTCAAGCAATTCTAAACCAAAAGTTCTGGTCATTTCCACAATACCAGTTAACCAATAAGGTTGATCAGCATTGACTAGTTGAACTAAATCCTAAGTCATTTAAACAAAAAATTAGATTTTATTTTAAAAATCGCTATTTGTTGATTTTTACCTGAAACATTAAAAAGGCATCAGCTGCACATGGTCTTAAACCTTTTGGTGGAGTACTAGTAGGTATTTTCAATTCTTCTAAATTCTCATCTATAGTAGGTTGATCAGAATACTGTTCATCTTCTGCCACAACTCGCTCAAATACAAGAGAAACTAACTGCCTAACAGTTGCACCAGCTGTGTTGCAAGTTGTTGAATCTTTTGTGAAATGAAGACGAAAGCATAGAACCAAATTCTGAAATATATTACAAAATAAGCAAACTTGATTTTTATTTAATTTAAGTAATAATAATCATACTCTTGCTAGATTATCTCCTTGTACAAGTGAATTACTAGTTAACAACAGTGTTACAGTTTGCAAGACTTTTACTTCTTCTATACCAGCTTCCATTAGTGTCTTTAATGCATCTGTTATAAATCTAGCTCCTTTTTGATCAATAGCTTGTTGCGTGATCAATCTTTGCATTACATTTAAACAAAGCTGAAAAAAATTTTAATTAATAAAAAAATTATCAAAAATAGGATGAATTCAAAAAATATGTCAATTGATTTTTTACCTTACTTATTTTTACATCTTTACTCTCACAACCTTGGACCAAGGGATATAGAATTTGATTAACTACATAGTAAACTTGTCCCTGTTGGTTAATCGATGAAGCTTGCCTTAATTTGATGATACTCTCTTCGCATGCCTATTAAAAATTTTATTAATTCTCATTGTTTGTAAAGATCTAGGTGCATTTAGGTGCATTAGATTTGTTCTGAACAGTAGACCACTGCTAATTAAAGAGAAGGTAAACATACCTCTTTTATTTGAGGAAACTTTTTCTTGGTCTCAGTAGCTAAGACTTTAAGATCAGCCTGTAGCGATTCAAAGAGCTTTGCCGAATTGTCCTGGACACCTGCAGGACCAGCCGCAACGGCAGCTAGTCCTGGTGTTGCGTTAGACATCTTGATTTAAAGAATAGGCTTATCCACGCAGGCGAAATAAAGATGTTTTACATCAAAAACTCGACAAAAGTTTATCTTTATTTGAATGACAATCGCGACGTGGCGAACATCGTCATACTGCAGCAACAGAAATTGCCCCGGAAACTGTCTGACGCTCTACACCTGTCTTGCAAATGTACACGTTATCGAGAAAACGGAGCGTCTGCTCGGGAGCTGCTCCGTAGACTATTGTACTGGATGATAATGCAATAATAATCAAATAACACACAATAGCCGCACCTTTCTTTTGCACTTTTGCCGCAACTTGACGTGTGGGCGTGTGCGTGTTGGTGTGAGTGTTTGTCTTCTTGTATGCGTGACGATGCACAGAGGCACTGTTTAATTTCACTTGTCGCACACAAACATAGTTGTATCGGGATTATGAGTCGTCCTGTCGAGTACCGCCAGTGCTTCAGACTATCGGCGACTATGAATGTCTGCATCAACGCGTCGCTAATGAGCTCCATATAAATTGGCTGTTAACGGTATCGCATGGCTTTTTGCGCTCGACGATTTATCATCAGTCAACTATCAGGAACAGCTGTCAATTCTTGCGCCACGTATTGTATTATTATTGTGCGCTGCAGAAATGAAATGCGTCGGTGTGCGCGCGCGCCTCAAGCGATTGCCATCAAAATGCAATTGTTAATTGTTTCGCTATTCAGCCAAGCTGCGCAGTCTGCCGTGTGTCAAAAATAACGTTTAGTTACTTATTCTGAATTCATCGATGACTGGCACTGCACTGCGCGCGGCTGAAGCCCAAGCGGAGAGCGGCGTTTTGCCAATTTTACCTCATTACTCGTGTTGACCTGTGTTGTTGCTTTATTGCTTACCTCGCGACTTCCCCTTGCAGATTTCAGGTGGCGTCGCCATCGCTCTTGCAGACGCTATTAACTCAAACCAGTTCCATTGTTTACATTTCATGCACTATTTTACAATCGTACTGAATTCAAAACCATAGAACTATCTTGCCAAAGACCAGCGTTTTTCTGGTTCTCTTGGGCAAATCGGTGAGTTAACGGGAAATTATTTTTTTCATTTTATCGGAAACAAATATCTAAGTACGAACTTGATCAATGTAAACCGCAGTTGATGTACCGTACGTTGCATTCAAAACATAATAATCATGACACTGATGCTCATTCTCTTATACTTACCTCTTTGGGGCATCATGATTCGTGAGAAATAATAGTTGTGTATGTACGTATATCTGCATACACATTGTGTATTCGTATTTACAATATATATTTGTGAATCTCAATGTGTGTGTTTGTATACCAGAATTACGCAGTAATTTCAGGAACATAACATTTATTTTTTAATGAAGCCATTGATAAAAACTCTATAAAGACTAATCCCACAAATTAGCACATTTTAGGTGAGATTTGAGCTTTATGTTCCGAAAACGGACGTTCTTTATCAGGTGCTCACTAACAACTAAAACTCAAATAACTGAAAAATAAAATCATACCTATTTTCAAGTTTCAGAACTCAGTGTTGAAGTTAAAATTTGAACAAAATGGATGTGTCTAGACGAGCAAGTCATTCTGGTAGTTGGTACACCGATCACAGTATGTGTTTATTTAATAAATCATACTTTTCTTGAAAAAGTAGTTCAATTTCAAATAATTACTATTTGTTATTAAGCCCAAGAACTTAATAAACAACTGAGCGATTGGTTAGGGGCAGCAGATTTATCTCATGGACCTGCAAGAGCAATTATATCGCCGTGAGTACTAATTTATTTCTTTCATTTTAGAAATGTATTATTAATCATATATTTTTTACAGTCATGCTGGTTACAGCTATTGCGGTGCTTGTGCAGCATTTGCCTATCGACAAATCAGCCCCGTTGTTGTGTGAGAATTTTTTAAATTATTATCTTTTTTTTCCAAACTTTGGTTATAATAGAAATACTGCGATGCAGTCGAAAGATATTTATTTTAGGTCCTTCTCACCATGTCAGATTGGCAGGTTGTGCTTTAACCACTGCTTCTATTTATAAAACACCCTTGTATAATCTAAAAATTGATAAACAAGGTAATCTCTTTGCTTACCTTTTTTTTAAATTATCAGTTACTAATAACTTAATATTTTATAGTTGTTAAAGATTTAATGGATACTGGTTATTTCGAATGGATGAGTATGGAAACAGATGAAGATGAACATAGCATTGAGATGCAACTACCCTACATAGCTAAAGTCATGGAGGAGTATGTTCCTTTAATTATATGAAAATGTTTTTAAATTAGTACTAAACTTTATCAAACAATTTTTTCAACTTAACGAGAAATTTGCATGATCATATTATACATTGACTTTGCATAAATGTCAACAAAATTAAAAAATTTTTTTTAACTCTCATGATATTATAAACATATGCAAATCTCAACCAATTTCTTTTAAATAAGCAAGGTAACATTAGAAAACAATCATGTCAAAGTTAAATTTTTAAAAAAGTCTGAAGAATTTTTTTTAATCTATTGGAAATTAAAATTTCAGATTCATAATAAATTATAATAATTATTTCCAATGATTTCAGCTATAAAGATGCATTTACTATTGTACCAATTTTGGTTGGATCACTTACCCCAGATAAAGAAGCCATGTATGGAAAACTTTTAGCTCCATACTTAGAAGATCCATCTACTTTATTTGTCATATCTTCTGATTTTTGTCACTGGGGTCAGCGTTTCCGTTATACTTATTATGACAAATCATGTGGTGCTATTCACAAATCTATAAAAAATCTTGACAAGATGGTAGGAGTGATCTTTTAATTTCTCAAAGTATATTTTAAACATTTATTTTTTAATTATTTAAATTGACTTTCATTTTAGGGAATGGATTTGATTGAAAACTTGACTCCTTCTGCATTTACTGATTATCTAAAAAAATATGGTAACACTATTTGTGGAAGACATCCAATAAGTGTTTTGTTGCAGGTGAATATCGAAATTGATAAGTTTTTATAATGCAAGAGAATTTTTAAATAATTTAATTTTTATTTTAGATCATCAAGAGTTTAAAAGAAAGAGATAGCAATCAGCGAATGAACTTAAAATTCTTGAAATATGCCCAAAGTAGTCAATGCAATAATATAAATGATAGTTCTGTCAGTTACGCAAGTGCTTCATTGGTTATTGAGTGACAATAAAATTTCCACTTGTAATTTGACCCATTTAAATTAACCATTGTAAGCATTCACATTCAAAATTTGATGTACAACAAAATTTATCAAAAGGAACTACATAAGTTTCTTTGCTATTTTTTGTATTTGAGATTTCAAAGATGTTTTTGATGCTTATTGTATATTAATGATATATGAACATAATTTATTTATTATGTGCAATGTTGTTTAAAAAAACCTTACTCGTGCAGTAATTTCAAGAAATGTCTCATTCGCCTTTTACTATTAAAAATTTCAGTAGCTGTTGTTGAGTTACAATTAAACATTTTTTTAAATTGTAATATGGTTCATGTAATTTTCTAAACCATCTAATAAAATATATTATATAATATAGCATAAATGTAATTGAAAGTAGACTGATATTTGTCTGTCCATTTTAAATAATGGTAAATGACTGATGAGGCAAGCATTTAATGTTTTTGTAAGATGCTAGAAATACTTGTATCACGTTTGTAAACAATAAATTTAACCAGAAAATAAAATAAAACTTGCTTGATTTTTAGTGAAATTTTTTCTCAAAATTCAGAACAATATGAATAATTTTTCTTATTACTATGTTAATATCATGTTGGAATTAGTAGGATAACATTGAATTTTAAGGCACACAATGGAGCTGAATGAAAATAAACATGATTACTTAAATAAAGTTTTATCAACAAGAAAATAGTTTTGAAACCACAGATGAAAGTTTTTGTAGCTTAAACAGTATTCCTTAATTCTATTACTGTAAGACATTCAATGATATAAATTTTCATCAATCTTCATGCAACAATTCACTATCACTTAATATAACCAAGCACAATAACGTGTTCATTTAAGCACTATCAGAATCACCTGGATTATAATCTGGGTCATCGTCGTCATCATCATCTAAATCAAGATCATCCAAATTTTGGAATAAACTTTCATCGACTTTAACTGTTTCACCTAAAAAAATTGAATGTTTGACATTGAATCAAAATTTCAGCTTCTCATTAGAAATCTAGATAAGGCATAAATTTTTCATTTTACCTTCTTCAAGGAACTTGAGGTCAGAGTTAATGAGAGTCTTATCTGTCATAAATAATTCTTTGCCGGTCAACTTTTTGCCTTCTTTTTCTGCTATTGCTCTTTTCTTGTTGATTCCGGTCTCTTCATTGAATTTTTCCTTCCAACACAAGAATGTTTCTACTGTGACTCGTGTGCCCTCAAATCTTTTCTGTAATTTAAAAATAGGTAGGATAAGTAAAGTAAGAAAAATGAGTTGATTATAAATTTAATTAGTTTACCCTTTCAGCTTCTTCTTCTTCTATTAACTTTTTAGCTGCATGCTCTTCTCTGTCTACTTTTATTTGGTCCCACTGAACATTTAACCACTCTTGCGCTGCACTGACTAATGTAAATACAACTACAGTACCTAGATTGTCTTGAATCTGCTCTTGTAGAAATTCCATCAATCTGTCTTTATCTCCTTCTCTAAAATTTTCTTCATCTTCAATTGTAACAAGAACTGGATCATCTGGATATTTTGGCGTGTAAGTAAACTCGAGTCGACAGCCTAAACCATTATTAGTTTCTGGTTCAAACTCTTCGGATTTGATTGGTATCGTAAATTTTTTGGGATTCGCTTCTAAAACTAGAAAGAAAAAAAAGCCAGATGATGTGTTGTCAAAAGCCAAGAATAAGCTTGAAATAATTGATTTGCGTTCAACTCACTTTCCAATTCTCCGTAATAAATTGAATCTAGAGCTTCGAGCTCGTTCGATTGTTCTTCTTCGTAATTCATTTTCTAAAAATATTTGTAAATCCTATAAAAATACAATTATTGCAAATGCAGACGAGTACACGTGCGGCGCTTCACTGACGCACCTATATATTCGCACATATAAATACACACATATTGGTACAGCGTATAACGCAGGCGAAAGCAGAAGAAGAAACAGCGCCCTCTAAAGAATGGTTAGCCGGTACGGATTCTTCACACCAGCGCTTTTTTTGGCTTCAATATAAGTATAAGTATATCGATTAATTACACATTAATGTAATATAATTGCAAGTTGACTTGCGCAAGATTGGAATTTTCAAAATATACCTAGTTCATTTTACAGTATAAATTTTCTTGCTTGCTATAATTCATGCAGTTTTTGCTGGAGAAAATATCCAAAAAATATGACAAATTTTTAAAAAGTTACGTTTGTAGTAGTTAGTATATCACTAAAAAAATTACTCAACAACGGTTTATTAATCGTTTAAATTTCGAAGATTGCTTCATCAAAATTAGACTCGACTGATAAATTTTTTCGTCGAGTAAAAATAACGTTTAACTAGTGTAAATGGCGAGTAAGTTCCGGCTGATCGTAGCCTATATATTCAAAGTGAAAAAAATGAAAAAACAAAAATGATTCAAAGCATCGAGCTAATAGGGGTACAGGTATATAGGCAAATTGTTTCGATCCGCAAGTCGATATCGGAATTAAGCTGCGCGCGTGGCCGCACGTCGTGTAGAGGATTTGTTACGTGGCTGATGCGTCGGCGGTGGATCGCTCATATCCGGCCTAAGCAAGTTGTATCGTCTCGATCGCGGCACGAGTAGTGCGGCCTGCAGCTCGCTCGTTCGGAAACGGTCGTGGGTGCGGGGTTGGCCGCAAGCTCAGCAGGCCGATCGAGCGGATGACCGAGGGGATGTGCGCACAAGTGGCTGCTGCTCCTGCCATCCGCGTCCCAGCCTGATCGCGAGTGCACAGAAGCGAGTACCTATTGTAGCCCCAGAGGTTCGAAGCGCCTCCTCTATATAGATGCACATCCACAGAGTCGAGAGTCGAGTCTTGGTCGCTTTCGAGCTCGCGACATCGAAATCATCGGCTCGGCTGTATGCGTGCACTAACACATATGGAGAATCGGGACGCGTGGGTGGGTGGGTATATAGGAATATGTCAGCTCCCTCGGACTGTGTAGGTTGTGCGGGTCGCGCAGTGCGCGGGCGCGTATATATACAGTCAGCACTCGTACAGTCGAACTCACCCCTCGGCTACAGCCACCTACAGCCACGGCTGCACTACTGCGGCTCTCGGCAGCACGGACGTATTCCTTTTTCAGTATAAACATGGCGGTCGAGGCGAGAGCTTTAGCCGCCAGCGAGGCGTTCGCCTTCTCGGGGACAGCTGGACGACAATCGTCCTCGACAATCGCGATCGAGTTCAAAGAGTCGAGAGCGCGCCATAACTGCGAGTTCGCGAGTGCGTAAGTAGTCGGCTGGCGACACTCCGATTCTGTGCTTCCTGCCTGTCGTCGTCGGTCGGTCGGTCGGTCGGTCGGTGTGTGTGCGCGCCTGTGGTGCTTGCTCGTCGATAGCTTATTATTTGCATGCGTGCTTTCCACTGGACCTGAGTACTGCGTTACACTAGCCTCCCCCCGTCGTCGTCGTCGTCGTCGTTTGCTCCGCGTATATTCAATTCGTCGCTGTTTCATGGGCGCGAGCCACAAGCCTGGAGGATCATGCACCTCTACTTCGAAAGGAATCCCAACGCCAAGTGCGACTGCAACATACTGTCGCTCAGCTGGATGGGCAAATTGCCGGACGAGCTTCAAGAGGTAACGTCCCTCCTAATGATTGCTCTGTTAAGCGGGCACTCGGCTCGATCGCGAGCACGATTCACCTCGGACGACGCGCAACTTGCGCGACTTTTGGGTATACGGCTCGTCGTCCGCGAGCTGCGTGACCAAATGTAAATACATACACCGTTGCGATTCTTTATCGTCGATCCGCGTTTACGTTTCGTGATGCACGCGATACTGCGCGAATATAGCGTCGCACTACGGCATCGAGCTTTTCAATCTATGCACCTTCTCTTCGATGCCAATTAAAACTCCAACGACTCGAGGCATCCGCGCGATGCAAATGGCAAACTAGGAACGATCGCGAGAATAAGGGCCTTTTACGTGCGAGATACGTCGCCTGCGAGTCTTGCGTGTGTCTAGCTATGTATATGCGAGCTGTACTTGCGCCCGCTGCAGTGCGTGCGTGTATTGCCAATCGCGACCGAGTATACCGTAAACGTGACCTTCGCTTTTACGACTTATCCTTCTTAAAAGCTGCATTTATTATCGATCAATTTTCTTGCCGTTCGCAGCGCTCTCGAAACTCTACGAGTATCGTTTCTCTTGAAATTCTCCCTCTTACTTTCCAAAATAATCCACCTATAGAGTTTGGCCTTTATTTTTAATATTCCCCAACGAGTTTTCATCGTTCTATTTACACTTTTTCATCGACGATCATTAGTCAAATGTAAGCATTACATCCCCGAAAACCTAAGGTTAAAATACGGACAGGGGACTTTGCTGTCACATAAAATGGAATTTCTCCACTGCGGCTAGGAATTTAAATTGATGTATTACTCCGAAAATTCTTGCCCGAGCTATGAAATTTCTCATTTCGTAGCGGAGAATCAACACCCCTTTTTAAAAATTACTCATCGTAAGGGTTACTAATTCAAAAAATGACTCAAAAATTATTTTTCAAATCTTTCCGGTAAATACATTTATCAACCTTTTTACGAATTTTCGTAACTATCTTTCATGGACGTGAACTTGAACAAAATAAAAGTTAAATTTTCATTCAATATAAAATATTTAAAAAATAATGTTGAAACTTTGACCTTTTAGTGCGAATTTTAGTCGGTGTCAATTATGAACGTATTTTAATTTTTTTCAAATAGCCTTAAAACTAAAATAAAACATAAAGAGTAATTTAACATCTCAACAAATTTTTTTACATATTTAAAATGAGTCACGGGAAGAACGTATAAAATTAATGTAATTTTCACTCGAAAAATTCAAACCATCAAATACCTTGAAAAATAATACAAAATATAAAGATTTAATATAAACGATAGATTAATTAACTCAGTCTGTATTTAAAACTTTTTAGAGAGTTGCTCATATCGATCTAATTTTCATGGGAATTAAAGTGTTCGAGATAAATTTTCCTTTCGCAGGGGGGTTTTCTCTGATAGTGACGCTGAAAAAATTACAATTAAAAATAAAAATACAAAGCTTTGAGGGTCATGGGTTCCGCACGGTTCGCAAACGAGCACGGCGTTTTTCCCGGAAACTGATTGCAGGACAAAAAAGAGAGTCAACCGGAGCCCGTGGACGAGAAATACGCAGCATTATAGCATATAAGGGTCGCGGCGCGATAAAAGCGCCTGGTGACGATGCTAATTTACGCTCTTCGCGTAAAAGTAAAAATAAAAGGCGCGGGTGTGGCTGCACGAGATTAAGTACTTTTTTTGCTGTTGTTGTGTTGTCGTCGCTGCTACTGCTGCTGGCAGACTCGGGTCGCGCAATGCAATGCCATTGCGGGATTTAGAAAAGCTCGCGTATACGTACCGATTAGGCGCGCGCTTTTTCCAAGGGCCCAGTCAAGTAACCTTTGACTTTTGACGATACTTGGAAATACCATCGAGAATCAATGTTAAAAATATATTTTACAATTTTGCATCATTAAAATAGTACTGCAAATAAATATAAATAATAATTAATAAAAAAGGTCTCATGGATGCATCACGCATACAAGTGGATGATTAAACTACTAGCGCATGTAATGGGCCAATGTCACGTAACACTAGACGACTCTCTTTCTCTGCCCTTACACGTATCAATAGATATTACGCTTATTAACGTACATAACAATATACCGCGTTCATGATTCTCACTCGAGATGCTAATTTCATCAAATTAGCCGAGTTGCAGACTTGTAATCGACCCTCGACACACGACCAAGAAGTCGCATTTACGCATGCGTTTCGACATCGTACTCGAGAGCGCAACGGGCGCAACGAGTAAATTTTTTTCGCGTCGAGCGATTCATTTTCTAAAAAGTTTTCAGCGAGCAGACAGCAGTGTTATATATGTACGCGTCCCACTCAGCCGCGCGCACCAAAAAATCCTATGACGTAGTACAGGAATGCATTGTCACGCAATGCTGCGCACCAAGTACGAGATATATTTATGTACATCGCCGCAAGTGCATTAGCGTGTCCGCACGCGTCGAGCTCTCGCTTATAATATAGCTGTGCAGCCCCCGAAAAAGTAAAGCGGGCCAAAGACTGCGCGCGTGTGCATTGCATACGTGCGTGGCACGGCGTGCGGCGGCCGCGAGAAAAGGAGCCGTGCTCGCTCGTAGTTCGCGTGCGGCCCATTAGCTAGCACGAGTCGAGCGGCTCAAGGTCGAGCGACGCACACACGACTTATTACAGTCTGCCGGGGCTCCTTAATTCTAACGGATCAGCTAACGACGTGTACCGCATAACACCTACATAGCACGTACACATATATTCCTCCCTGCTCCCTGTAACGACTATATTTCACTCCCCCCTGATCTTCCTCCGCACGTAGGCTTTCTTATGTAGGCCTCGCGGCTCGAGCCGACGTTCTCGATGTAATATCAACACCTCGTATGTCTATATCGTTCCAAAGACTGCTTTTACTTTGATCGGCAAAGCTTCTTACATCGATTTTCCGGCTAAATAAAAGGGAGAGAGATAGCGTTTCGCAATAGTCAGCTGTCGATAATTTTCTTACCTGCACTTTGCACTTGGAGCGACGAAAACATTTTATGCTCCAGTAACAAAGTAGACTTTCTGGGCGACAACGGCTTAATCCACGAGTCATAATTAATGCATGTAACTCGGCATTTTTTGTCGATACTAATTAGTTATCGATCGCGATCTACCCAGTCACAATGCCTGCGAGGCAACAAGTTTGCAACATTATTACCTCCGTACCGATGAGCAATTTGTAATCTAAATAAAGATGCTCTAGTTAGATCTTAACTAGCCCTCGAGTCACGTGTTCCATAAAAAAAGGGAGTATCATATAACGCTCGTGCTTTGTTTGCAACTTGACATTTTTTCGTTTATTATAATACTGCAAGTATAAATTACCGATACGGGTAAAGGCGATCAATGCTGCATCGAGCCTCTTCGTTTCATTAGTACTTTGCTGCGAGGGATGTTTTTTCCTCATTCCGCAGTGACAAGACCGCACGAACGTATTACGATAATAATACAAGCTTTTTTGTCCTTCCATAATTGCTTATAAGCCGCGGTAGAAAAGTACGATACTTAATGTTATATTGACCGCGGGGAACAGAAGATAAAATATTTATAAATATTATTTTCCGCCCGACAACAAACAACTAATGCTCGTAATCGTAGCACATAATCTCTGTGTACATAAGAGTTTTGAAAAGTGACCTCGATTCACGGACAAAAGCTTTTTGCATCGCACTTACATAAACCTTTGAACTGCGCGCGATGGCCGTGCACACTAGTGCGCGATATATAGCCGCAAATTGAAGATGCATTCAAAGCGGACCAATCCAGAGCAAGTTCGCAGTGCGGGAAACGATTAGTCATATTTATGCCGGGCGTTAAGGAAAGTCGTCGTCAACGACGTCCGCCGCAGTCGGCTGGAAAACTCAAAAACCACTTTGGCCGCGAGATGGATCGTCCGTAACGCAAGCTCGTCGCGATCCACTGCGCTGCATGAAATTTATATACAATGTCGCGTATAATATTACATTATAAATACGATGTATGCGTCGGTTGCAGGACGAGAGCTGGAAGCTGTACCGGCGCAAGTATTACCAGGAGGGCTGGCTGGCCACGGGCAACGCACGAGGTCTCGTCGGCGTGACCTTCACCACGTCGCACTGTCGCGCCAAGGCGCAAGAGCTTCCGCTTCGAGCCAATTACAATTTGCGCGGTCACAGGAGCGAGGTACGTAATATTTTCGACAATATCGTCCATTGCGACATCCAAAATAGCCTGATTTCAGGCCTAATATTCGCACAAAAAGTACCAAGAGAACGACCGCGTTAAATGACAGCTTTTGAAGCGATCCTTTGCCAGAAGATGGCTCGAGATTGACACTTAAAGCTCCGCCGGGTGCACGACTCATTTATGTATATTTGTACGCTCGTGTGCTCGCAATAATACACCGCGCGAACATGAGAAACTTTTAGTTGCTGCAGTCAGGGTTAACGTTTGAAAACGCGTCGAGCTTTACACGCATAGATATACATGATATATATCTGTATGCACAAGTTTCCATTTGACACTGCTTCTGCTGCTGGATTCACAGCACCAGCTCTTTTGTCTTGAGCTTTGTAATCTCTGCCCTCGCGCCCATGTATACACATGTTACATATATAGCAGCTATATTGTTTCGTCGATTGCTCTACTCTCCTCGCGCTCGAGTTTTATACTTGTGCGTTTATATGCGCCGCGCACACATTATAGCCGCAGTGAAACACTTTCAATTAGTATCGATTTTCTTTTCTTTGACCGTTTGTGTCTTCTTTTGCCAACGATGCTATTCCTGAAGCAGTTGAAAACAAATTTAAGTAGATCAAAGTCACTCGAATACTTTGCATGAAAACTTGATCGTGAATAAGCGTTATGGATTTTTTCAAAGTTATAAGTAGCTCAACGTTCTTACCCGAAAATATAACTTTTACCAACTTTTGTGGGAAAATTTAAATTATTGAAAATCAATTCGTTCCCATGTGCATATTAATCATTATAATTGATGTCGATGCTCGTGGAATTCGTACAGTTACTCACAAGCGATGGATTAATAATGCAGCCTCTGAAATAGCGCATATTTCCGAGTAAAATTTAATCATGTTGAAGCAATCATTTATTTACAACGAGAATCAAATATTATTGGTTAAACATTCCGAATGTTTTATATTCAATTATTTAGCGGGGAATGTTATTTTTTCTTCAATTTACTCTTGATATACTATTCAATATCGCTGTTAACTAAATTGAATGACTATGTATAGCCTTATGGCAAATAAATTGCATTCATGAGTTCGGAGATAATTTTACATTCGAATTTTTTTGAAAATATTTCTATACCATCGCGTGTCTAAATTTTATCTTTCTACACCAAATAAAGATTTTTTTTTACATTACTTTTATTTAAATATAAGTATTATACTTATTTTGTATTAAATATTACATGTATGAGTTATTTCGTTATGTACTGTATTATTATAGATCTTTAGAATATATTTTTGACTAAATGACTTTTGAAATTTATCATACTTGTAAAGCATCAGATTATTATGCATAGATCGATGTGGATTTTAAAATAATCTTTTCAGCTTAAAGTTTTTTCACATACAAAACATGGAAAAGTCATATAATTTGTAGATACCGCACCGATGTGGCTTTTGAGATAAACTTTTTGAATAAATGTCTTTCTACATAAATTACGTGCGTGAGTGATACACATGTGTACTGAATCTATATGAGTTTTGAGATGACTCTTTCGTTTAAATATTTTTTGCACGTATCGCATGAGTGAGTTACACTTTGATGCATCGAATCAATATAAATTTGAGATAATCGTTTCGACTACATTTCTTTCCACTATATGCCATGGCTTAGTGATATCAGTATAAAACGTATCAACGTAGGTTTACGATAAAGTTTTTTTATTTTAGTTGTTGGCCCTTTTGATTTTCATTTACATATTTTAGAAGTCTAATTTTCATATTTTGTCTGTTGGGCTCGACTTTAAATTAAATTTTCATTGGAAAAATTGCTCCTCGCTGTATTTATACATTCTATTTTAATCGTAATACATGAACTTATTCTTAATATTGGTATTTTGCAAGTATTTTGAAAACAATAGCCTAATGGTTGAAGTTATCAAGAAATAAAAATTCATCTCAAGCTTTACATCTTTTATGTCAAATTTTATTTCAATTTCATTTTCCAGTTGAGTTTTATGAATCTTTTTGCGTATTTAAGCTTTGGAATCTCTAATAAAATTGATGTTATAAGGACTGATGAATTATTAGATAATTTCAGTGTCAAACGCCTTGTAAATTATTGTATGAAAGTGATTTTCATGGATTGACATATGAGTAGGCTCTTTTTTCATTCGAAAAGTAACGAATAAAATTAAAAATGTTGAAGAAATATTTGCTTTATCTAATTTGCATAATCAAAATTACTTAATAGCATGGTTGAATAAACCGTTTAATTTAATTTTGTCTGCTTTTATTTAAGACCAGTCTTGTAATTTTAATACTACACATTAAATGAAAATTAAAATTATTTCAATAATATTTACAAATTGTGGTGTCGAAATTGTCACGTAATTGAATTATTTGAAATCAGAGAAAATATAAAGAAAATTTAAAAACTAACTAATTTACACATGTACTCGTACGCATATAATATACAGAGCTACTAATAACAGACTCTTGACGAGGTTTTCAAAAATATTTCGAAAGTTTGTTTGGGCACTGGCATGAAATGGTACGCATAGCACGCATCATCACAGAGCTCCTTCTAGAAGGAAACAAAATAAAAACGAATTGGCTATTGTTCTGTTACCCTGCAGATAAATACATTAACATTCTTGAAAACGTGCCAAAGAAAATGCACGCATCTTTTTTATTATTGATTTTCTTGTATACATAAGCAAGTACAAACGTACTTACATGTATAACACTGTCGTCAGACGTCTGTAAACTTTTCATCTCATTATCGATCGAATCTCCTTGTTTCACTCGTAGTCGCTGAAATTTTCTCGACTTAGTTGAAAGACAAACATTTTTCGGACTATTTTTTCTGAGTGCCTTGAATGCATAAACTCGTATTACCGAATGAATCCGTGTTATTATTTGAAAATCAAATGCAATATTAAATAAAATCGTCCAATTAGATAGTGCAGTGAAAAATCATGAATATTTCGAGTAGTCTTTGCCATACATTTTTCAACAGTAAAACGTTCCAATGTCGAAGTGGTATTTTGGGTACTTTTTTATTGAATGAATACGGAAGCAGTTGGTGCTGATCGGAAACAGCAACATCCTTGAGTCAGCGCTATACCGCGCGAGTCACGAACGTAAAATTCAGAAGCAGGAACTCGCACGAGATGACAGCGAGCATCGAGAAAGGAAATTTTCCATTCTCCAAGGTCGATGAAAAAATTCTTAATCGAATGGGGTTTTTCTTTTCTCGGTTTTATCGGCCGACAAAATGGGTGTTGGGAAAAGCCCGATCAGAGTAGGACTCGTATAAATGGCTCGTTCGCTCCGCAGGTGATACTGGTGAAATGGAACGAACCGTACCAGAAGCTGGCCTCGTGCGACAGCACGGGGGTGATCTTCGTCTGGATAAAGTACGACGGGCGATGGAGCATCGAGCTGATCAACGATCGCAGCACTCCGGTGACGTACTTCTCTTGGTCGCACGACGGCCGCATGGCTCTCATTTGCTACCGGGTAAGTCGATCGCTCGAGTATAAACTGCAAACACACAGAGGCGTTTCTTCTCATACGAGTTGTCGTGTACTTTGTCGATCGCGACGCAGGACGGCTTCGTGTTGGTCGGCAGCGTGGCGGGCCAGCGCTACTGGTCGTCGATGCTCAATCACAAGGCCGTGATAACTTGCGGCATCTGGACGCCGGACGACCAGCAGGTGTACTTCGGCACGACGGCGGGCCAGCTCATAGTCATGGACGTGCACGGCGCCATGGTCTCGGAGGTTCAGCTGGGCGCCGGGGTGACGTCCATGTCCTGGTCCGCTGAGAAGTTCAAGCTCGAGGAGGACGAGGACGACGAGAACAACGACGAGGACGACCGAGACGACGAGGATCGCGACGACGACGAGGATCAGCTGCCACCGCCGCCGGAGCCGTCTAATAACCAGCAGCAGCAGCAGTCCCAAGACTCGACGGCTTCCAACGGCAACTCGACTGCCAACGACCCGCGCAATTACGTACTGGCGGTCTGTCTGGCCGACGGCAATCGTGCTGCTGCACTCGTTCGACGACGTGTCGCCCGTGACGATTCGCACCGGACTGAGGCCACCGCTGCAGGCCGAGTGGAGCAACTCTCGCAAGATCCTGGCCGTGGCCGGCATCAAGGAGCAGGAGCCGCTCAACAATTGCCACAACAACAACTGCTACGAGTACACGAACCTGCTCAAGTTTTACTCGGACACGGGCGTGCTCATCTACACGATCGTCATCCCCTACACGCAGGTGTGTCTTGATTACAAAGCCAATTTCCACGGAGAAATAAATGGCCAGTAACTCGTCGACCTTTTATTGTTTTAATTTGACGCACAGAGTCCGGTTACCGCCATGACATGGGGTCACAATGACAGAAGACTATTCGTGGCCACTGGAGCGCACGTTCACGCCGCTTGGGTTTCCAGGTATGCAGTCTATTTGTTCGCTCGTGTATATACCTATAACGTATATAACCATATAACCGCTGCTCGAGCTTCGTTCCGCGTTTGTCCTTATCTCGCTGCTTTTTAATTAAACTCTTTTTCTTGTATTTCTTTGCCTGACTTTTTTACGCTGTGTCTTCTTTCATTTTTTCTTTAAATAAAAGAGTTGGTACGCGAAGCAAAGGATTCACCATTATGGATTATTCGAAATGAGTTTCAAAACTTTTTCAAGACCGGACGAATACGACTAATGATAATAATCTAAATCACGAAGAACTGATCGATACGAAGTTTGATCGATTTTCGTCGAAATCGCTGATCGAGTCCGTGATTCAGAAAAAGTCTTTTATTTATTTATTTATTTATATATCATTATTTTTCTTTTTCAATTGGGAAAATGAGAAGCTTATTATTTGCTCGATATTGGAGTAGGTTGTTAATGAATGTAACTGTGATTGAATAGGGGCGTCGGCTCGTTGCAATTGCTCTCGAGGCTCGCGCTCAAAGCTGCCCTCACGAAGGAGTCGAGCGTGCAACAGCTGCCTCTGCCGCTCCGTCTGAAGACCCTCGTATCTGGACTGTTTTCCAGCACCATTCGGTGAGTATTTGCGTGGCTCTGACATGTACATTATTTATGTCGTCGCTTTGCTAGCTGCCTAGTGCCGTCGTCGTCGCTCAACTGGTGCGCAAAAGCCGTGATAGTCGCGCCTCGCGGCCACGTCTTGACTTTCTCTTTTCCTTCGACGCGCTTTTCTCATATTCTTTTTGCCCCGAAGAGAGATAGAGTGAGAGAGAGAGAGAGAACCTGCTGCATGTATATAATGCGAGCGCCCAAGTCGCGATCGATAACCCACGCCTTACTCTCCTACTCGGGAAGCTATAAAATAATGTCTCGCTCACCAAATGACACCTGCAGGCAAGAAGCTATGAAAGGTACTCGGCGCGTATACTCGTTGTTTGGCCGATCGATTCAGGCGAATTATAATTGCTTCAGCTTCTGGTGACTGTAAAGTGCATAGTAGCGGCGAAACAATCTTTAGACTCAAACTTTCCGTGTATTCGAACTGCGCCGAAGTAGATAAAATGTAGAAAAAAAACGAGAATACAATATAGGCCGGAAACTCGAAACTCGCAGCTCTCTAAATACATCGGAAAACCTACAATACAAGAGCTACACACCATATATAACACGATGCAGGCGGGCAGGGCTGAAAACGAGGCGCGCTGCACACGGGGAGTACGGGGATCGCTATATAGCTGTGTGTGTATATAGTAGGGTGGGTGGAGATCGCTCGCTGGATGTCATTGATTAAAAGCATCGGTTGAAAGCCCTCCGAGATCTGCCGCTGCATCCGACGCGAGCGCGCGCGCGAGAGAGAGAGAGAGAGAGGCAGGGCTGCTGCCGTCGCCTGAAAAAAAAAAAAAAAAAAAAAAAAATAAGACTGCCGAGAAAGCACAAGCTGCACAAGTCGAGGCATTATTCAGCCTCTCTACACAGCTGCACACACGAAGCGCACAAAGCGAGAGCGGCTCGCGCCTATACGAGAGCGGGGGACGTTCAACCCGAGCGCGTATATAAAGCGCTGCACATATATACGCGAGCTTTCTTTCTCCCTATTATTTCCTTGCGACGTCGTGTTCGTCGCTCGTCGTCGACGACAACGCCGATAAGAGGATGTAGCGCGCGTGCACTCGAGCTTTTTTATTGGATTTCTCGAGGCGAGCGAGTGGTCCCGCATCCAATCGCGGCGAAATGACCGTTTTTTAATAATTCCACCGCCGACGGCAGCTAGCGACGTATAATCGCAACCGTAATATAATAGGCGCGTCGATTTTTAATTTGATGGACGAAAGATACACGCGGAAACGCGCTGGCCGGAAGACGCGACGCGTTAGCGGAAAATTAATTAAAATTTCGAGCCGAGCTCTGTATACGCGAGGCTATAATCTGGATTATTCATGCGCGAAGTTGCTGCATCCCGGAGACAAGGGAATTACGTCGATTCGTGTCCCGACCGCCGCCGCTGGGCGGCCGACTGCACTGCACGATGCTGCGCAACGCCGGCGAGCCACCGCACAGCTACACGCTCTACGTCGAGTACCTCGGCGGTCTGGTGCCTCTGCTCAAAGGCCGGCGCATCAGCAAGATCAGGCCCGAGTTCGTGATCTTCGATCCGGAAAACGGCAGCGGCAACAATGGCGCTAACGGCGCGGAAACGACCTCGAGCAGCAACAGCGCGACAACGCCTGTGGCTTACTACCGGGTCTCGTGCAGCGACGACTCGGACAGCGACCGCGACGCCGCCGTCGATCTCTGCGGCGGCTCGCCCCGCTTCAGGCGGAAGAATCGGCGCAAGTGTCGCAGCGCCTACGAGCGAAGTGCCACCAGTGCTCATTGCCACGAGGACGACGAGACCAACTACGTCGACACCTTGCCCGAGGTTCGTCTCGGCGAAAATTCGACCTTCGATTATCGCAAGCCGTCCGAAGTCTTTAACGGGAATTTCGTTTGATTTTGTCCAACAGAACGCGAGGCTCGTCGAAGTGACGTCCAACATCTGGGGAACCAAGTTCAAGTTTCACGGTCTCGCCGACTCCATGCCGGCGAATCTGGGCCGGGTGACTTACAGGCCGTCTCTGCTGCATCTGCAGCCGAGGCAAATGACCCTCGTGATCACCGAGCTGAGGGACGACGTGCCAGCCGGGCCGGACCCCAACTTCAATCCGAATCTCTTCTCCGAGGACGAGGAGGACTCGATCAATCAATCGGACGCGTCGCCGGCCCAGTCGAGCGCTCGGATCATAAGCTCGGGTCCTCTGCGCTGCATGAACGCGCTGGTCGATCAGCAGCGGCCTCAGTCGCCGCCGATAGCCCCGATGACGCCGCGGGTGGCGCGCTCCAGGCCGAAGCAGCAACCGCCGCCCCCGCCACCGGCCCATCAGGCGGCGCAGCCGAGACCACCGCAGCTTCAGGTGGCCGAGAGTCGAGCCATGGCCAGCGAGGACGACTACCCCTACGATCAGCACCCGCTGCTGAATTACAACGGGCCCGGTGGAGCCTACCACCACCATCATCATCACCACCATCACCACAGGTCGACGTACGCGCCGAGATGCTGCGACGTTCCGGCCCTGCAGTCGCCGAAGAACGCGGTGGCGCCGACCCAGACCCTCATAGCCACGGCCAGCCCGAGCCCGGCCACCATCGGCGAGTACGCCAGCGGTATGCAGCGCATGAAGTCGGCCCTGGCCGACTACCAGCCCGGCGCTTTGACGAAGAAGGAGCTGGACATGAGCAATGCCGGCCAAGCCGCCTCGCCGACCTCCAAGCTGCAGCAGCAGCAGCACTACAGCCATGTGAGCGAGGACAGCAAATACGTCGCCTCGAACGGCCCGACGGGCTCTTGCCTGCACCAGTCCGCGCAGCCACCGACTCCTCCGCACTTGAACTCCGCTTACACGAATGCCCCTGCCGGCCTGAACGATTGTGCCACGGCTCCCCTTCAGTACGGCATACCGCTCGGTGCCAAGGCGAACAACGGCCTGGTTTTGCGTCGCGAACTGGCCAAGGAAGCGGCTAGAAGCGATCCTGCGGATGCATCGGCCGTCAACGTCTCAGGCGCCGAGGGAGAGGAGAGCAAAAACGAGCTGCCCGCGCTCAAAAGCCAGTACCAGGTGCGTTGCGTGCGATTTATTATTTACGTTTCACCTCGAGACGTTGTCCTGACGTTTTCTCGTTTTCAGCTTCGCGCGCCGACCGTGGTGAGCATCAATCCCACCAGGTGTCCTCCAACTCGATCGTTCGCAGCTGCAGCGTCGGCTACCTGGACCTCGTCGACGCGCAGATCGTCCCTTGCGAGATGGCCCTCAACATGCTTCGCAGAGACGCGCCCAACAAGCGACTGTTTCTCGTCTCGAGGAAGAACAAGCTCAGAAGGCTCAACAACAAGGATCAATCTCTGTCGGATGCGGCGGACGCCGGCGCCAATGTCTCGGTGGTGGTCACGCATCGCCGGACCCGTCAACGTTTGAGCGATTGCGGCAAATCCCGCAGCCTCGACTCGAGCGAATTGTTCCCGTCTAACGAGCAGATGATCCAAGTCCCGCCACGCCTCACCGAGGAAACGATCGTCGGCAGCAACGGCAACTCCGACGAACCCGCCGATAACGAGATCAACGGAGGCAACGCGAACGAGACGAGTCGTTGCGTCGACTGCCGTTGCAGGCAGTCAGCACAGAAGTGGCCGAAAACGAGCTTAACGTACGCAAGGAAGAAGTCATGAGCGAAGAATTGCAAGCGCGCCGCTTGGAGCAGCAAAGAAAAAATGCAAAAATACCTACGAACATTGACTTGAACTCGTGTCTGTCGCCGGTCAAGTAAGTTTGGAACTGGAGTTAACGTGGCCTACGAGCCGCTAAAAAAACATAGATTATATGAAAAATTTTGTTTACAGGGGCTTCAATGGAAACGCCCCGACGACGTCGTCCTTGGAGTGCTTGACGTCGAGACTCGATAATTTGGCTGTAAAACTCGGCGACTACGAAGACTGCCACTCTTTGCCACCGCCATCTCCACGACCTACGAGCAGGTACGTTCTTCAAAATATCCACATGGTGCGCGAGGTGATGAAAAAATGACTCAATGTTCATTCGTTTCTTTTGTCGCAGGCTGCCAAGGAGCTCGCCAAACAGTCCAACTCCGTCGAAGAAGGGTAAGAGACCCGCGTCGGCTTCGCCGATTCGAAGAAGATTATTATCGAGCCCACTGCTGGGTAGAAAATCTCGTAAAAACCGTAACGAGAGTTCCGACGAGGAAGACATTAGAAATTACCGCGATCTCGAGACTTTCCAAAAAGCTCAAATGCGACAGAAGCTGAGGCAGAGAGCCGGTCAATACGCCTCCGAGTCCGACGCGACCAAGAGGGAAATCATAATGCACAATAAAGCCCCCATGTGGAACGAGGCTAACCAAGTTTACCAGCTAGACTTCGGGGGTCGAGTTACTCAAGAGAGTGCGAAAAATTTCCAAATCGAATTCCGAGGCAATCAGGTAATAAAATTTACCGATACTTATCTGTCGTAAAGTTGATGTAAGATATTCGAGCGATTCCACCTTTTGATAATCGTTTTAGGTGATGCAGTTTGGCAGAATACAGGGCAACGCATACACACTCGATTTTCAATATCCTTTTAGCGCCATTCAAGCATTTGCTGTGCTTTGGCTAGTGTTACCCAAAGGCTCAAGTAAGAATTATGTATACACAGTTTTTCCATTCGTTTTACTACTTCACGAGAAATCATAAATTAACGAAAATGGCAAAATATTTTTCATGGATATTCTTCTTAACTGTGTCTTGTCATGCTGAAAATAAATGCATACGTTCCGTCTATTTCACATTTTCCGTCGGTGTATGTATCATAAACGATAATTAAAAAAAAAAATATGATACACGTGATGTATACGTTGGTAATATAATTCAGGATTCAATATTCAAAACTAAGAAAAAACACAGTACACAAAGTAAGCGGTGTCACAAACGTTGTACTATATGCAATTCATTTCAATTGTGGAATTCCTTTAACCCATATACCATTACAATCAATCTATTCAAATCTTTCTATTTGTAAACTCTATTTGCATACTTGTTAAGCGAATAAAATTTATTTTTACACTATATTAAATAGTTCAAAAGAATAAAACGAAATAATAATAATCCATTTATAAATGAAAAATTCATTTATTTAAATTTTGGTATCGAAGTTTTACTAATACAAAAAATGAAATACAGAAAAACTGTTTTCTATGTATTCAGGTGAAAGTTTATTAGATAAAATGTCTAGTGGATAAAAATATAGATATCATACAAATTACGATAAAAAAATTTACTTCGCTTCTGTCTGTAAATATACGAAAACATTACTACTTAATTAGTAGAATTTAGCTTTTATTTATTACATACATTACCGTCCAAATGCATTTGTGAGAAATTTCGATGATACGCCAGAGCAAGGAAAATAATAAAAAAATGTCATCTAGTGCTCGTAAATTATAATTTTTGCAAAATATTTCTTAAAGGAGCAACGTGAACATGGAGTGAACAACTATACAGAAGCACTACCGAAGCTCTGTTGATAAATATTGAGTAAAAACAATTACGAAACACAAGTGGGAATATTTTCATTCTTACTTTGGCTCTTAACATCCCATAAAATACACTCTGTAAATAAAAACCATTAAACATTTTTAAGTTTGTAGTCTCGTTTAACGTAACAACATCTAATGTTATTATATAAATCTATTTTTAGACGTTGTTTGGCAGCAAAATCCTCAATTGTTCGATTAAAAATTACCAAAACCAGGTATTTTTTCCATTCGGGCATAACTTGTCACTTTATGTGCTTAACAAAAAAGCAAGCTTTAAAATGCCAATAACATGACATTTGTAAATACAAAAATAATTATTTATTGTAATTAAAACACGATTAAAATTATTCCAGCATTTTATGTAAAAAAAGTTGAATCCTGTAATATAGATTTGTGGTTGTGTGCATGTGGATTTCTCGTTTGAAAATAAATGCTTTTACGTGTAGGAAAGCTTTAGAAATTCAAAAACAGCGGAAATGAATATATTATGGTTCATTGATTTAACAATCATAATGCAAAAGCAAAGTTTCAGTACAATTTTTATCAATGTGCTAAAAAAATTAGTACGTTTTGTACTACAGGCAAAAAATATTATTTAGAAGTACAATTAATTATTGTATATAAAGGTTTGCAAATTTATAAATTGATAGATTTTATATTGGAAAATTTACAAACGATCTAAGATTTCGGATATTGTGCAATATGGAATTTTCATGTAAAAAATGATAAGTTTGTGTAAATGTTAACACAGAAATCCGATTTATATAGACAAGAAATTGTGAAATGTATAAGAAAAATCATGACTGATGAAATGTATTATATATATTGTACTTATAGCACGATGATATATTATTATAATTTAATAACTACACGTATGGTATTGTTGTTTTTATTATAAGAAAAAAGGCCTTGTTATCACTCAGTTTATTATATATACGCTATGAAATTTACCAAAAATTGTCTAGATAACGTGCAATAAACTTTTGTTACTAAATGTGCATTCATAATAAAATTTGTAAATAAACGTTTACCGTAAATGATATACACATTTGTTATTCATTTATACTTTTAAACAAAATGAACATGTTCAGGTTTGATAAAAAATATCATGAAATATGAATAAGGTTCAAAATCATTATACTCTCTAAATGCACTGGTTCGCCTGCCAAATATAAGATAAAATGCCACAATACAAAGCAAAAATAATAGCTTAAATAAAGCAAAAACAAAAGGCAACTTTTCATATTGACATCTCATTACTCGACCATTATTTTCACATCTTTTTTATTTTTTATACATGGATATGAGCAATTCTCCAAATAAAACGCATTTTTTGAGGTAGAATCACGACAAATTTTTTTTTCAACCTACGCGGATACGGACCCCCGGGAAATGTTTTTGGAGGTCCTAGGAACATGTAACAACGTAGGAACCATTGAAATTTCAATAGTGTTTATTTTTATAGCTACTTTTGTGATTTAGAGGACGGAAAATCGTGTTTTCTCGTAAATACGGCTAATTACTCAATTTTTGAGTCGCTAAAAAGGTATCAAAACTCGTTTTAAAAAAATTACTGACTACTGAGTTCGATAGGAAATTTTCTCAGCTTTTCAATGGCGGTATTAGATTTTTCAATAAGTCGCCCATTCACCTAGAAAATCGCCATAAAACACGGAGAACTAAATATCTCGAAAAACTCGGTGCGGAAAAAATTATCATTGAAGTTTAATTTTGATTTTTCCTTGTGAAAATGATATTTTTCGGAAAATCTGACGGCACCATGAGAAAGCTGAGGAAATTTCCTATCGAAATGATATCTTCATTTTTTCAGTCGACCTTGCTCCAAAAGTTTAGATCACTTCTTTGTGATATAAAAACACGATTTGTACAGTTTATAACCCATAGGCACAGGTTAAAACTGTGCCTATAAATTAAAGTCGATATTTACATCTAACCCATTAACTCTCAGGATGTAGAAATTTAAAGTGGGATTTTTCCATGTTTCGGATTTTCGAAAAACTTTGCAAATACATAATTTGGCGTAAAAGTTAATGACCGTTCTCAATCCGGGTTTAGATTCAAGATCTAATACGTAGTTCAAAAGTTATGATCGTTTAAACATGAAAAAACGAAAAAAATCTGCGCATTAACTTTTACGCCAAATTGTATTTGCAAAGTTTTTCAAAAACCCGAAACATGGAAAAATCCCACTTTAAAGCAATGCGCGACAGTTACATCGGAGTACAGTGTCCCCAGCAGCCCAGAATCGTACGTTTTCACGCGTTCGTCGCTGTATTTCAATAAGTAATAATCATTTTCACACTCTGAAAACTTGCATATCGATAGGAAATTTTTTCAGCTTTCGATTGAGATTATTTACAAAAATCTTAAAAATACCGTTTTGGAGATATTTGACTTTAAAGGTTTTCTGGCAATTTTTCCGAGGAAAAAGGGAAAATTTCGAAAATCTGACCTCACCACTGGACAGCTGAGGTAATTTCCCATCGAAATGATGTATTACTTTTTTTTGTAGGTGCATTTAGGTGCTGTTACAGCGAGTTAGAAATTGAGCAATTTCGCCTCATAATGCCTCGCGCTAGGAAACTTGTCTCTGATACCTTAAATTTTTAGATAAGTTCAAAGCTTTTCACCTTAGGATCTATGCGACCTAAAAAAGAAATTTTTTAATAGTAAAATTAATGCCCTTTCTAAATCCAGGCTCACATTTAAGATCCAATGCGTAGTTCAAAAGTTATAATTCTACATTAAATGTAGTTGCAAAGTTTTTCTAAAGCTCAAAACATGGAAAAAATCCCACTTTAAATTCTACATCCTGAGAGTTAATGGGTTAGATGTAAATATCGACTTTAATTTATAGGCGCGGTTTTAACCTGTGCTATGGGTTATAAACCGTCCAAATCATATTTTTATATCACAAAGAAGTGATCTAAACTTCTGGAGCAAGGATTTTTAACGTTTGGAAAATATCGGACACCCTAGTACATATAAACTTCAGCTTATAACGTAAAAATTAGTTAAGTCAATAGTAAAACATCCATTAACGGTCACCTCCCAATAGCGAACAAATCTTGCGGTCCCAGCAGAAATACATTATTCCTTATGGGACTAGCCTCTGCTAAAAGCTGCTAATCATTTTCATCGCTTTGATGAAATATTAAGATTTTGAAATTTTGAAAAAATCATCAAAAACGAAAAAATATCTGCAATTTTATACGTTATTGATTATTGGCACTTATTTGTAATTCATCATGTAGTAATGAATGCATGATAATAGTATTTTTAATTTTATATCATTAGTTTTATGTTCATTTTTGTTCATCTCTTATAAGCGGTTATCTCTCAATATAGCAGAAAAATTCTTCGAAACTATCAGTGTCCGCTAAAGGGAAGTTTTACTGTATGTAGTCTAGTATATTATATTAAAACAGATGAAAGAATATTGAGTTTAGTAACAAGAATAATATTACATTCAAATACGCGGCATTGCACACGAGAGTCCAAATAGTTATTTATGCAACAAGTGTCCGACAAGCGTTTTTTACGCACATGGTATGCGCGAGTGCCTGCTATACCGATACGAGTGCGAGCAATACAGATATGAGTAACGGTCACGCTGGCATAAGAGGATTGTTTTGCACACACTATGCGCAAAAAACTGGGCATGTGATCCATACAAAATTTTATGCAATAGAGAGCGAAAAATGCTTATACAAGTATGATATTTCATACAAATACGTGAAATTCGACAATATTACAGCGTCTAAAAAAGCTTTTTGCGCACCAAAAAGTGTTGTGTTTCAACTTCAAAATTTAATCAACGCTATGATAAATCCTACTATTTTTCACATTTTTCTTAGAGAGCTATTTTATTGGTTTATAAACAATACTCTAAATTACTTTATTAGAAAACTCAATTGCATTATAGGGTAGTCAGACCAATCAATGACCGGGTACCAGTGAATGACGATTTTGGAAAATATATGAAAAACAATTAAAAATATATTTGTATGGAAGTAATTCAATTCTTTAGTGAACGATGCATCTTGTTTTCTATGTTCGATCATAATTTAACAAGAAAAAACGATAATTATTGCACATCCAAAAGTGGTCATTTACTGGTCGAAAGCGGCCAATCACTGGTATAAGTACCCTATAGTGAGGTCTATAAAAGGGCATTCTTTTGAGATAACTTTTGCTTTGATAATCAATCATATAAATTTACAGTTTTCAATGAGTAGCCTTTGCAAAATTCCGAAACTAAATGAGTTAAAAAACTTGGTTCTTTCATTTCCTTGAATTAAGGTGCCCCAGTCAACAATCTTATTCCAGATATCCTCTGCACTCGAAAAAATTATAACTTCACTTGCGATTCTTTTCCGTTTTACTATTATTTAACCTGAACTATTTATTTTAAGATTAGTTTAAAACAAAAGAACATCAACATAATTTAATTGATATTCATTTTTACTAATTTCTAACAAAGATATGAAATCAAATTTTAAAAATATGCCAATGAATAAATTTCCTCGTTTTATAAATATGTAGTCCTGAAAAGGACTGTTGGTTTGGTATATCTAGATATAATATAGCTTATGCACGTTCTCCACGAATACGACGGGCCAATTGAATGTCCTTGGGCATGATGGTGACACGTTTGGCGTGGATGGCGCACAAGTTCGTATCTTCGAAGAGTCCAAACGAGGTAGGCCTCGCTGGCTTCCTGCAAGGCCATCACAGCCGAGCTCTGGAAACGCAAGTCAGTCTTGAAATCTTGAGCGATTTCACGAACCAGACGCTGGAAGGGCAGCTTGCGGATGAGAAGCTCAGTGCTCTTCTGGTAACGTCTGATCTCTCGGAGAGCCACAGTTCCGGGCCTGTAACGATGGGGCTTCTTGACTCCGCCGGTGGCTGGGGCACTCTTGCGAGCGGCCTTGGTAGCCAGTTGTTTGCGCGGAGCCTTGCCTCCGGTGGACTTGCGAGCGGTTTGCTTGGTACGGGCCATAGCGACTGAAATTGGTGTATGCGCTTCGGGAGAACGATACGAACATGTGTCTGCAACGGCTGAAATGCGCTTCTTTTATATCACTTTTTGTGTGTAGCTTGGCTAGGCTTGGCTTGGTAGAGGGGAGCCGTGGGCAGGCCGAAGGGGGGACCGCACCGCTTGGCCGGCTATAAAACCGTTCGCTTGGCTCCCATCGGCATCAGTTCGTTGCTCCCCGTCGAACAGTAAACCCAAAGCATCTCTCATCATGACTGGACGTGGAAAGGGAGGAAAAGGATTGGGAAAAGGAGGAGCAAAGCGTCACAGGAAGGTGTTGCGTGATAACATCCAGGGAATCACCAAGCCTGCCATCCGCCGTCTGGCCCGTCGTGGCGGAGTCAAGCGTATTTCTGGCTTGATCTACGAGAGACTCGTGGTGTCCTCAAGGTCTTCCTTGAGAACGTCATCCGTGACGCTGTCACTTACACCGAGCATGCCAAACGCAAGACGGTCACAGCCATGGACGTAGTATACGCTCTCAAGAGGCAGGGACGCACCTTGTACGGTTTCGGCGGCTAAACATCTAGCCTTAACCATCTCATAATAAAAACAATCGGCCTTTTTCAAGGCCACCACATACTTCAAACGTATAACAATCTATCCTGTACAGAACTCTACATTATTAACTTATGGAAATGCTCAACGAGAATATGAATTGCGAATCAACATGAATTTTGAGTGAATAGTAGTTCATAGTATAAACTCTATTTCTAGCTAATTGAGTGACGAAGAGAGAACAACTAAATCGAGTCCATATAAACATTTCACTACTTTTTTCTGAAACCTTCAAATATTCCACAAGTAATACTGATGGAATCAATTGTCTTGAAGTTTTTGCAGAGACAGCATATTCGAAAGTTACAGCAAATGATCCTAATATTTCTTGTACATAGACTCGGGATACTATTTTACGAGCAGTGATATCATACGTATGCAATTAAAATCACAGCCTATAAACATACGTGTGAGTTTTTTTACCGAAATCAAATTTCTAAGTTCGCTAACCTATAATGTACACATCTCTTCGCAGTGCGACTGGTACAATACATAGGCATTTTTCCCAGTCGTCAGTGACGTCACAAATCGACCAGAAGAATTAAGAATATTATCTTTCCACCAACATCAGACTTGATTTGAAGCCGTTTGCGTGATGATTTTTCTAATTTTTCGGAATCACGGTTATTTCTAGCTTTTTCTTTGGTCATTTAAAATAATAAAAAATTTCCCCGCTTAAGGGTTTGCATAGAAATCCGAAAAGAAACATTTAAAACCCATTTTATAAGAGTTTATTGATAATATTATGCACAAAAAGCCTTGTCTCCAAGAAATCAGCTGGTCGATTTGTGACCGTCACAGACGACCTTAAATACTACCTATTTCGACGCTTCGACTTGCGTTGCTGCCTATACTTATATCGCTGTCATCAAGTATACGGGATGTCTGTTTACATTTGTACTCTGCTAAAAATTTCAAATATTATACCAGATTTTTCTGGAAAATCGTTTCTGCAAAGCTAGTACAACTAATTATCTTTAAAAAACCTATTCTTTATTTATTAGCTGAATGAAATTTAATTAAAGCTAATTATAATACATTAAAAAGCCAGAAATTACCTCTAAAATAATATAATGTTCAAAATTACGTAAATACAAAGAGACTTCAAGAAGCGAGAAAAGCTGTAATCACATAATAGCTCATACAATAATTCAATTTTTCTGAAAAATACGAGCATTATATAAATTTAAAACTGATAGAATTGATAATAGTTTCATGTTGTACACAATTCATCTAGTATACATAAATTTTTCAACAAGACTAAGTGCTGTATTTCATACGATTTATTTCATATAGAAATAATTTCTATTCGAGAATTATTAATTCCTCATCTTATAATTACTTACTTGATCACATACGAAATGTGGCTTTAATTCGAAAACTATTTGTATTCAGATTTGTATTAAATAACTTGTAGATTCTTAAGTATTATGTTGAAATATATGTATGACCCCTATGTTATTTAATTTTCATGACTCAAAAAGTAAATAAAGAAATACTATACTGACACTATATGCAAAAATTATTTAAAATATAATTTTAAATGATTCAAAACTATGTTCAGCAATGACATTGAACTTCAGATTATGTATAATTTGACTTTGCTTCAATTTTTTTCAAACGATTCAACGTAATATTTATACTCTAATGATACTTCCTTTTATTGCTTACGGAAATCAATAGTAGGAGAACAATCACATAATCCTTGCATCATATTTATGGACAATTTTTTCAAAGCTAGTTTTGTACATCTGATTGTTGTAGGAGTCACCAGTAAAATAAAAAGCACACATAAAAAATATTTTTTAATCGCTCCAAAAAAAAATAACTTTGCTTGAAATATTATATGGAATTATTTACTAACTGATACACCACTCAATTACGTGAATTACTATATTAAATGGTTTAACTGATAAGTTTTGTTACAGTTAAAACAGTGATAAGTGACAACTAGATATAATTTAAAAAAATAGTGCTACCAATACCGAATCTAGTCAATCGTTACAATCAATAATCATATTCGTTACATTTATCAATATTACTTTTACGTGCCAAATGAATCTACACGCAGTGAAATTCAGTAAGGATGCTAAAAATATATTATTTATTATTGGATGATTTTTAGGTATCCTTAATAAAGAAACATGCTTGGTTATATCTTGATTTTCCAGTTGGAAAAATAGTTTAAATTCTCATTACTAATTCAAGAGAAATTGAAAAAAACTGTATCTATCAAACTCTTTAAACGAATGTATAATTCAACAAAAAGTTAAAAATCCTACCTAATTCTAAACAATATTTAAAGGAATTTGAAAATTCTTTTGCATAACAAAATTAACATAAAAGCTTGGATTTTTCAATAAATTTAAGTTACTTTCAAAACCTTCATGAGGAATACAAGCTAAAAATCTATTTAAACAATTACAGAAAAAGTGCCGAAACGACTTATAGTGGCCATCATGATGTTTACAGCATGCTGGACAACATTTATGTGTCGCTTACAAATGCCCGTTCTTGTAGTAAAAATGATACATATACCAGATTACAACGATTCTAAAAGTATAAATGATTCTGATGATCATCCTGAAAATGCAAAATTTATTCGAGGTCTAGAAAAATATATTTTCTTTAGTAAATCGAGGGGACTAATCAAAATTTTTTTAAATCCCCATGTATAAAATATTTCAATATATCAGCTAAGTTCTCTCTAATATAATTTCAGGGCAAGTTCTTGCAGCTTATGCATATGGTCACGTACCAGGAAATTTGATGGGTGGACTTCTAGCGATGCATTTGGGACCTCGATCAGCAATATTCTGGTCAGGGATCATCGTTGCATTGGTTTCAATGATTTCCCCATTTCTCTTTAATATGCACTGGTTATTACTTATGATTTCGCGCATTGTCATTGGTTTAGCCGGTGGAGTCAATTATCCAGCTTGCCATGCCCTTTTATCTCAGTGGGCTCCACCAAACGAAAAATCTCGCTTCGTTTGGTCATTATTAGGCGGTACCTTTGGAGTAATCGTAACTTATCCATTGCTAGGAGCAATAGTTGAAAATTTTGGTTGGCAGTGGGGATGGTACATACCATCAAGTGGTATGCTTGTCTGGTTAATGTTTTGGTGGTTTTTAACTTACGATTCACCCTTGAAACATCCAAGCATAAGTGAAGAAGAAAAAAATTATATAATAGAGTAAGTTAAACAAATTACTCTCACTCTTCATTTTTGTTACTTATTACTTTTTTCGTAGCTCGCAAGCGGAAGTAGTTAGCAAAGAAAAGATGATATTGAAAGAAATACCACTAAGAGCCATCTGTACATCTATACCATTTATATCATTAGTAATATGCCACTTTGGTAATTCATTTCTGGTATTTTTATACCAATACGCAATGATGATTTATCTGACAAAGGCACTAAACATGTCAATAAGTAAAGGTGGATTAATAGCAAGTTTACCCTGGATCGGTCGATTGGTTTTTGGTTTCTTTTTCAGTTGGATTGGAGATAATATCCGTCAAAAACAAATTGTATCACTCACAGTTTTCCGAAAATGTGCTTCTATATTTGGTTAATATTCATTTAAAATTTCACTGAAGTATTTTAAACTGAAACAGTTAATTTTCTTTATTAAATTATACATTACAGCTCTGTTTATTCCTAGCCTTTTTCTAATTGGGGTGTTATGTGAAACAGAATGATGTGACTATCATCAATGTTATGCTTGTACTAGCATTAAGTTTCAATGGAGCTGTATGTATTGTTAACTTGGCTAATAATCAAGACCTGTCGCCAAATTATGCTGGTTTTCTCTATGGGATCATGAATACTGTAGCTAGTGCAAGTGGAATCATACTACCACCTTTAATTGAAAAAATAGTTGTTCACGATGTAAGTGCTTGAGTCAAAGACTGTGAAAAGTGTTGTTGAGTTAACATTTCGAAAAAAATCACGACATAAATTTACATTTACAGGAAGATCAGGAAGAATGGCGAATGGTATTTTGGGTAGGCGCTGCAGTGTGCACCATTTCGATGATATTATTCGTTTTGGGAGGTAGTGGGCAGGTTCAAAGCTGGAATGAAATTAACAAGCCCACTGAAAAGAAAATTAGTTTGGAATTGACACAAGATAAAAATGTTGTGACGAAGTTCTGAAATATCAAGGACAAATTTGAATAAATTCTTTGTAACATATGTCTTTTAAAAGATCATTTTGTATAAACATAAGGTGTTAAGTGTCCATTATTATTTATATCATTTCTATTCCAAAAATATTTTACAGTTTAGTACATGTACTGATTCTGACAAGTTGATTGAGTTTGTAGATTTTTTGGGTAAAAGATAAATCTAGATGACCATGAATAAAAATAAATTATATTTAGCATTTATATCTTTTACTTCACAAGATGCATTCAATATAGATATTAAGTGCGCATTTTCAATATCATATTAATTGTTCTAAACAGAATAGACTCAGGACATGTAAAATTAGCGATTGCGTCAAATAGAACGTGCGTGGGGGTCTTTTTATCGCCGCAAGTATGATATATTTCATTCTCCGTGGTCTAAAAATAATTTAATCGAGGTTGAAGAAAGGTTTGAAGATTGTAAGATAATTAATTCTAATGAATTTCAAGATAAAAATTATCTCGTAATGTTCGTGGCAAATTTAGTTTAGTCCTCGTTAGTTTGTGGTGGCCTTGAGAAAGGCCGATTGTTTAGGTGGATCAAAAGAGCAAGGTAATTTACTTCGAGCTGGTGTACTTAGTTACGGCTTTGGTGCCTTCAGAGACAGCGTGCTTGGCGAGCTCACCAGGCAACAGAAGCCTGACGGCAGTTTGGATCTCCCGGGAGGTGATGGTCGATCTCTTGTTGTAATGAGCCAAACGGGAAGCTTCGGCGGCGATGCGCTCAAAGATGTCGTTTACGAAGCTGTTCATGATGCTCATGGCCTTGGAGGATACACCGGTGTCGGGGTGAACCTGCTTCAGGACCTTGTAGATGTAGATGGCGTAACTTTCCTTCCTCCTCTTCTTCTTGCCTTTCTTGTCGCTCTTGGAGATGTTTTTCTGGGCTTTGCCAGACTTCTTGACAGCTTTACCACTGGTTTTCGGTGCCATTGCAGAGCTGGAGTCTCTTTACGGATTCGGTGAATACGAAAGAATGTGCCGGGCCGCAGTTCGGCGACTCCATTTATCTAAAAAACTGTGCGGCGCGCGACGCGGTAACGCGCCAAGCCCCCCCACTCCTACTCAGCTGCTTTGCCCCCTATTCGTTCGCGCGCCATCTGATTTTGGGTATAGCTTCACGCCGCCTCTCGGCGTACAAATCGCATTCGTGCCTTCTCTCAGTCTCACGTACGAATTCTACCTAACCTCTCGCAACTATGTCTGGACGTGGAAAGGGTGGTGCCGGCAAAGCCAAGGGAAAGTCCAAGACCCGCTCGACTCGCGCTGGACTTCAATTCCCAGTGGGCAGAATTCATCGTCTGCTCCGCAAAGGCAACTATGCCGAGCGAGTTGGTGCTGGAGCTCCAGTCTACTTGGCTGCCGTCATGGAATACTTGGCCGCTGAGGTTCTCGAGTTGGCAGGTAATGCCGCTCGTGACAACAAGAAGACGAGAATCATCCCCAGACATCTCCAATTGGCCATTCGCAATGACGAAGAATTGAACAAACTCTTGTCCGGAGTTACCATCGCCCAGGGTGGTGTCCTGCCAAACATCCAGGCCGTACTTCTGCCCAAAAAGACTGAGAAGAAAGCTTAAATTTCTTCACCACACACTTGACAAACAACCGGCCCTTCTCAGGGCCAACAAATTATTACAACATAGGAATATATCTATTCATTGACCATAATTTTGATTTAAAAAATCCACTTATAATTAAGAACGTGCAATGCACGGGTAAATACTTATATATAGCAGTTATTTATATAAAAATTAAAAATGTTTTTGAGCAGTGGGAAAAAAACTCAGAATAGTATGCTATTTGTTCGCTACGTGACACTAATCTAGCGACTCGGGGTCCACTGCCTAGTAACATCAGAAGTCGTTGACGATTAGATTTTTCCTTGAGTACTTTCTCTTATATTTTTTTTCTAATTATTAACATCAACATGACTATAAAAAATTGATGGACATAAAGTGATTTGTTTTCCAACGGCTTCTAACTGGGCTAACTTTTGACTCAACTCGAAATGAATAGGATTATTTACAGCAAAAATTATATAAATAGAACTGCAGGGATCTCTCGTTATATGCAAGGGTTACGTTCCAAAAAAGTGCCGCGTATAACGAGGGAAAAAGCGGACGGTTACGTTAATAGTGTTTTTTATTAAATATATTTATATGAAAATTTAATCCTCCTCAAAGTTAACTCAGAATTTTCAATTTTGCAGCTAAATTCGTAACTTTTCTTTTTTTAACTGGAATTTTGGAAATTTTTCGAGTTTTTGAAGCCATACAAGGTCGTGAAAACATTTTTTCGACCGTCCTGAACCGTGTATAAGGTGAACTTACCCGCGTATAACGAGGGATGCCTGTATCTGAAACTTTTAAAATTTAAAGATGCAAAACCGATAAAATTTAATAATAATAATTTAAAATTTAATAATAATGTAAATTTAACCGATGCAGTTTATTTTTTGTAATTATTTAAACAATATCTCTGACTATGTTTGTATTAGTATAAAGTATATAGCAACTCAGCGGATCCAATGGAATGAAAAAAATTATAGTTCAAAAGTAAATTCTTTTTTGAAAAAAATTTGGAAAAGTGATTTTAACAGGCGTCAATGAATTTCGAATTTTTTCCGACATTAAAAAGTCGGGACTGATAAGTAGCTTACTAGGTTGTCAGCTTTTCTGTAAGGGTCTAATGGGGTTTTAAATACATTTTTGTACTTTTTCTATGAAATCGAAGGCTAACATGGCCATTTTTAGCATTTTTAGAATTTAAAATAAAGAAAAACTCATCTGTAAATAATGGAAAAATGAACAGAAAATATCGGAGAAAAGTTTGAATCACACACTTTGTTGGTATTTTTTTCCATATAATCGAATACCGTCATTGGTTTAGCGTAAAATATTACTTTCAGTGCTGAAATTGCTCGATTTTGGTTTCTTTCAAATAAAAATATCAAAGGTGTCTTTTGGCTGTATACATAAAAACTAAATAATTAAGCAATTCTTTTGACGAGAACTTTGTTAGGATTTTTTCTGTAGAAACGAATGGTATTGTAATTTTTACTTTACGAAGTCGTTTTAAGGGGACACACCTGTGTTAAACCCTATGTTTGGAAAAATATGAAAATTATATGTCATTATTATAATTTATTGTTTTTGATGTAAAATATGTTTTTAAAACTTTTTACATCAAAAAATATGACTCTAGTACCTAAAATTATTTATGTTAGTCCAGGATTCATCCACAAAGATTTATTTTTTTAGATGTGTGCCGCATGATTCTGAATGCAATTCTTGACCAATTTGTATCTATGCGGTCTCAAAAGCTTTGTAAAAACATTCTCTTCCACCTAAGTGAAGCAGATTTTTGATAAGATTTTTGTTCAATCTATCAGTCTTAAATACAGCAATTAGCGTTGATAAAATAGTTATTTTTGGCATTTCTTTACATTTTAGTGTACAAAAAATTTCCCAAGCCTCTTATCAAAATTCTGTTTCACTTAGGTGGAAGAGAATTAAATTACAACGCTTTTGAGACCGCATAGATACAAATTGGTCAAGAATTGCATTCAGAATCATGCGGCACACATCTAAAAAATAATAAATCTTTGTGGATGAATCCTGGACTAACATAAATAATTTTAGGTACTAGAGTCATATTTTTTGATGTAAAAAGTCTTGTAAAAACATATTTTACATCAAAAACAATAAATTATAATAATGACATATAATTTTCATATTTTTCCAAACATAGGGTTTAACACAGGTGTGTCCCCTTAAACGACGCAATGACTTATGTTGACTTTTTCATAGGAAAACATAGAAAAATTGTCCTATCAGGTTTATAGGTGACAAAAAATTATCATTTGTCGTTGAAAATGAATTTATAGAATGAAAGTGACAACACCATTCGATTGTACTAAAAAAATCCCGACAAAATATGTAATTCAACCTTTACTCCGATGTTTTCTGTTCATTTTTTATCAATTAAAGACAAATTTTTCAATATTTTACGTTTTTTAAATTCAAAAAATGGTCTACCAAAGCCTAGGAACTTGGAGCTTTCGAGTAAACGAATCGACTCCGATATCTGTAGCTTATGTGCCTCTTTGGGAAAATACTTGACTGAATACAGCACTTTTGCTGAGCTCATGAATTTAAAAAAATTTATTTTTTAAAGCACACACAAAAGGTGAAAAAAATCTATTCTGCACTCCGAGACCTTTCAAATTTGAATCATTTTGAATATTTCGGCACGATGGGTGAAATTTATATTTTATTGCTTACTTTAACCAGGCGACCTTTCGGTCATGGATTTTTCGGGAAATTTTTTTGGCGACCCAGTACACCTAGAATACATGCCTACTCATAATACTTTCAAGGAGACCTTCTCACCTTCGAGTCACGGATCTTTACCAAAATTTTTTTTGGATCTCCAGGAACCTAATAATAAAGCTCCCTATGCTTAGTTTTATTGAATGGGCCTGAGGGCCCATTTTAAAAGGGGGTTTCTCTTTTATTTAAAAATCGTTTAGATTTTCTATATCAAGATAGGAGCACTTTTCAAAGAATCTGTCTGAATTTTTTCAAAATTTTTGAAATGTCCATTACCCTATTTTAGAGGTTTCTATCTTTTGCAAGAAAATCATCAAATAAGGGTATCTGAAAAAGGGTAGTGGACGATTTAAAAAATTCTGAAAAAATTCAGGCAGATTCTTCAAAAAATTTCAAAACTTTTGATCGGTGCATTTTTTTGTTCAAGTGCTCTTATCTTGATATAGAAAATCTCATAAAAAGAGAAAACCCCTTTTAAAATTGGCCCTAAGGCCCATTCAATAAAACTAAGCATAGGGAGCTTTATTATTAGGTTCCTGGAGACCCCAAAAAAATTGTGGTAAAGATCCGTGACCCGAAGGTGAGAAGGTCTCCTTGTTAGTGTAAATGGGCCCTATTTTTAACGAGGACAAAATTTCCAAGAAATCAAAAGAATGTTTCAATACGATCTAAATATGCAAAGATAGAAGCATTTCAAAATTGACAAAATTTCAATGAAAATTTTTGTTGCGATAATTTTGTTGCTGTGTATTTAAGTAACTTTTTGAATACACTTTTTGTTCCTCGTAAAACATTACCCGTTATTATAAAGAATTTATTGGATCTCACTCAAGGCCATAAGCAATGCATTAAATTATTGTTAGATCAAAACGCTATTAAGCGTTTAATTGTAATACTTATGACCATTAGAGTTTATGTGCACACATCATCTCATGGATAAAAATTAATTTTATTTTAATTGTTAAATTTGTCAGTAAAAAGTGTTTTAATAAGAACTTATCGGAGCTCATGAACTTGCATCAAGATCATTACTTTTTAAAGATGAGTGATGATCTTAAGCTTGACGTTTTCTTTTTCTTTCCAGGCCAATATATTTAAAAAATCATGTCCAATACTGAGTGCTTTCAGAAAACTTCTATAGATTTTTGATAGCGAAAAATTGAAAATTTCATAGAATTAAAACTATATACATAGCTCAATCAGGATAAACGCAAATGAAACGCGTTACTACTTAACTGTGAAAAACTATGTTAATAATATTTTTTAAAGTCTATATCAAAAGCGAAAAATATTTTCCTCTGAAATTATCGATATTTTTCAGAGAGCTATTTTTACTTTCGTGTACTTAAAAATGTCTGCCTTTCACGAACGACTCATTTCCAAAAAATATAATATATAGATCAACCAAACTTAAAAAATGAAAGAATCATTCTTTAGAATTACTGAGTTTGTCAAAAATGTAAAAAAATAGTTTTTCTAGCTTTTTAAACTGGAATTCAAAATTAATAACTTTGAGTTGTCAAGTTCTACAATAATTTAATCATTTTACATTGAAATGATATGCAAGTGATAAATATGATAACTATGATGTGTGAGCGATGGATTTTGCCAAATAAAAAAGATATGGACAAATTGATATCTTATAATCTTAAAACTGTCAATTAATTTGAGTTCAATTCAATTCGGAAATTGGCTTTTACTAAATGCTTATGGAACTTTCGACTTCATCTAAATTTTTTCTTGTGATTAGTTTCATTGACATCTACATCGTAAAAGTTGTTACTCTTTTTTGTGTAAGTAGCTCTTAAAAATTGGCCCCTAATTTCATTGACCTTGTTTTTTAGTAAAAAAGTTGAATAAAACTAAGTACAAATAAATTAGCTTCCTCGTTTTATAAATATGTAGTCCTGAAAAGGACTGTTGGTTTGGTATATCTAGATATAATATAGCTTAAGCACGTTCTCCACGAATACGACGGGCCAATTGAATGTCCTTGGGCATGATGGTGACACGTTTGGCGTGGATGGCGCACAAGTTCGTATCTTCGAAGAGTCCGACGAGGTAGGCCTCGCTGGCTTCCTGCAAGGCCATCACAGCCGAGCTCTGGAAACGCAAGTCAGTCTTGAAATCTTGAGCGATTTCACGAACCAGACGCTGGAAGGGCAGCTTGCGGATGAGAAGCTCAGTGCTCTTCTGGTAACGTCTGATCTCTCGGAGAGCCACAGTTCCGGGCCTGTAACGATGGGGCTTCTTGACTCCGCCGGTGGCTGGGGCACTCTTGCGAGCGGCCTTGGTAGCCAGTTGTTTGCGCGGAGCCTTGCCTCCGGTGGACTTGCGAGCGGTTTGCTTGGTACGGGCCATAGCGACTGAAATTGGTGTATGCGCTTCGGGAGAACGATACGAACAATATGTGTCTGCAACGGCTGAAATGCGCTTCTTTTATATCACTTTTTCGTGTGGTAGCTTGGCTAGGCTTGGCTTGGTAGAGGGGAGCCGTGGGCAGGTCGAAGGGGGGAACGCACCGCTTGGCCGGCTATAAAACCGTTCGCTTGGCTCCCATCGGCATCAGTTCGTTGCTCCCCGTCGAACAGTAAACCCAAAGCATCTCTCATCATGACTGGACGTGGAAAGGGAGGAAAAGGATTGGGAAAAGGAGGAGCAAAGCGTCACAGGAAGGTGTTGCGTGATAACATCCAGGGAATCACCAAGCCTGCCATCCGCCGTCTGGCCCGTCGTGGCGGAGTCAAGCGTATTTCTGGCTTGATCTACGAAGAGACTCGTGGTGTCCTCAAGGTCTTCCTTGAGAACGTCATCCGTGACGCTGTCACTTACACCGAGCATGCCAAACGCAAGACGGTCACAGCCATGGACGTAGTATACGCTCTCAAGAGGCAGGGACGCACCTTGTACGGTTTCGGCGGCTAAACATCTAGCCTTAACCATCTCATAATAAAAACAATCGGCCTTTTTCAAGGCCACCACATACTTCTAACGTATAACAATCTATCCTGTATACAGAACTCTACATTATTAACTTATGGAAATGCTTAACTACGAGAATATGAATTGCGAATCAACATGAATTTTGAGGGAATAGTAGTTCATAGTATGAACTCTATTTCTAGCTATGTGAGTGACGAAGAGAGAACAACTAAATCGAGTCCATATAACCATTTCACTAATTTTTTCTGAAACCTTTGAATATTCCGCAAGTAATACTGATGGAATCAATTATCTTGAAGTTTTTGCAGAGACAGCATATTCGAAACAATATTTCATACCAAAAGACCATAAGTGTAGCGTAAATATCATGATTTTTAGTTTAATTGCTATGAAGGAACTTTTGAGCAGTATTATATGGGCTTCTTAAATATTTGTTCATATTTTTATAAGTATTTACGTTTATTGCAATGCAGCTAGATTTCGATCCATTTTTAAACAAATTAATTTGAATTTTTTTCAAAGCATAAACGTAAAATATCCTGAGACAGAAGATCAAATGATTCGTGACATCGACGTTGCTATCTATTCAAAATTTTTACAATGATATTTCAATACGTACAGATTATTAGATATGCTCTAGATACATCAAACAGCCCCAATATTTCTTGGTAGGTATATTATGTTTTGAGCAGTGACATGATGCGTACGCAATTAAAACCACAGCTTACAAACTCTGGTGTCAGTTAACTTTGCCGAAATAAAATTTCTAAGGTCCCAACCTGTAACGTACATACATCTCTTCGTAGCGCGACCGATACAATGTTTACGTGTATCCTTCGATGCTTTGATTCGCGATGCTGACTTATTATATCGCCGCTATCAAATATTCGGGATATATGTATGTTTACGTTCTTACTCTCTTGACAATTTAAAATATTACACGAGATTTTTCTGCGAAATTGCTTCTGCGCTATTTAAATATTTGTATTCATTAATATCCGATGTGTTATTCTTGTACCGCAAAGCTAGTACAATTAATTTTTTTCAAAAAAGTAATCATGTATCTATCCATTAAATACGTATTAAATGTATGTTTTTGCAACACCCGACAATTTTTACAATAATTATTTTCTATCATACATACAATGTATATCCGATAAACAATAAAAAATCTTATTTGTATACTTGTCTCATGGTATTTTTCGCGTACTATTGGATGAAATTGTTTATCTGATAAGTTATCACTCAAAAAAATAAAAATTTTTCCATTTGGAGAGTTTGGAAAAAACAAATTATTCAACGAGTCATTCACAAATCTTGCCATTGTTGAATGGTTAGTTTTTTCAAGCTGTCGGCAGGATATTAAATAAGAAAGTGAAGGCTAACTATCATAGTAAACAAACGTACTTGAACATAGGCATAGACGATGCATGAATAGTTGGTTTATTAAGGTGATGCCGAAGCCCCGATTTTGACCGACCGAGCATAAAAAATGTAAATTTAAATAACTTTTTTACTAGACCGATTTTCGAAATTTTTTATTTAGGTTTTCAGGCTTAAAAATTTCGATCCCGTTTTCCGGAAAAACTGTTGAATGAAATGAGATGAAAATTGGTACAGTTGTTCACAGCATCAATACGAAGGGCTCCACAGAGCCGTTTTTCGAAAATCGGTCTAGTAAAAAAGTTATTTAAATTTACATTTTTTATGCTCGGTCGGTCAAAATCGGGGCTTCGGCCTAAGGGTGAATAGCAGTATATTAAAATCGAAAATACTGCAAAATATGCAGAAATATGCAAAAGTCATATTGCATATGCGATTTGAAAAAATGTCAAAATATGCAAATTCATATAAAACGTAAGCATTTGCATATAATCCGGGCTCTACTGATAACTAATCAGCTATTGAACTTGCATTGATCAAAATATCTACTTTTGACAACATGTTGCATCAATCATAATTACGCAAGATTGAGGCAAATTAATAATATATTCGATTACATATATTGGTTTTTTGTCTCTAACCATCATGCTCTTTAAGCTTCCAATTCTGTTTTGCACCTTCTGTTCGTAAATTTTACGAAAAAAAGAACACACGAATGCCTACATTTACATTTTTCAAAAAATATCCAGCGAAACTTTGAAAAAATATGTTTTGCCGACGCTTGTGAAAGAAAACGCATCATATCGAAATGTGAAAAAAAAACACACCTCAACGAAACGTCGTGAAGAAAAACACACCTATTTAAAACACCATGATATTTTACACGTGATTCTATTGATTCAATGAGATGTGATTTTCTTCACGGAATTTCGATGAGGTGTGTTTTTTTACGGCTTTTCGGCGAGGTGTGTTTTTTTCACGGCATTTTACAAACAGGTTTTTTTCATAGCATTTTTACTGTGATTTTTTACAAGAACCAGCGGTTTAAAAACTTCCATTTTAATATTTGCTTGAATAGATCTCAATTGATCAATAGGCAAGGTAATATTCACATGTGTATTATATTTTTTTTCTCATAATTCAATATAAAGTTATTGTTAAAAAACTTGATTTTTAAATATTTGTCACATTTTTCTGAAACATTCAATTTTATTCTATGCAAAAAATATGAAATTCAGGGGCAATATCAAAAAATACTTTGGACATTGTTTATTTTTAACATGGTATCGGTATTTTACTAATATATGTCATTTTAAGGCCGAAGGGGGTTTTCTTCGAAATGAAATTTCAGCCTCGGTTTTTTTTATCCACTTTTTGGGCCGTGAAAAAATTTCATAAATACTCAAAAAGAAACATGCAGAAAAAAAATCCATTGTCCTTTCCTTCCATGCAACGCTCTAAGCTTATCTCAGTGACAGCAGATTCTTCTGATCACGCATAGGAAATTCCTGTTCCAGTTTCTCTTTGAGTACATATTTCGACGTGAAATCCTATTACTTTTTTTTAGAACCCGGGCTCGAGTTAAAGATTGAACAAATATGATCGTTTAACCCATCAAGTCCGGAACGGACACATTTATGGTACTTTTCTAAACCGTTGAATTTTCGGTACGAATAGGATCTGAAAATTGTATGAATGAGCATTAATATAACAAAATTTATTGAACTTCATGAATCTGACGTAAGATTTTCGGAAAAATGAAAAGGTCAAGAGTTATGGATATTTTCATCTAGAAAAACAAGATTTTGAAAAATTTTTCAATTTTTTCAAATTTAATTTGAAAATCACTCAAGATCTGACGTCCCAGGTGTAAATTCATGAACCCTAAACTTAAAGTTATGACTATTCAAATTGGTGAAATGAAATTTTAAGAACACGAAGTGGTGTCTAGAACGCAAAAAAATTGAAAATCCTTCCGGAATTTTTAACTCAAAAACAGAGGACTTGAAAAAAATTTTCAGATGAAAAAGTTCTTGGAGTTTATCAAAGAATATAATGGAATTTTTTTAGAATTTTCAATTTTCTAATCTTTTGAAAGGGGAAAATTCTGAAAAAATTCTAACGTATTCTTTGATTAATTCTAAGAACGTTTTCGTCAGTACAATTTTTCTCCTAAAATCGAGTTCGACAATTTTTAAAAAACTCAGAATCTAAATATGAAGGTGATCACAAGTGAAGAAATTTGAGGAATTTTCACAGTTTTTTTACAGTTTTTTTGAAAATTAAACTAATTTTTTCTAAAGCTGTTAATTTTAGGAAAAAGGTCACAACATATTTGTTCACCTGTGAATGTGTACATGAATGAAACGCATATTTTTGTACTATGGAAAATATCGTGTTTATAGAAAAAGTTTATAGAACAAAAATATCTTGAAATTGATCAAGAAACATCCTAAAATTTTCCAGAATTTTTAGTGATGATTTTTGAAAAATCTGTCTTTCAAATTCTCAAAAATTTGAGTGTTTTTTAATTAATTTTGAGACATTTGTGTTTTATAACAATTTTTCATAAACTCAATACCTAATTTTCGAAATAAAAAATAAGTTTGGTTTTTAAAAAACGGTTTACGTTATGGTGGTAATTAAAAAAAACACAACAATTACCTAAAATAAAAACACCTACTTATGATCAATGAAAATTTCGAACCACATGGTTATTAAATATCTGAATCTTTTGCATAAACAAGTTTGAAGCGATCATGACGGCACTTGTGAGAAATTAACGCCACAAAAAAACATGAGAAATGTGCATTAAGTTGAATGATTGGCCATTGTTTTTTAAAAGAAACTACTTTGAAAATGCTACCTTAAAATTTAATTATCGCTGGTTACTTTTAAATCTAGCGCCACTAACACAGTCACTATCCAATGAAACGACAGTCACGACAGGCAGCGCACTGCGCAGTGCGCTATGCACAATTACAACTCAAACGAACAAAGTGCTTCTCCGACCTCTCTCTTTTTACGTGAGATTATCAGCTTTACAGCATGGGTCCGTAAATTATTTAATTTTTTTCTAAATATTGATAAAACAGTGTATAATAAGTTAACAAGTTTTTGCTAATTTAATCTGCCTCGACTGTAAATAATCAACTTATAAAATACAATTTTCCACTATTTTAAATGATCTAATGTTCTAACCACGTTATGTGCGAACCGGCAACGTGCTCATTTTCTTAAATTTAATTTTTTAAATATTACTTTATTTTATTCCAAATCTCTTGAAACACCTATTGCTAAAAAGTTATAAGGTGAAATTAAAATCTACTTTACTAAAATCCATTTACCAGAAGTATCAATAACTTGTTAACAAATTAGGTTATGTCACTTGGTTATGTTTTTAGTATTGTATTATTAACTCTAAAATAATTTATATTTCAGGTATCTCTCGTGATCACTGGCATAAACGCCGAGCTACAGGAGGCAGAAGAGAGCCTCCAAGGAAGAAGAGGAAGTTCGAATTAGGACGTCCTGCTGCTAACACAAAGTTAGGTCCACAGCGTATACATACTGTAAGTTTCAAGTTGCAATAACATTCTCCTGACACTTCTAATCTATTATTTCCAACTAGTTAATATTCTGAATATTTGGCTAAAGATAATTAAAGTTTCATAGTAATAATAATTCTCTTGTTCCAGGTGCGCACCCGTGGTGGCAATAAAAAATATCGTGCCCTTAGATTAGACACAGGTAATTTTGCTTGGGGATCTGAAGGCCGTGCACGCAAGACTCGCATCATAGATGTTGTTTACAATGCATCCAATAACGAGCTTGTCAGAACTAAGACACTTGTAAAAAATTGCATTGTCTTAATCGATGCCACTCCATTCAGACAGTGGTATGAAGCGCATTATGCACTTCCTTTGGGACGTAAACGAGGAGCTAAATTGGTAAGATTTAATTTTAAATCATCAATTATAATAGAATCACTATATTCCTGCAATGAAGCCAAATTTTTTTAATACTATTATGTGAATCCTAACTTGAAACTTTTCTTTGTAGTCTGAAGCAGAGGAGGAAGTTCTCAACAAGAAGCGTTCTAAGAAATGTATGGCCAAATACAAGGCTAGACAACGTGTTGCTAAAGTTGAGCCAGCACTTGAAGATCAGTTTGCAACTGGAAGAATTTTAGCTTGCATTGCTAGCAGGCCTGGACAATGTGGCCGTTCTGACGGTTACATTTTAGAAGGTAAAGAGCTCGAATTTTACTTGAGAAAGATCAAGAGCAAGAAAGCAAAGTAAAATAATTTTGTACAATGAATTGAAAGCAATAAATTCATACTTAATTTTAAAAATTTGTTTTTAATTTGATTTTAATATAATATATATAATCTTAATATATTCTTACAATCAAGGTGTTGAACAATTCTATAATAGATCCAATAAATCAAACCAATTTTTATACTCAATCTATTATCGATCAATCCAACCTAAGCTATTTTCCACTTTGTACCACTACAATCTATAGGTGACCCAAGAAATATATATGAATACATGTCTATATATCTCTCTTTACTATTCAAATTAATGAATAATTTTAGTAAGCTCTCGTTAAAAAATTAGATTTATTATCATTTTAAAACCTAAGACTTTTGTATTAAAGCAAGGAGGATATTTGACATGATAAGTTCAAAGATTCCAATTTTCGTGACAGTTGATAGTTAAGACATTTTTCGTTGCATAAGATTTTCAAAATAACAGACTTGTTCTAAACGAATTTTTACGTCATATTGGTATCAACACTTACTTTATATTATTTGATACTTAATATTTATTTTATAATTAAAATTAATAAATTAACGTACATACTTGTTTTTGTTGAAATTCCGATTCATTCTATTTTTCAAAAATTATAATTGTCTCGCCCTTTTTTGATCGAAATACAAACAATCTATGTCCTTCACTTGCGTTGATTGGTTTCCATAACGTCGGTTTGCGTATTTATGTGAAAATAAAATGATTAAATGATAAAGAGCTCTCTTGGTAAAAACAATGCAGCCATCCCATAAGAACTTTGAACTTCCTGACGACTGTCTCTGTCATTCCATGACCAGGCTTACAATAGGTTAATTCAAACGGTCGCTTTGAATTTACAGAAGATTCTGAACGCCAAACATCTTTTAATCCTCTAACAGTTTTAACGACTAACTGCAACTGTAAAATAAAATCTGACAAATGACTATGCTTCCAACGCCTCCAACGTCAACACGAGTCACGACTTCACGAGCCGTCATTCAAATCACCGTGTTAATTCACGCACATGACACCTGCGCTGCCAGCGACCAATGACCGCGGAGGTCGAGATACATGTGCCTTGTTTACGTCGTCTGCAGTGTGAGGTTAAGACAAATAAGTATTATGTTGCATTGTTTTCGAATTCATACCTGTCGTTTGTGTCCTTTCTAGCTAGAACTCAAAATTTCATATGTCAACCTTTTTATTTACTATCGTTAATCAGTGATTAATATTTATGATATAAACTGATTGATCAGATTTTTAGAGTAGCAATTGTGAAATATAAAGAAAAAAGTAACAATGGACCTTAAACAACAACGTAAAAGGAAAGCCCCAGCTGTGAAAATCGCTCCATCACAAATTTATCTGCAGGTAACCAACTTTTATTCAGCAATAATTATAATTCTGCTTTTTTTACAAGATCAATTATTAAAATTAACTTAATGAAATTTTTTTATAATTAATTTTAGGTTATAGGTAATGGAAGTCAAGCAGAAAATAGGTCCCTTTTACTTGTCACAGATCATACAAGTTACCTTTTTAATTGTGGCGAAGGAACTCAGCGCTTAGCAACTGAGTATAAAGCAAAACTTACTAAAATAGAGCATGTATTTGTGACAAAGCCCTCTTGGAATATCGGTGGATTACTTGGTTTTTATCTTACTATTCAAGATACAGGAGTACCCGAAATTACAATGCATGGCTCGGATGGCTTAAGTGATATTGTTAAAGCTACTAAAGATTTTGTTAATTTAAATCCATTAAAAGTGAATTTTTCTAACAAAGAACATCCTTTTGAAGATCAAACCATGTCTGTGTCTTATATAGAAATAAAAAGTCCTGTATCAGAAATTGATACTATAAATGATACTCTATATGAAAATGAAGATGATGGACCTATTGCCATGATAAATTATTATGAATATGAAGATAACATGTGCAGCAAAAAATCTGTCCGCTCAAATATTCCATCACAAGAATCTTTAAACCTTAATGGATCACAAAAACAAAGGATTGATACAGTCATAACTTTTGTATGTAAAGTACATCCAAAAGTTGGATCTTTAAATAAAGAAAAGTGTGATGCTAAAGGTGTACCTTCAGGTCCAATTTTAGGTAAATTAAAAAAAGGTGAAGATGTAACGCTTCCAGATGGGACCATCGTTAGAAGCATAGATGTTGTGTCACCATCAGAACCAGGTCCTCTGTTCATAGGTACATTAAATCAAACTCTACAATGAATTAAAAAGAAGAATGAAATCTTCTATTTTTGATAATTTTTTACAAATAATTTTTCTTTTTCAGTTACGGAATGTCCAAATGAAAACTGGATAGATAATTTTGTTCAAAATTCAGCTTTCTTCAAATATCAACAAGCCACTGCATCAAAGAAGGAAGAAGTTGCTAGTTATGTTATTCATTTTTCTCCCAATAGTGTAATAAATCATCCAAAATATAAAAAGTGGATGCATAAGTTTGGTCCTACTACTGAACATTTAATAATTAATGAGGGCAACCAAGATTATGCTAGTGAAGCTATGTATAAACTGCAGCATCAACTTCATTTAGTACATCCATCTATATTTCCATTTTCCAGTAATCAACCATTGTTACAAAAAGAAAATGTGGAGAATGAAGTAAGATTTTTAACTATTCAAGAATTAAGTTATAGTTTTAAATTAATTTGATTTTTTTTTTCTCTACAGATGAAAAGTGATCTGACTATTAGAAAAATGAAAACTTTGAACACAATACATTTAAGACCTTTTAGTGGATTTAAGTCAACAGAAGTAGAAATTGATAAAAACAAATACCTAGAAGAGGTATTTTCAATTGAAGGGTTTGAATCATCTCTAGAAAAAATGAAAATAGAAATCCAAGCTGAAACTAGCCTTTTAAAACCAAACAATGAATATCCAAAACTATTAATGTTAGGGACGGGTTCTTCAATTCCAAATAAAGTAAGAAATACTAGTGGAATGATTTTACGACTAAATGAAGATTGTAGTATAATCTTAGATTGTGGAGAAGGAACTGCTGGACAAATTATACGTTTTTTTGGAAATGAAAAAGCAGGAATCATATTCAAATCAATTAAGGTAACTATCAATCGTTTTAATTAAATTATGATTTTCATGGTATAAAAAAATTGTTTATTTTAGGCTATTTATGTGTCACATTTACATGCTGACCATCATATAGGATTAATCGGAATATTGAAACAGAGAGAACGTTTTACTAAAGAGAGACTATTTTTAGTAGCACCAGAAGAAATAAAATTTTATCTAAAACTGTATGATAGAAGATTTGAACCAATTCTAAACAGTTTTAGATTAATATCAAACAATGAATTATTACATGATAGTCCATTAAAATTGGATTTACCTATTGTGAACGAATTACATGAAGCATTGGGCCTATCAAATATGAAAACGTGTAAAGTTAAACATTGTCCTTCTGCTTACGGCGTTGCAATCACAACAAAGGATGGATTGAAAATATCTTACAGGTACGATGAACATTCAATATTTTGAAATAAATAACATTTTATCGTGCATTGTATTTATTTTTATTATTGTGATTTTAGCGGTGACACACGTCCATGGGAAGAATTCATAAAATTGTCGAAAAACAGTAATTTATTAATTCATGAAGCAACAATGGAAGATGGTCTAGAACAAGAAGCTAAGATCAAACGTCATTCTACTATGTCCGAAGCCGTCAACGTAGGAGTTCAAGCAGAAGCAGATTTTATTTTACTGACGCATTTCTCACAGCGTTACAGTAAAATTCCAATGCTTCCGGAGGCCGACATTGATTTTAGTCGAATTGGAATTGCTTTTGACTTCATGTATGTGAATTGGTCACAACTGAAATTATTGCCTATCATCTACCCTTGCATTGAACTTATGTTTGGTGAATTTAGGCAAATGCTTGAAGAACGGGCAGTTAAACGAGAGTTGAAGAGAAATGAAATGGAGTCAGAAAATTTATAAATGTTTTTTATAATATAAGTAAAAATGAAAGATTGTAAATAAATTGTTGTATTGTAAATATTATAACACTTAAATGTCTGATTGTTTATTTTGGTAAAAAATAATTGATCAACAATCATTTAAGAAACATGTAGTTAAATTATTTAAATATTTGTTAGGATTTTCAAATGCATGGGATGTATATAAGAAATATTAATGACTTTTCCATAAAAATCATTTATTTTTACAGAAGTTTGACATGTCTTTAAAATAAAAATTATAATGATCCTTTTCACTAGATAAAGAATACATATTTTTCTTCGTATAATTTTATTATAAAACGCATTTCAGCAAAAATTAACAAGTTTACAAGAGACATTTGCGCAAGAAATACAGAGTATTATCCTTATACCATATATTGCTAAAATTAATAAAAAACATTTTGCCTATGGATATATATTTATAATATATAGCTACGTTACTGCACTTTGCCAAAATAAAAAAAATCGTTCAACGAAGTTACTATCTCAATTTTCTGCATAAAAAACTAATTATAAAAAAAGTGTAATGAAACAAAATTAAAATTTGGATTATACTCGGCAAAACAGATGGATAAAAGAGAAAAAAAGAGATAAAGAGTAAACAGTATTTATATATGTACACAAAATACGTAATTTCTCATTTGTATAAAATCGTTCACGTACACAAGTTTAATGATCGGTATACGTACGTAAAAACATTTTTCTTTTTTCGTCGTGTACTTACTTAATGGTATATTGAACCACGCGTACAATCTAAAAAAGCGACCAAAAAATTAAAATCTATTTGGTATTTAAGCATGCGTGTATATGCACATGTAAATAATATATAGTATTCATATGTTTATATATTATTTGTAAAAAAAAGGAAGGTATTATCGAATTGGAATGGATCGATTCGAAGAGCTGTCGGCGCCCGCCCGCGCACGTACACGTGCTGTGTTATCATTATAACGTTATATATTTATGATTATCATTATTTACACGCGCGCTCTTGGCGGTATATATTATATAAATGTATATAAATTATTTATAAATGTATTCATAAGTCAAGCAAGTTGATGGAGAATCGATGATTCGTTGCTAGGCAGCGTCGCGCGAACGAGGAGCGTCTTCTCCCTTGGTTTGAATCAGACTCGTGAAAAAGCGGACGACGCTGCGGCCGCGAGCGGATAAAAGAAAGAAACCCGGGAGACATCGAGTGTTTGATTTATTGTTAAGTACGTTGAGCAGAATGCGAGCAACGGCCGATCGATCGATCGACGAACACGATGGTCCGCGCGCGACAAGAGCGCACACTCGCCTCGAGGAGAGGAGCTCGATCCGGGAGGAGATCGGAGCGAGCAAATTAAAATTCCCACTTGGTCGCGGTGGCGTGGTCGATCTCGCCGAGGCGCAGGGCCCCGTTCTTGCCGGCCGTGAGGTAGCGGCCGTCGGTGGACTTGATGCAGAGCCTCGAGGGCTCGCGCAGCTCCAGGTAGAAGCCGAGGCCCGGCAAATCCGAGTCGACGGTGACGCTCTCGGAGTCGGCGTGCCAGTACTTGCCGTTCTGGCCCTTGAAGCGCACGACGCCTCGCTCGCAGCGCTCGACGCGGATCGTCTCGTAGCCGGCCTTGTTGCACTCGAGCTTGGGGCTGGCTTGGCTCTTGGGCCCGACGAAGCCCTGCTCGCACCTGAGCACGAGCACGGGCCGGTTCATGAGGTAGAAGTAGTACTTGGTGGCGTCGTTGTCGGCCGCCTCGACCGAGTCGGCGTTGGCGTAGAGGTGGCCCGAGCGCTTGGTCGCCAGGTACTTGCCGTTGTTGGCCCGGAGCGCGACAGTGCCGTCGTCCGGCTGCCAGCAGAGGTCGAACAGGCAGTTGGAGGATCGCTTGTGCTCGGCCGCCTGGATGCCGCCGCCCGACTCGAGCGACCAGTAGCGGTCCTGCATGGTGCGCACGTACCAGCGCCGGGTCGTCCGGTCGAACTCCAGCTGGAACGTCTCGTGGCCGGAGATCTCGTCCTGGTTGGCCGTCACGTCGACGCCTGCAACGGAGCGCCTTTTCATTTCAAACGGCTTTCGATAAAGATCGCGAGTCGCAGAGACGCCAACGAGCGCGTCTCGTGAATTTTTAAGAGCTAGCCGCTTCCGGCTGCATCGGAAATCGAGCCAAGAAGAATGAGAAAAACAAGCTTTGCGATCGTGTCGCATTAGAATGTGCAGTCACGAATTCGACGTTTTGAGCGAGACAAGAGAGACTTTTCGCGCAGTTGAATTAAAAAATGCTACTTTTCACATTATTATTGAAGCGCTTAATTAATGCGGAAAGCAACCGCTCGGTATTTTTTTGAAACGTGAATATTTGAATGCAAACCGATGAGTTTGAATAAAAAAAAGTTCAAGTGTGAGGAAATGTTGGCAGACGTGATTTTGAAGTAAGCAGCTGTGCGAGCGTGGTGCTATATCGAGGCCCACGAGCGCGCAAACAGGAAGAGCGATAAGAGAAGAAAGGAGAGAAGCAGGAGAGTTTATCGCTCTCTGGCGTTGGATTTTGGGCAAAGGGGCGATGCGAATGTATAGAAGTTAAATAATAAATGAGAAATAAGTCACCTTGCTTGACGGAGACGTAGCGCTGATTGAGGGCCGCCACGAAGGAGGCCTGAGGCAGCGAGTCCTCGAGGGAGAAGAGCTCGTCGCGCGTCACGGTGGTCGAGCGCGACTTGAGCACGGCCTTGCTGCCGATGGGCGCCAAGTAGCCGCCGCTCACGTCCCGGAGCGCGAGCATGCCCGCGTGGAACTCGGCCGCGTACATGCAGTCGCGGGTGCAGCTGTCGAGGAGCTTGCCGTCCCGGGCCAGGTACTTGTTGTTGCAGGTGTGCAGGGCGTAGTTGCCGCCCTCGGACTTGCCCCGGGCGCTCACGTTGTCGTTGCTCGGCGCGCGGAACTCCAGGGTGAACAGGGTGTCCTCGCCCCAGGGCACGGGCGCGTCCACGTGGATCTCGTCTTGGCTGGCGCTCAGGTGAGCGAAGCGCTTGCGTCCGGCCGAGCGCAGGTTCACCTGTAAGCAATCCAATCGACTCGTTCAACTCTTGTACTCGCTATAGGAATACTCCAACTTTCGCGAGAATCCAATTTATTCGTGGATAATTTCATCGCTTCGCCTCTCGAATCCGATCTAAAATCAACTTAATCCGTAGGCTCCAACTCACCTGTGGTCTGGCAGCGAGATGCACGAGCCAGTACTCGGCATCGCCGGGCGCTTTGGCGGTGCACTTGAGCTCGTCCTGGCTCGAGCCGAGGAAGTAGCCACGCTGGTTGTTTTTCAAGGCCCATCTTCCACTTCCTGCAATAATGAAAACCCCAATGAATGTAGTCATTTTGAAAATCGGTGGGCGCAGAGGTGCGCGCGAACTTTACAGTTTTCAATACGACGATTCTGTACCACGACGAGGACATCTCTATAGAAGCTAGTCATAATTAAAAAGGAATCTGAGCTCGCTCTGTAACTTTTAAAGACTATGAATGTGTATTCAGGAGCCTCGAGCTATGAAGCTTTGACCCGGACTGATCACGATCAGTAACTTTTAATTAAGCTTTTTGCCTAAGACCCGAGTTTTTCATCATAGTTTTTCAGTAAAAATAGTCATGAATTTTATTCTTATCGGTAAAAAATTTAAACTATGAGAAAATATAAAAGAAAAATGAGAAAAAGAGGGTAAGTGTACCGTCACCAGCAAGCTGAATCTGGAAGGCACAGCCGGGCTCACTGGGGTCCTCGGCCTCGCAGGTCACATTGCCGAATTGATCGACGGCCAAGTAGCGATCGAGATGCGAGCGCAGAAACCTGCTGCTCGTTGCCCTCGAGCGTCCACATCTGTTTCTTCTTCAAGCTGGCTCCATTTGCGTTGATCTTGAAGCCGAAAGTCTCGGCCGTCAGGTACTTGAACTTGCCATTGATAAGGCCGATCTGTTTGCAGAGGAAGGACTTGTAATAATACGCGTGTGTCGCAGTGTGTGAGGTGAAAAGGATCTTTTTGAGTCTGCTCTATTGCTTCGTTCGCATAGCGTTCGTGTAAGTGACAATACTTTTAAGTGACGATACTTTTCAGTCTGGATCTGTCACTTGGCGTAAGGGTTTACTCATTAGCGTCGTTGCGAAATATATTACGTATATAAATTGCATAGCGATCGACTAGATTGGCGGCTTGGTGCACATAAAACCAAGGTCAGTGCGAGAGCATCGGATATTACGGGTACGCAGCGGCACACCGCTAATTCGGTAAAGTCGGCTCGATTCGCGCGCGATGGACGAGAGCCAAGTACCGAGACGCGTCCTCGGCTCCACGTTCGTTTTCGCAGCGATTCGGTTTATAATACGCGCTCGCTCTCGAGTCGTTTGGAATTCCACATTATATTCATTTATAACACGTTATACATCCGCTGCGAACGAAAAAAAAGGCGAGATTTAAAAGCGCTAGGAATTTCGGACTCGGGCAGATAGATAGCTTACGCGCCTGTGTAATAATTATATCGTAGCTGTGTGTGTGTGTGTGTGTGTGTGTGTGTTCAAAATCGAGCCGAAGCTGCTTGCGATAAGGCAGCTGGTATAGAGCTCTCTGCACTCGTGGGCGTGTGTGTGTACTCAGCTTATATAAAGCAAAGCTTAAAATGTATACACGTCCGTGTCGAGAGCTGTCGCGTTGTATTAGGCGAACATCTCATCCCATATATCTAAAAATCACGCAGAGAATACGAAAGCATCGGGGAGATCGTCGGTTGGAGGACTTTGCACGCTTCGAGTCATTCAAAGGCCGCTGACGCAAATCGAAGTCGCGCATCTTATCGGCGCGCTTCAATATTCGTTGTTATAAAGGAGCAGCGAGCAGCGAGTCGTGGCACGCAATTGGCATAGAGCTCCGATTTATATTATACACAGCGACGACGGAGATGCAAAGGCCAACGACACGAATCGCGTACGCGTACAAGTTTTTTCCTTTCTTTCATTATTTGGTTGCGCGCCGGTTCACGCATGAAAGCGCAAACTGCCCGACTGAGTAGTACTGCGCGGCTCGAGCCAACTGACGGCTCGTGAAATTGTAATAATCGGCCGAAGATAATTTTCCGTTATCGCGCACTCGCTCGAGCTCGCAATGAGTATACTACAGCATAATATAAATTGCTAGGTATGTGGAGCAGTGGCGCAGGACGAGTAGACGATGCTCAATGGCTAGGTGTACTCACGTTCCATCCGGGCTTCTCGACTCCGTTCTCCGAGTGCTCGAGGCTGCCGCCGTTGCTCTGCATCTTCTCTCGATAGACTTGGGCTCGGATTTATAACGTATACAACGAAGCTTTATACACAGAGAGACACTTCACTCTGGAGAAACGATTTCTCACGCGCGGCACGCACGCACTTCTTTTTTCTCTCTCTTCTATCTCTCTTTAAATAACTAATTCAAACACCGATACAATATATGTAACACAGAGTTGAGCAAGGAACGTGCCACTTCCGCGTCGCTTGCCGCCAGAATCCACACTATCTCTCTCAGCTGGACCGAATGTCTATATACCGCTCCGCCAGTCTTACTCTCTCCTTTCCCCCACAACGACGATGCTGATGCTGCTGCTTTACGCTACGGATCTGCAAAGAAATAAATTCTCATCAACGTTTTTTTTTACAACATCTTAGTCTATGTGTATATCGTCACGAAGTAAATGAACGGGTTTATTTTTCATAATTATTAGTGCTTAATGAATCGCTCGTTCTCCGTCAAACGAAGAAAACTACCAAGGAGCACATTTCCCGATTGCGCTCGAACGTTTCAGATGCGGGACTCGGAGCCGAGTCGAAATTCGAGTCGTTTGATCGGAGTATTTTTCAAACTCGCCCGAGTAAGTCAGAAACACAGCGAAAAAGTCTCGGCTTGCTCGAAGCGAGTCAAAAATCCTCGGACGAGACCATAAGAACTGCATACGGTCGAGCTCGAAGCATCATAACAGTACAAAGCAATTCGCTCGACGCTCGCTCGCCACTATATGTATATACGTGGAGCATGTGTGCGAGTGAGTGGGTACACAAATGCAGATACATGCACACATTTTAAAGAGAGAAAAAAAAAGACAAACCGCACGTCCATTCAAATTCTAACAATAAGTACGCGCACCAAGACGGCCTTTTCGAGGCAGTCAAAGTCTGTTTCTGCCGTGCATAAATCCAAAGGAAATGAAAAGGTGTATACAGCTCGAGGCAGCAGAATTAAGAAGCTGCTGCTTCTATACTAGCTCGCCCGAGTCACGCTGGAGCTATTAAAAGCCGATGCAACAACCCCGCGCGCTACAATAAATTTTCAGCGTACGTAAGCTCGTTCGTGTACACGATGTGTTTAAAGCATCGCCACGGCACGTGTCTCTCGTTATATTTTGCAAACGCCGTGCGCTGCAACTGCCGACTGGAAGGGGATTTTCGGATTTCTATTGTGTGTAGCATGCCCATGACTGACGGCCTTCGTTATTGTGACATCTCGGCGAATAAAAGAAAATAATCCTTGCGCTCGCTCCTTTTCATTTTCCAACTCAACGACAGTCCATGAAAATATGTAAGTCGACGATCTCTTTGGCGGATCGAAGCGCGTTTACTTGTATCCGAGCGATTATATCGATCGCCATTGACAATTTGACATTTATATAATAACGTTATTAACGCGCTTCGAACGATTGATTTTTCTCGTCTTATTTCAATCAATCGTATCTGCGAGTATGCTCAACATGCCGCGCGAATGAGAAAAAACAAAAATAATAAACGCGCGATCGGTCGATTAATTTGTCTGAAACGCATTTACGCAGTGCGCACGACATTCTCGAGGCGGACTTGGCTCGTTTCGAGCAATGCGAACCTTTAAAAACTTCCGATTAGCAATGGCAGAAGCTCAACGCGCTACAAAGGCATATAGAAGAAAAAATGTGGCTCGTTCGAGTTGGCGCGCGAGGAAAAAGGGCTTCCCATCGGCCGGTATGCGGACTTTTAATTGCGGCCTAGGAGAGGAGCTGCTGCAGGCAAGGGTATATTGTAAGGCGCGCGAGAAAAAAAAAGCGGCACAAATCGTCCCGACGCGATGCGATATATACCTACCGTATAAAACTCCTCCCGTCCTCCTGCGTGAATTACATCCTCGCGAGGCTTAAAGCACGTGTATATAGTAGTAGAAAGCTACGGTATGCGTTCACATGCGCGCAGTTTTGTTATTACCTATACTATATATACTCGCGCTCGAGTTAGTTGTAGGTAGGCAGCCGCAGCACAGCTCGCGCGCAGAAGGAAGAGACAGAACAATGGCCGAGTCGAGAGCCGTCATAATACGTTCTGGCTCAAATTGTCATCCGGTTCGTAGGCTCTACTTAATTTTCCTTAAGCTAGGTAGCGATCTACTCTGTGCTGCACTTTCTTATATGTGCGCTCGTACACGTACACGTGCGCTGCACTGCAACGTCGGTACACGACGAGTGTTTGTGTGTTTGTGTGTGTGTACGAGTGCGAGGCGCATTATAAACACTGACAGGGCAGTTATATTGCGCGCGAGCAGCTCATGTAATTTCATGGACTTTGATGAAAATTGGATTGCTGCCGCGCGGCTGCTTGCCTACCATGCTATATATAAGTATAGTATATGGGCACGCAACGAGGAGCCCATTGTTGTGTTGCGCTTTAAATTTATATATACGAGTCCGAGCGATACGATGGCTTTAATTTTGCTCGTTGGAATCGCGACCGATCGCGAGCCTGCCACGGTTGGCTCGTATACCGCAGATAAACAGTTACTCGATCGACCAGTATACAAGTACGGATTGAAAAAAGCTCCGCAAATCATTCCGTATCGCAGATAGTCTCTTCGTGTCCAAAATGTGCGTCGAGCGGCGCGTTGTTAAGGTATTGATCCCTTATGTTGGAGTTCACCCTCGCGCGCTCGTCCACATGTACCGTAGGCTTCGAGGACTTGCCGCCCGCTGTTCCCTCTCCCCATTCATGCAGTTAAGCTCGAGCCCGGTATATAGTAACTCGTGAAGCCGCGCGCGCGCGAGCTGCTCACGTTTTCGCGCCGACAGCTCGCCTTTATTTCCCTTACACACACACACACACACACAAATAGCTGCTGAACTTTACGACGCCGTGTCTCGATGGGGATGGATTCGATCGCGATAGGAGCATCGATGTATAGAACCGATACAGACTCGAGAATCGATCGACGAGCTTCGACGCCAAGTTGGTCGATAGTATAAGTGTGGCGCGGATCGCGATTAATCATCCCTTTTATGCGGTATCCGAGCAGCTCGCAGCTCCTAACGATCGCGTACACAGCCATACGTCTATGTTCGCGCTGAAAGCCCAAAAGGACTCGAGCATCGATGAGTCGTCTCGATGTAACAAATCGATCCGAACATCAGCGAGCGCGCGCACGGCTCGAGTTACAGATAGCTGTTGAGCGAGGATCGCTGCGCGAATGTGTACGCTTACAAGGCATTACGTAGTGTCGCTGGCTATGGCTGCTTGCCTCGGGAATCGGATTCCTTGCAGAGTCGCGGAGTCACGCCTGACAATGAGGATCGATAAGGCACCTGTTTCCTCGATGCAGCGCGACATCTGCTCGCGAAGCTCCTCCACTATAGCCATTACGTTCACCTATTTCCGGATTCGATGCCAGCTATATAGAAATGAAATATTAATCGATCGCTCGAGACTCCGACGTCACGTCCGTTATAATGTGTTCCGTACTCGAGCGCTGTACTCCGAAGAAAGTCGAATTAGAGCCGCTACGCTACCGATGCAGCGCACACGAGTGCGGATTATATACTCGAAAGAGCCGGGCTCGAACGCGCGCAACTGCACTACCGCGCGCCAGCTTAATGGCCCATCATCGAGTCGAGGAGCTCGAGCCATTAACGAGCCTCCGTCCGGATTTTTTCCTCTTTCCTCGCGATGCGCGCCCGTATCGTCGCTGCTATTTCCACGTGTGCGCAGCCACCCATTTTCTTTTCCGCGCGTCCCGATCGATCGTCGTCGCTGCGCCGCACCGAAGAAGCTGATGACAGTGTGCGACGCGCTCCAGCGGCTAATCGACGCGGCTATTATGCTCGGGCCGCGGATACCTCGTATTCCTCGCGCTCGCTTCCTTCCTTACTTGGCTGGACATTCGTTCCACGGCCTCCTCGAGCGAGCTGCTATTAAATCCGATTTAACCGATTGAACGGCGAGTGCATTAATCGTGGGCTTTTCGCGCGCTCGAGCGAATCCTCGAGAAGCGCCAGCTCGGATGTGCAGTAAGAGCGCCTATATTTTCCCCCAACGAGTCATTTTTTACTCGTTTATACATGCCACTCGAAAAGGAAATTCATATATAGCTCGCCTAGCAGATGCTCGTGCTCGTTACACCTTTTTTGCTCGATGTATAATCCAACTGATCGATCAAATCTCGTTTGGCCATATTGCCGCGATCTCGCTGCTGCTGTGTATACGAGTCGAGCGATATATAATCGAGCCGTTTTCCGCGCAGCGAGCCGAAAACGCGCGCAAATAAATAATAAGCCAACGAGAGACGTTTAGAAAATCGAGCTCCGATCGTATTATAATGTTGCACACATATATATCAAAGTGCAGGCAGGCGAGCTTATTACGGCGCTGCTGCGGTCGCGAGGCAAATTAATTTTATGTAGAACGATCCGATTTCGTGCTACTTTCCAAAAGTAATAAAGTCGAAGATTATATTGGTCGGCGAATTACGAGGCACGAGTCGATCATTCGCGATTCGTCCTAATGATCATTCGAAATGCCGCTCTCGCGCGATCGTAAAGGTCTCTCGGGTGCAAGACGTTATAGTATGTATAAAATATTGTATACGACAAAGTCGATCGTAGCTGCCTCGCAGATCCAGATCGAGTCGAGCAATAATAGCCGATATAAACGTCAAGCCCGACGGTGCATTCGCGTGCGCTAACGAAGAGGCGCCGAGAGATGGAGAAAAAAGCCATATATAGGCTAATGTGCTTTGGCTGCAGCGAATTTCTAAAATACGCTCGTACGCGATCGTACAGCGTCGATCGAACGGAGTGCCAAAGCACCGGCAATACTCCAATTGTACATACAATAGTACAACGTATTCGAATCGTCGAGGCGGCTCATCGCGCCGCGGGTCAACGTCCCGAGCGCCTTCGAATTATTATAATCATCGACGAAAAGTGAACGAGACTCGGCTTAATAACGCGCGCAGACGGGCGAGCGCGAGGCAAGCGGAGCACTGCGGCTACTATATAGGCAAGAGGTTGTTCGCGCGAGCCGACTATGTGTGTACTGTGTACTGCTATACAACTGCGACGCTTCGACTTCCCGGTTAAATTTAGATTATCGCGTTGAGCGGGCCGCTAGTATTAGTATAGTCGCTTGTGCGCGCCGCCACGAGAGCCATCGTACAAGAGTCAGGCAGTCCGCCACCACCGTCACCGCTGCTACTTCCACTGCACGCGTAAATGCCTATTATGCAAGTAAACACGTTATTATATTAACTGCGAACTGCGAGCCAAGCGCCACCGCAGCTACGATGTCGCCGCACCGAGCGCAGAGCTATCTCCGCGTGCAGATGTTCGACTTCTCGCTACTCGAGATCTGTATGGATAAATTTGGAAAATTTTCTAGCCGATTTGTCGGTGAAATGCTCTCTCATTCTCTCTCTGTCTCTCTTTCTATCTTCGATGCGCGTCGAGCTTTTTTCCATCAATTTTACGCCATTATCGTGCGTGTGTCTACGCGTGGGCCTTATAACTGGTGAAAGCTGCGCGCTATACACACATACATGCTAAATTAGACTCGTCTGGATGCATACATGTTTATAAAGTTTGAATTAGAAAAGCCTCGAGTGTGATATGGCACCTCTCTCGTTCTCTGCCTCCATTTACTCGCTTCGCATTATGTACGGCATTTATATGTGTGCGCTTGCGGCTCTCTAAATTTTTTGTTTCCCGTCCGAGATTTCACTCGATCGCACGACTATCGCCATCATCTTCATCATCATTATCATCATCATCATAATCGTAATTCTCATCGTAATTAGACGAATTTAGAGTCGGCGTGCGATCTTGGCCATTATGTTACGAAGCGAGCATTTAATTGCTGTTGTTTTAACCTAATTAAATGGTCTTTGGAGCAGCGAAAGAAAACGACCAGAGTTGTTTTTCGCTCGCAACTTTCATTGAAACTCCATCAAAGCTCTCTGCATATCATACATTTTAATATGTCTAGCGCTTAGTGTACGATTTTGACAATTGTAACAATTCTTATTGATTAGTTGTTCTCCATAAAATCAACGCTGATGGCCAATAGACGAGCCAATAGCCTGTGGTACGTCGAGTGACATAAAACACTATGGTACAGCTTAATACACCACAGAGTAGCCGCACTTATCCTTGGGCAATTAGAAATTAAGTAGACCGCTGTCGACGCGGGGGGCAGGCCAGGCCAGAGCGGAATAGCCAGAAAGAAAGGAACCGACGCGCTTCGCGGCCTGCGAAAGTGCAATTTTTTTCAGCCCAAAAGAGGAAAATCTCAAAAATACTCTCTGGCTTAAGGCTAGAAAAAGAAAAGATTGAGTGCGTGCCTCGGCATATGCGCCTGTGTGCTTCACGACTCATGCAGGGGCCTGAAAAAAGATCGCCGAGGAGAAAAAGCCCATGCGCATAAAAATGAGCTAAAGAGAAAAGAGATAAATTTAGCGATGTGCATGGTGCGTTATGGTGGAGTGCATCACAAAGGTAGCAATATTTACTTACGCCGAAGCGTGCGCAGGCTCTCTTTCTTTCCGAAGCTCGAGAGCAGCAGTGCGCGCACATGTGTGCTCTCGGGTTGAGAAACGTGAAGCAAACAAAAAAAAAAAAAATAGAAAAAGAAACGACGATCTGACAAAGCTCGCGCGAGCAGAGCGAGACGTTTCGGCGTCGGACGAATCGAAAAGAGAGCAACGCCACGACGCTTTGACGAATTGGCATGTGGCGCGAATCACACCCAAGCAATTGTCATAATATAATGCGCTGCAGTCGGGCCGCACCCTACCGCTCGCGTATTATGTATACGTATTCTCTTAGTCAGTATCATCAATCATAATTTATACGTATGGACTGTATGGTACCAGGCGCGATGGAACCTAAAAATAAAATCCCATCTGAATAAATACTTTTACGGAGCACATTGGAACAGAGAAATTCTGAAAATATAAGATTCTTCTTATCGCATCCTAAAAGTACCAAAATAAAGTGGTTGCAGGCGTTCAATTTACTCATTTAAATGCACGTCTAATCAAAATATTGATCAAGCACATAACTGGCTACTTATTAAGTCAGTTCGATGATTAAAGCGAAGGCAACGGCAGGACAAGGCTTATGAATTGATTAAAAAAGTTTACAAATTGTTTTTGATGAAAGACCAATAAATATTTATATGAGATAGAAAACATAGAAAATATTATTTCCTGACTATTTTTTTAATCGAAAAAGTTTCAAAGTTGAGCTCAAATCATAAGGATTGTCATACTTGAATGAGTAATTGGGAATGTTATAAAACCTGGGATAAGCGGGTGCGATTCTTAATGAATCAAATTTTTGAGGGATAAAATGAAATTCCCTCTTCCAAGGTGCTGAACTTTCAGTGTGTCCAGTGTAGTTTGATTGATCATTAGTTTTCTATAGCATTTAAAACTGTGCCTCAGTTTTATTATTCACTTCTCTCTCTTTTCTAAACTGAGCCGATGACTTATTTCACTCAATTTGCAAAGCATGAACAAGTTTTGAAACCTTTTGAATTTCACTTTGGATGGAAGAAATAATCTTAGGTGTTGAGAAAATTTCCTGAGCGGATTTTTCGTGAATTTCTGTTAATCCGGGAAAGTATTCGATAGATTGAGCTTTTATCCCAATTATCGCGAGCTGAAATCGTTACGGCACAGCATATTGGGACCTAAAGTAAGCTCGCGGAGAGAATTCAATATGGACGTTTTAAGAACCAAAGGTACTGTAGCAGCAAGAAATGGACATATCGAGCCCCATGCTCACTTCAACACCCATCATATCCCATATCGCATGGCGCGAGAGAGCAGCGCGCATAAAGAGTCCAGACTCCAGAGAAGCGAAGCGCACACCGTACGTAGATAACCGTACATTGGGAAGGAGCTTCTTCAGCTGCGGTATACGTGCAAGTTGACGTGTACGGGAGGGCAGCCAGTCGAGAGCTGCTGCTGCTGCTGATGCTTAGCTGTGCAGTTATAAGGCGCGCAGACCGCTGGACGAGCGACTGCACACGCGAGGAGTGCATTGAGTATACGTGCCCACATCAGCACGTGTGCGCAGAGCAGAACCACAGCGAGGCGAACTTTCGATTTTTTTTTCTCTCTTATAGCCTTGGGCAAGTAGCCGCTTAATGAGTCGAGTATGTACTCGAGCTCGAGCCATTGAGAATAATTCGTAATAAAGCGTCGAACACTGCAGCGCGGAGCTGTCTAGCCGCGCGCGCAGATGTGCAGCTCGGATAAGCTGTACGGGGGAAAGCCAATACATATTATATATCGAAAAAACATGTAGCGCAGCTATCTGCAGGGCTTCGGGACGGAGGTTCATGACTCTGGCTCGCCGCGAGTGCTTTTTATCGCTTGCCTAGACGGAGCCGAGAAATAAGAGCGTGACTCGATCGCGGCGGCAGCTCCTCCGAAAGTACAAAGATGTAGCGAGCGATTTTTCTCCACGAGCTGCATGAGACGAGTCATCTCAGAGGATAAGATATCCCCGAGCACATGGTTCCAAGAGCGACAAAAGTAAAAGAAACCAAAAAAAAGGGAAAAAGACGAGAAGTTGGCGAGAACTGGCAACAAGTTCGTTGGCCGTCAAAATAATGTATAGAAAGAGAGGCCCGAGCGCGCGTGTACTGGCTGCACTCGGAGCTTCGTCGCGTGCTCTCTTCTACTCGCGGGACGGAAATAGCAGTGGTGCGCACTGCGAATGCGTACACACACACACTTGTATTATTATATTGCCGAGCGCCGGCGAAAGCGACAAAAGACTCTGCCTATCTCGGCACTGCATATTATGAGCTCTTCTCGCGCGCGGCTCGACGATTCGTATTATATTATTATTACGAGTCAACGCGACTCCGCTCGTATACGGAGCACGAGCTGCGGAGTCGCGAGGACGACGTGCACGTCGTCGCGTGTACGTAGGGAGCTTTCGAACGCGTACAGCGTACTTGATACACGCGCTCTGAATTCGCATATAATGGCAGGCGAGCTGACAGCTATCCTATGTGCGTCAGCGTGCGAGCGAACGAGCATCCAGAAAAACGTGGCTCTTATTCGACTGAATGTGTAACGCGATGCGCGTTTAGTCGCTGCTCGTGTGATACGCGTGTATGTGGTGAAAACGTCAACTGCCGACTTTGTCTCTCTCTCTCTGTCGCTGTTTTTTTTTTTGCTGCGAAACAAATGACTACACGCGGCCAATGAGGACGACTTTAATTCCTCGCGACACACTCGACGACGACGACTCGCTGAGAGAATTTTGAGCCGCGACGAGTCTTTGTTGCATTGTTTCGCCTTCTTCGCGACTCGTATGTACAAACTCGCAGACGCTCACCTGTCAATGCGAGAGCACACTTTAGGTAGACACATCGAGTTGCGCATCGAATTGAGAAATTCCAAAATCAACGAGCCCGAGAGCTTACTTGAATTTAATCTAGCGCTAATTGCCGTTATCATACAGAATACGCCTACTCACTCAGGTACATGCGCAGCAGCAAATTATAGTTTGTAATTCGCGCCTGTGTGTTTATGCGCACTCGCTGCACGTACACACAACTACGCGCCTGCAGTGTTATGTGTATATATACGAATCTCGTCGGTATAGGATATATATATGGTAGCGGCGAAGCAACAGATCATATTTTTTCAACACGCACGCGAAATGAGTTTTAATTGAGTTTTTCAGAGCGTAGAGATATACAAGTAATAAAATTTAACCATCTATCTAGAGCTAAAACGCGTATTATTATATTCAAGTCAAAACGCGATGCCGTTCGGTAAAAAAAAGAAAGGAATTCAGAAAGAAGAAAAAAAATTGTTTCGTCGGTGCGCATGTTCGTCGCAAGAGTTTTATTTTTTCCAAATAAAAAAAGAAGCAACTGCGCTCCTTGTGTGGGGGGTAGAGGAGAAAAAAAGGAGGAAAGAAAGAAAGAAGGAATTAGTCAGCAGCGACAAGGGAAAAAAGGCAAGGGAATAAGGGCAAAAGAGAAAAAGGGTGTGGGATGCGAGTACAAGGGATATGTAAGGTAGTGCTCGTGTACACGAGCCCGGCGAGCGTCATCCCTCGGCATAGGCGCAATCAGCCGCGAACCCACCCAAAATGCTCTGCGGCCTGCGAATATGTATAGGATATACGTATAGAGCCGGCACACGCATACAGAAGGAAATGTACACATATAGAAGCTCGGGCCGGTCCGTTTCGGCCTTTGGCGTCTGCAGTTTATATTATAGATAAAAAGGTATATATTAGAGAGGCTCGGCACGTAGGTGTCTCGAGAGATGCGTTGGACATTGCCAGACTGCCAATTCGCAGTTGAGAATTTGCGAGTTAGCTCTAAGCTCGCGACTCCGTATTATTAGGTAGGTATAGGAGGCGGCGGCGCGCATTTGCACTATTGGCAGGGCACTAGGCTCGTATCGGTCGTACGTATAGCAGCCGCCATTCGTCGTCCTTCCGACGTTCCGCAAGTTGCATCCCTGGGTGCGCGTAGCTCTCGAGGCACAGCGCACTGCGGAAGAAGCGCCGTCCGCGCGCAGTCCAAGTGTATATAGGTATATACAAGGTGTGCATGCCGCACGAACGCAGCGATCGCAGAGGAAGGTGTGGACGGAGAAAAGAGCTTGATTATTATTAGCGACACTCACCGTGTGTGCGCGCAGGACGACTCCGAAATCTATAAATGCAGCTGCCGGATCACTCGAGGATACCGTCGGAGAGCGAGTGCACGGATGAGCGGCGACGGATGACGGACACTGTTCAACTGCTTAGAAAAACTTGTGTGTGTGTATGCTAAAACTCGTGTACGTACGTGCGTGTGTGTGTGTGTTTAAGGGTGTTGCACAAGGTCAGAGAAATAGAATACAAGAAATACACGCGCTTCGACGCTCGCTGCGCTACTGAACTAGCCTCGCACAGATCGAGCCGGTCTGCGAGCGCCGTTGCTGCTGGCTGCGCCTGCCGTCTATACCAGCCAGGCCGGCCGCTGCTGCTGCTGCCACTGCCCCTCTTCTTTCGCCTGCGTTTGTGTGTGTGTGCGTTTAAATGTGTGCGTGCGTGACTGCGTGACTGCGCGTTAGAGTGTGTAAGGCAGAGGCAATAGCAGCCCGGCGCTGATACTGCAGCCTCGCGCATACACACACACATGAGTATATGGAGCCGTGTATAGAGTGCAGAATGCGTGCGGCGAGGAGATGCCGAGAGTGCCGAGAGTGCCGCTCTTAAATCGTCGCTCAAATCTCAATTAACGCGCCGCAGCAGCAGCAGATCTTGGTTTCTCTCGCGCCTCCTCGTCGTCTCTTCTCGCCGATCTCTCCGTCGGCTTCTTCACTTTGTTTATTTAGTCGATCCGATTTCGCAAATTTATACGCGCGCTGATGCACGTCGGAAGCGAGTTGTACGCGCAGCTGTCAATTTAGCATCATAATTATATCTCGATGCGCGGACGATTGCAACGACTTTCCGCGAACGACCGTTGCTAGCCAATACGTTCTAACTCGTTAATAATAATGAAAGAAAAACAAACAACCGCGTGTAAATTCGGGCCGAGTCGCGCGCAATTGTTGCAACAATGGATCGCATCGAGAAACAATCGAGCGATAAATAGCGTTGCGCAATTGCCCCACTAGCCGCTGCTACTTGTCCCAATCTCTGCACGTATATCTTTCCTTTACGTATAGAAGAAACTTATAAGTTGTTTAAAGTCGAGCGATGCGTGACAATAAGTGCAACCGATCCAATCAACCTTATACGTCCTACGTGCACATACGACCTGTGTACCTACACCTACTTACCTATGTGTGTACAATAATATGTACATTGCGAATGTACAGTACGCGCGCAGTGCAGCGCAAAGTTGAGACTTGAATTACCTCGACTTGGCTCGAGTTACTCGCGTATATATGTGTGCACTTAATGTTTGACCGGCGACGTATAGAGCCACGCGCGTCCACGCTATTTTACAATGAGGGAAGATTGTCGAGCACCGAAGCAAAGGAGCCGACCTGCCATTATCCTATACTCGATGTGCAACTCGATCCCGCGAATTCTCGAATCAGCTACCCTATATTCGGATTACCGCGTGTCGGTCGCCTCGCAACGCTCCGACCTAAAATAAATATGCTCGCGAATGAATCAGCGTTTGTAGTGTCCACTTTTGCATGCTCCGCAGCGACAGATTTCTTTTTTCTCGACGCTTCACGCCCTGCTCGAAAATTGATCGATCATAGTGGTCGGAAGGTCAGAGACTTGGCATTAACGATAAGCATTTTTTATCAATCGATTTTACTGTGCAATCGCTCAAAAAAGTGGTCAATTTATATGGGTAAACAGGGATGGCCAATTTTCTAGTGTCTAAATGCTATTTTTCCATTCTTTTTCTCAAAATTCATGCCCTTCATGAATTGATAACCGGTATCAATATGGTAAAATAAACTCCCTAATATGATTTGCTCCGAAATGGTACAATAAAACTTGCTCCAAATCACTCATATACTACGTTCATATCACTTTGAAAGTTGCGGTTCTCGTCCGATCACCGAATATAACCAAAGTTGAGCGCGTTAGTAATAGGATGGATAACCGCCTAGGAACCCCGTGACGTAGGTACTTTTTATTCTTTTGACTTTTTTTAGCAGTATTTTTTATTTTGTCAATTTTTCGAATTACTACTTATTATTTTCACATTTTCTTGTTGAAATCGTATGTATTTTATAAATTGGTAATCACGACTCCAAAGTCTCAAAAGTTCCTCCAAATTTTAAAATACTCATAAAATATAAAAACAAATATGTTCCGAAATTTTTATTAAATTTGGCAGTATTTCAATTTCTAAGACATGAAATTGCTGAAAGCTTTGTAGCTACATAGCCGCTCCGCTGCTCATATGATACCTACGATATTTGAGTATAATATTATCAAGTAACTTACAAACGTATATGGTCAAATCCCAAAATAAAATGCCGTTTTGTTAACAAAATAAGGTGAAATTTTTTTTGGGTGCCCAGCGGCCTGGACCCCCGCAAATTGTTCCTAGGACCTCTAGGAGTGAGAAAAAATGCGTGAACATGAAATTTGAAAATAGTTAATTTTTTTTTTGTCACTTTTGTGTTTTAGACGCCAAAAAGTCACCTTTTTACGCAAATACGACTTATTACTCGATTTCCAAGTCGTTGAAAAAGTATCAAAACTCACCTAAAAAAGTATCTGACTACTTTATTCGATAGGAAATTTCCTCAGCTTTCCGATGGTAGTGTCAGATTTTCCGAAATATCCCATTTTCTCTGTGAAAATCGCCATTGAACATTGAGGGCTAAATATGTCGAAAAATTCAGTACGGAAAAAGTGAACTTTTTGGTTTATTTGTAATTTTTTCTTATGAAAATTGAATATTTCAGAAAATCTGACACTACTATCGGAAAGCTGAGAAAATTTCCTATCGAAAGCATACCTTCATTTATTTTTTGAGCCGAATTACAATCCTATACAAGCGAATTTTGACTGCTCTGTTCTCCATTTTCTGTTTTCAGAGCGGTCTTGAGGTTTTTAGCGTTGCACGCCTCGCTACAATCGAAATTCGCTCGTAATTCCACTGAAAAAATAAATGAAGATATGCTTACGATAGGAAATTTTCTCAGCTTTCCGATGGTGATATCAGATTTTCCGAAATATTCAATTTTCATACGAAAAAATTACAAATAAACCAAAAAGTTCACTTTTTCCGAACTGAATTTTTCGACATATTTAGTCCTCAATGTTTGATAGAAATTTTCTCGGTAAAAATTGGATATTTCGGAAAATCTAATAGTACCATCGGAAAGCTGAGAAATTTTCCTATCGCATACTGTAGTCAGTTAAATTTTTTAGATGAGTTTTGATACTTTTTCAACGACTTGGAAATCGAGTAATAAGTCGTATTTGCGTGAAAAGATGACTTTTCAGCGTCTAAAACACAAAAGTGCCCAAAATTAATCATTTTCAAATTTCATGTTCACGTGTTTTTTCTCACTCCTAGGACCCCTAGGGACAATTTGCGGGAGTCCGGGCCGCTGAGCACGCAAAAAATTTCACCTGATTTTGTTAACGAAACGGCATTTTATTTTGGGATTTGACCATATCTGAGACTTGAAATTCTTAACTGCAGACATCGTGTTAATAATAACTATTAAGGAATGGTTCTTAACCATTTTTTAACAATTTTAAAAAAAATCTTCCTGTAGAAGGAAGCAATTTAAATCACGTCTTATTGGCGCACATTTCATTGATAATTTGAGCCTTAAAATGTATAATAAACTGATCAGCTAGACTTATCACAGCCGAGAACTGGTAAACATAGAGTAAACTTTACTACCAAGACCTGAATGACTCTTAATTTTCATAAATGTTCAAATCTTTCATACTGAAAATTGAATTGAATGTATGTTTGCGAGTAAACATTCATGGACATTATGACTTTGAATGTTTCGTTGTTTTGACCAGCGATTCGTGATTATTGTTGAAAAATGTATAATTTGCAAATGAAAACGATACAAATGAAGGACGAAAATGCAGACGAAATTTCAGCTGCCAAGACGACGCAGAAAATTTTCTATTTTCTTATATATTAATTTAACGCTCGAACGCAGAAAAAAGAAAAGTAAGTCGGTAGAGTGGCGAGGTTAAGCGAGCTGCAACTGCTCCATTAAGATTTTGTTCAAATTTTTCGCTCGGCCAGCAGTCCACGCGCATATTAACGGGCGCATTCGCGATTGGCGATCGTAAAAGCGAGCGTCGAGCCGAGGCAGCTCGATAACAATACACACACAGAGACAAAGGTGCGCTCAAAGTGCCACACTAATACGGTCAAGTTTCCGCGTCGAGGCAGCGAGTCGGCGCGCGTTAATTAATATAAAGGATAAAGGATTAATTAGAAGTGCTTTGAATGCTCTTCTCTCTTTCTCGCTCGCAACGGTGCAATGCAGCTGCGGACCGTAGAAAAAGGAGCCTAGGCAAGCGCATATACGCAGTAAAGGCACACTCGAGCTCGCGTGACTAACGAGTCTGCACGGTTTACAAAAGTCTCGCTTACTCGCGAGCTCGAGCTTCGCTCCGATTTCTCGACTCCGCCGCTGCAGATATGCGCACCGGTGAAATCCTCCGACTCGGACAGCTGACTCGCGGCCGAGTCACGCACTCGATTCATCGATCATTCCTTGCTACCTATTCACCTACATCCCGATTCCCGATCATCTATATTACTTCCGATGATTTCTTGATCACCGCACTCGATATCCTGCGATTGTCGAGCTTGATCCTTGGGACTCGTTTGGCAGGACACGTGCGACTGTCTAAGAGAATCGATCAGGATTATTCGTATGCGACCCTCGAACTTGAGACAAAAATAGCTTTCGATCGAGCCTCGATGCATTATTGCGAGGATATCGTATATCAAAGCTTATTTACAGCCACGTCTGCAAAATATAGGTATAGAGAGTAGCGAGACAGCTGTACTCGGAATCCTTCATAGGAGTTCCGAATCGACTGTTTCTTTGGCTAATTCGTGAGCGATCCAATCGATGACGCATGCTATATCCCGAGTCTCATCTTTTTCCTGCCCTAAGCAGCTTATTCTAGCTGTACTCGAGCTGTACGCGTATGCGTCAGACTCGATGCTTTCTCAAGGACGGGGATTCGAAGCCAAATATAGAAAAGTTACAAAAAGTACGCGTTTGTCGAGGGAATGGCGCGCTCGAAAGAAATCGCTGCGCCGGTGCATATTTTCTATTGTGCGCGCTCGAGGCGGCACAGCTCGTGCGGGAAAAACGCTATAACGTTTTGTAGGCTGAGAGGCACAAAAAAAAGGCGCGCGCGAAATCTCCTTTCCATGCCGAGCTGCAGACTAAGTATGATATATAAGCGAGCGAAGCGTACAGAGAGAGAGAGAAAAAACTTTGCCTCTGCGTTCCGACTCGTGCGGCGATCACGCAGAATTCGGTTTATTTTGACGCGAGCTCCGAAAACGTCAATATTTTCTCAGCGATACTTGCCTGGTTAGAAGCGATCGTTTTCGAACGCGAGCACAATACTTGGCGATCCGACTCGAATATAAAGCGGCGTCGAACGAGAGAAGAGATTACTTTCGTTGCGCTAGGCACGCGATCCGCAATAATAATTCATTTTTCCTCTCTTCGGGCAGCAGCAGTATATTGAATTACTAAATTCACTTCACGCACGCGAGTCCGTATTTACATAAAAATTGCGATTACGATCGGCCACGCGGGCATTCATGTAAATTACGCATTCGTACGTATCATCATGATTTTTATAATAAATAACTCACGAATGCGTACACATGAGCGGAGCCTGCCGCAATTGAATGATTTAATTAAATATCTCGAGCGAATTAGCAGCGCGCAGATCGAGAGCGCATTTAACTTTCCAAATGCAATCGCGACTTTTCTTTGATACTCGCGCGAGCAGAAGGCTCGAGAAATCGGACGCGCAAAGTGAATTAGCTCTGCTTTTTAACCAATATAGTATAAAAGGGCCCAAAGCGATTATAACGAGGCTCCTAATTCGTGCAAGCCAATTGGACGATTCAACGTCACCGAGTATGAGTCAAACAATTTTCTCCCATAGCGAGCGCGTATACGTAAAGGCGAGCAACGCGAGAATCGTAATTGCGGCCTATAGTAATTGGCAGTTTCACGCGCAGAAAGAGGTGCTCGTCGTGAAATCGGTGCGAGATAAGGCGCAATTCGAGCGATGAGCATCGAGCACGCGTCCGCCAGAACAATTAACGCGCAAACTGCACACGATCGGCTGCACTCGTACGATATCGGCGGCTCTCCTTTACGCGCTCGTGTAATACGTAGGCGCGTTCCGATCGGTACACGCGTGACTCCCACGATCCGCTAAATACATAATAATCCGATCCAGCTGCGCGAATCAGACGCCGCGTAAAACGCGCAGACGTTGACCAGATGGCCCCAGCGCGGAACGATCCAGTCGATCTTTGAGGGTATAGCGGATCGGGCTGCGACGGCGACGACGACGATTACGTTTCCGTCATCGAGCGGAGACGAGCCAGACGACGAGGCAGAAACATTTTCAAGGCCTCCGATTATATTGGCCAAAATCAGCGCCGCAACTCAGTCCATATATTGTCTCGAGCTCGTACTTGTATATAATCGAGTCGAAAGCGACCAAGTGCAATGAACGTCTCTATCCGAGTGCGCCAAACCCGTCGATCAGTTGACTCATCCTATTAATTACCGTCGCTCCTAAAAATACGACGATCGTGCTACATATATCTATGGCTAAAATAAACAAATGTAGATGCTCGACAATTTGCGAACAAACGTCTTGGGCTAGCGAGCCGTGTTATATTATGTGCGTGCCAGTTGTCGCGCTACACCGACACTTTTCGCCGACTCGGCTCGACGGATCGCGTCACCAAAACGGCGCGTCTTCTTAGCAGGCGCGTGACGCGCGCTCCAGTCCTGTCGTAGCTCTCGTCGCATACTTACTTACGCGTCTATAAGCGAACTGACACAATGGACGATCCGGCGCGTGAGAATCAAACGCCGGTGTAAGCTGCGCCAGCCGGAATTTCTATATTATTCGTGCTAGTCGCGTGCGATAAGCGGCGCACGCACTCTTCAAGTACCTACGACGTTCTTAGAGCTGGTTTTTGCCGCGTTTCCTTTCCGAGCGAGCCCGAGTCCGGAAAAGGAGGCCTGCGCAACGACTCGATGATGAATATCGAATCGGCTGAGAATCGCACAAAACGATCTCGTGTAAAAAGCTTCCGATCGGATGAAGAAATCGCCAAATCGAGCTTTCCCTCGATCCTTTGAAATTCCGTCTACCCGATGCCGGAAAAAAAATCACGCCTTGCGCGGCGGGCAGACGTTCCGCAATTCTCGCTCGCGTAGCTTGCGAGAAGTTTTAATTCCAATTGTTTGGAAATACTGAGCACTTTCCAAGCACGCTTGTTGCTCATTGTAGCCTATAAGATGGTATAATTATTTTGCTCAACCGGCTGCGCTCGTGCTGTTATTATTTCGCTTAAATGCTGCTGCCCTCGAGTGCCTCGATCATTGCGCACTTTTATTTTCCTTTCATCTCTCTTTCTCTTTCTCTTGCGACTCTCATCTTTATCTTTCCGAGACAAACCGATTTCAAGTGGTTTCGCGTTTGCTCGTCTGAAATTCATAAGCTGAAAATATCTCGCCTTGCAAAAATGCTCGCTCACTGCTGCTGCTGCTGCTGCTGCTGCTCTCGTTAATTTTCCTTCGACGCACACGCGTCTATGTATATATTAGCACTTTTTCTTTGCGCGGCTGTGTGTATATATATATGCGCGAGTTCGCTGACCGACGAGGGCTGCGGCGGCGATCTGCATCGTCATCCACGACCGTGACCGGCTTCGTGCAGCGACCGCAAGTGCGCGCGTCCCATTAATGCCAGCTATTTTCCAGCTCCTAACGTCTCTGACCTGCTACAGTTCGTCTTCGATTATATATGTTACATTTTTGGATGCTTAGGATTTCAATCGGCAGTACACATTATCTTTTCATTTTTCATTTTCCTTTATTTTGGCGTTAAAAAATGAACCTCAATTATTATTACAATTAGATAAACGATAATTCAACTTAAATATATGTAATGCATAGAACTTTCGGAAAAATATATTCTTCTACGCTACAAGTAGTTTAATCTTACGATTAAAAAAACTAATTGAATCTTTTTTTTTAGAAAATAAATAAAGCACTAAGCGCCGCTTTCGGTACAAAATTAATACTATATACTATTACGACTCGACAAACCGATTAACCAAGTACATATTGAAAACAAGTACTGAGTATAAAAGAGCATCGTTAACTTTTGTACTAAAAATTATTTCACGGCTTTGCATATGTAGTATTTTTCATCATTGATAATTTAGCACAGCATGAATATCTCTCGTTAATATTAACAAATTTTTAACGCACAGAAAAATTACATGTAGACATTTTGATTTATTATTCGCGATCATGCGAATTTTGTACCGGTTGTTTCTGATTATATATCATAAGCAATCGCGCATCTATAACAGTGAACACTTATTATCCATACGATAACATTTCTCCAATTACAATACTTGTAATTTTTTCATTTTTTAACATATGATGACCAATGTTAGTCGTTTCATAAATCCTATTATTACTTTATGTACTAGTACTACGTGTGTAAATGTGTGTCGTTGATTATGTTCGTGTACGCCGATGGTAAACGACGTTTATATATTTTCATGTAAAATGTTTATACAAAAGTGCACTTGTCTAAAAACATTCAATTATATTTTTGAAGGGACGACTATATTATTCAAGGGGTACATCTAAAAATGTACTTTGAAAGTGTGCTCTCTTTTAAAATTTTCAAAAAATATCTCATCAGCTCGATTTACAAATATTCATTACTTTTTTCAACTTCGTAACAGATTATTACGCTACTTAGTTAATGACGTTTTATCTAACGATCTTTAACGACTTTAAGAAAAATTATTATTACGCCGCATTCTAAAAAAACTTTTGATAATAGTTTGGACAACATTGGCACGAGTATTAACGATTGTGCATAAAATATCTACAACTTTTATTTACTGTATAATCGGCACTAGGTTTCATCATTAAAATTTTCAAATACTTTGTTTAGTTAAACCTCCAAAATGCATCATTTTCATGTATTACCATTATCAATCACTTTTTTTATAAATTAATGCAGTAATTTGAATGTGGTTTTTCTAAGCAAAACTATTAGTATGGTACACACATTCACAAAACGCAACGTAGCTACTAAGTAAATTGACTTGAAAAACCAAGTACAACATAATTATAGTAACAATAGTTAGAATAGTAATAATAATAATTCTTATTAGAGAAAACGCTTATAAACAATACTTCATTCAAACTTTATGGCATGTATATAACTGCAATGCACCACACAAAATGAGCAATAAATACACATTGAATGAGTTATCAAAATGACAAAGTTTTGACATGCGCAAAAAATTGTTATACATCCTTAACAAGTAACATTGCTTATGATTGTTGGTCGTTAACATGCATACATTCTATAAATGATACACAATGTATGAAAACAACAAGAAGGTGTCTATCTTAAAACATTGCTCGTTTCTTTATCCATTTTGCGTTGTAACTGAGTAATTATTTATATTCTTTCCAATCTTTTTTTGATATCAAAAGACCACTCCCACTTGAGATGTTCAAACTTATCATCATCGGTGAAAAGAGAGTTGACGGTGTACGAGCCTCTTGCCATTACACCTGAAGGTGCATCCTCGGGTGGTGTTGTATAGGATTGGATTTCTGTTTTTGGAGGATAAGAACCAACCATATGCGTCATTTTATCCACTGAAAATAAGATTAATGTGTATAATAATAGTATATACTATAAAAATATTTTATCATTTACTTATAAGTACATAATTTTAAAATGTGAATGATTCTTTAGCCGTTTCAAATCGTAGATTTATAATACGAGCAATGACTTCTGTTGGGCGCATTATTCAACAATTTGAAACGTACAGTATTTATATAATTAAGCTACAAGAACTTGATTTCGTTAACATATACCTGTTATTCCTATAAAAAAGATTATCCACGTTGGCAAAAATAAAAAGTTAATTAATTGAGTAATATTTAGAATTTGATCAATTTACATCCTCTAATAAAAATTACATATAAAAACCATCATTAAATGGTAAAATATCATATTCTTACCAGGAACTCCAAGACGATAAGTTTTCTGGACATATTTCAATCCATGAACAATTTCTCGTTGTACAATGAAGTCAATTCGAATTCTGTAACTAACTCCTTCTTTAATGACAAATGTTTGTTTCTTGAGGGTTGTAAGATCACCAGTTAAATCTAACTCCATATCTGGTCGACCAGCCACGCATAGGGCCAATTTCTTAACAATGACTTTTCGAGGATTGCTGGGATCTGAAAAAATGTTGAGTGTTATTAAATGTTGAAAACAGTCAGTAGTGAAATAGTGAAAATTAATTTTTTTTAAAAAATATATAATTGTAATAGTGGATTTAAATTTGTCTTTTTTCAATTTAGAAATAATACAGAAATGATATAGTGAATTGCATCTAATCAAAACACAAGACCATCAATTGTTTATTATAAGCAGGTATAAATGACTTGCAGCTGAATCAACAAAGTGATTTATAAAAGAATTAAGATTGAAAGAAAACTTACCAACAACAACACCACCCGCTTTGGCTTCACCAAGCAGAGTTTCTTTATATTTCCTCAAGCTTTCATCTTCCTTATCAGCCTCCATGATCTGTTCAATAGTCTTTTCAGGGGGAGGCTTGTAGTTTGTATCCGTCTCCAACTCTTCGTCGACGGAGTCGACATGGTCTAGCACGGGCTCAGACATTATAGAATTATTCCTGTAGAAAAATACGTGATTTAGAGGGAGCACATGGGTCATGTTATATACAGTAATCTAAAAGAGGATATGAAACGACAAAGATAAGAATGAGCCGAATAAAAGCAAGAACAATTAGATCGTAAGGCACGGAAAATTTGTCGGGATAACGAATCCATTTGTTTAATCAGATGAAAAGCTAAGCACGTTACGTTGCCGGAGACTCACGAGAGCAACGTGGTCCGTATAAATGCGGGCGGGGAAATAGGCCGCGCTGCTGCTGACGTCGAGTCAGTAAGAGTCAGAAATTACTATTAATAACTCCAAAAAACTTGAGTAAAAGAAGCTAACGAAAAAGGGCGAGTTTTAAATGTTATGCGAAGGAAATATAGTGACATGAAGGCAGTGAGTTGGCGCGTCGAATTGCTGCGTTACACTCGGTGCTGATACGGCACTTGGGCACTCGAACGTACGTGTGTATATGGACGAGCGATACACAACATAAATACACGTCATATTATTAATTGGCAATCAGGTCACGTATTATCGCGATAAGGCACAAACAGACATATATAGGCACGAGAATGCCGAGTCGGATTAAAATACAATGGGGTGCGTGCGCGCGTGTGTGTACGCGAATGTAAATGAGCGGAGAAAAAAAATTGCATTACAGGCAAAAAAGACGCGCGTCGAATGACGGGTAGAGGAAAAATATTCGCATTCGGCAGCGAGGTAGGTGCCCCAAGGTAGGTATGCGCACGCTGCAGAAGAGATGCGAAAAAACAAAGAGAGCGCGTCGAAGAGAGGCGACGAAAAGCACAGTGGACTTGTAGTCAGCACACACTTACACAATGCCAGAGACCAAAGAGACACGATCAGAAGAATGTACTTGTGGACAAGCGTGAGATTCCTCGTGTCTAAGAGGGTACGAAACTGGAGTCTCGTTGGAATTTAGACCATTAGGCGCGAATCGAGTCGAGAGATAATCAGTGGCGCAGATTATTTTGTGCGTTACACACGCGTATACGTGTACGATACGAGATAATGGTTGGTAAGCAAGTACAATTCGGTTGCAGCAACGGGTGGCAGAATGTAAAGATGCGCAAGCAAGTATCTTATGGATCATGCAGCAGCAGAGCTTCGATCGCGAAAGAAGCTGAAAGGCCGCGGCGGCTTCGCGCTCCGGTAATCCGACTCGAGGGTCGCGTGCGTGCGTATACTAGCTGCAACTGCGAGTGCACTCGATCGCCTATTGCATCGGGCACATATATAGGATACTTACTTAGAAACGCAGTGACGACGCTGACGAGGATGACGACGAACTACGTCTACTTAGCAGCAGTAGCAGCAGTTGCCTGTAGCACGGGCAAAGATATCTCTCTTGCAGTATAGCCAGTGGCTTTGGCACACAAAACGCACACACACTCACACACGGTCACACGGTCACGAGCGCGCACCAAAGACTAGACGACGACGACGACACACAGTGTGCCGAGTTTTTGCAATTGGACGATACAGACTACAGTAGGTTCGGCGCGCTCGCGCGATATACAATATAACAAGCGCTTCGAGTTAGCGCAGCGACACACGCGTCGCGCACAAACACACCAACAGTACCTTATACAGGCGCACACGCACACTCCGATACAGACACTGACACGGTATATAATACACAGAGCAGTCAGTGCGAAATTCGCTTAGAGAGGCGCGCGGATTGGCGAGAGAGAGAGATTCTTTTTATTTTCTTTTTTGCTCGCTCGCGGCACGCCGTACACAGAGTACTTATGCACAGCTTTGATCGCGTATAATATGTGTATATACCGAAAGCGCAAAGAATTTCACGACGATGTAGCGGGCGTCCGTTGGTATTCGCGGCTCATGCGACGCGCGGGGCTCTCCCAAAAACGTTTAGCAGCAGCAATATGGCGAAGTTGCGCTCACGCGACCAAGAGCAGACTCGGAGCAGCAGCAGCAGCAGCTTTAGCTCAAGCTTTTTGGCGATCGGAACTCGCGCTCGAAAGTCGCTTGACTCGGTGCAAGCGTCGTTCGCGACTGTACTGGCTAGGCTGACGTTGTCGCAATAATGATATGCTCCTCGCTCGCAGCAGTTCGCACAGCTGCAGTCGCGCGCGCGCGCCGACAGTTGTTGGCAATAGTAGTCGCACGTGCGCTCTTGTGTGTACTTTATAATATACTCGTGTGCTGCAGAAGCAGCAGCTGCTTTTTATGTATAACATACATACATGTACGCGTTGGGTGCTGGTGTACTCGTGTTCTGGCTCGAGAGCTGGATGCATACGACGATGCGCGATCGATAGATTACGACTGGCGACGACTACGAGTCAAGGTGAAGCTGTATTCGCGCAAAGAAGAGCACAGAGAGAGAGGGAGAGATGGAAGATCTGCCCCAGTGCTCTAGCTCTGGTATACGCGTAAATTGGATTCGAGTCGCGCGCGGATCGATCGGACCCGCCTGCACCCTCGCTCTCAAACTTGCTAAACGTTGACGTGTGCGCTCTGTCGACGAGTAGATGAAAAAAGGTCAGCCGCACTTCTGATCTCCGTTCGATTCTCAAACTTTATTCTACTTTCCACTCTACGAAATGTATATGAAATCACAATAGTAAGCACGTGGGCATGAAAAGAGCCGACGCGCCAAGTACAATATTCCAATTACAATCATCGGACACGATGCATTATATTATCAATAATTAATATAGCTATACGATCATCCTTCATTTCTCTTTATTGTCCAGCAGGAGCTTTTTGGCCGACTCCTCGAGCTCGTCCAAAGCCTTTTGGTTGATAAAGTTTTTCCTCGACTCCTTTATCTTGTCGATCAGCATTTCCGGATGCAGCCGCATGAGATCCCGCAGGCACTCTGCAAAAAGAAAAGAGTATAACGAAGATGCGAGGAGCGTGGAAAATGTCAATTTCCATACAGAGACTCGTCGACTCACCCACGAGGCGGCTCTGGAACTGCTCGGCCGGATCGTCGAGATGCGTCAGGCTCTTGGTCATGGCGTACTGCAGGTGGACGTAATAAAAGTCCATGGGGTAGTCGCTGGGCAAGACCTGCCAGAGCTGGCGCAGAGCCTCGGTGGCCGCCAGGCGCACCTCGTCGCTCTTGTCCTCGAGCCGATCGACCAGCTCGGCGCTCGCGTTGTGCAGCTGCTCGACGTCGAGCTTACCGATCCTCTGGCCGATCTCGAAGAGCAGCACGAGGCCGCGCAGCGCGTACAGTCGGCTCTTGGCCGAGTCGTCGTCGAGCAGCTTCCTCAGCCGCGTCGACGATTTGTCCAGGAGGCCGAGCTCCGAGAGGCGCTTCTCGCTCGAGTCGCGCCGCTCCACGACGCGCTCCAGCAGGGCGCACAGGCAGCCGAGGCAGGCGCTGCGCGTCGCTTCCGGTGCTCGACCGGCTCGCCACTCCAGACCGACCAGGACGACGTTTTCCAGCACTCCGCTGCTGAAAGTCACAAACAGCTCTTCGTCTTTTTTCCTTTTCTCTTCTTCCTCCTCGTTGGCTTCGGTGCTCCACTGCTGAAGGTAGCTCGAGAGCAAGATGTACTGCCTGAGGCGCAGCTGTTGGTCGCTCTCTTCGCGGGTCGTTCTCTCGAAGATCGGCCGCACGAGCTGCGGGTAGCGATGGCTGGCCCCGGGGGCTTCCCTGAGACACGTCTGGAACAGGAGAAACTCGTAGGAGCCGACGCTCCAGTCCTCCGGCTGTTGCTCGCTGCTTCGTTCGAGGGATCCGAGCACGGACTCGAGGCGCTCCTCGTAGAGACTCGGCAGGTCGCGGCCCTCGGCCTCGGCCAGGCTCCGCAGGACCTCCCGCGCCCGAGCCTCGACGCGAACGTCGCCTCCGGCCGAGGCCAAGTTGACGAAACAGGCGGCGAACAGGTCCGGGCCCGAGGCCGCGCAGTCCTCCCGGCAGACGCGCAGCAGCGATCGGCAGCAGTCGAGCAGGGCCAGCTGGTAGCGGGGCTTGCGGCTCCGCACAGCTGGCTCTGTCCCAGGAGGCGGGCCACTCGCTCCAGCTGGGGCTGCAGCTCCTCCCGAGGACTGCCTCGCAGCAGTGCGGCCAGGACCTTGAGATGGCCGGGACTCGGGGCCTCCTCGAGGCTCGGCATCGCCGCGTCCAGGTAGTTCTGCGGCGGCACAAAGTAGCCCGTGTACTCGGCCGCGAGCTCGACGTTCTCGACGACCCGCGGGTCCTCGTCGTTGCAGGCCCTGCGATATTTGACGCATCGGCTGGTATAGGGGATGCAAGATAGAGCTAGGGTAGACCGAAACCTACCTGTACATGGCCGGCAAGAGCTTGGCGATGCGTCGACCATGTCGACCTCGACGTTGAGCACGACCAGGCAGAGCAGCTGGGCAGCCCTGAGCTTCACGTCGGCCATCCAGTCGTTGAGCTCGCGACCGATGGCGGCCAAGAGCTTCGTTGCGTCCCGCTGGACGATCTCGCGGCAGCCCAAGTTCGGTCGCGTGACTTGAATCGATCAGGGACTCGATTATTTTTTATCGCTAACCGATCGTCGGCAGGACTGCCGACGCGTGCCGAATACGTACTGTGCTTGGGGTAGTGTTTCAAATCCTCGTCGTAATAATCGAGCTTCTCCTTGAAGCGGCTGTCCTCCTCGTTCTCCTTGATGTACTGCTTGCCGGCCTGGAGCCAGAGCTCGCTCGCCCTCTCGCGTATCTCGGCCACGACGTCGTTGATCCCGGTCAGCAGCAGCGGCACCAGCTTGAACCACCAGCTGTAGCGGTCCTTGAGCTCGAGCAGCATCTTGCCCGACACCTCGACCACGGCTAAGCCACGAACGATTTTTCTAATTATATAAGTGCCTCCTCGCTGTACAAGAGCGATGTGCTGCTGCACCTACCCGCTCTGACCGCGCCCGACTGGTCGAACAATCGCTCGGCCAGTTGATTGGCCACCAGGTCCAGCTGGTTGTTCTTGCAATTGAGCACGAGTCGGCCGATCGTCTCGACGCTTATCACCCGAATCTTGTGGTGTCGGTGCGTCAGGTTCGACAAAATCGGCCTGATCAGGACGTCGGACTTTGATAGAAATCCGCGGCCAGACTGTGCGAGAACTCCTGGATGGCCTCGCAGCTGGCTCGCTTCACCTCGGGATACTTGTCGCAGACGCCACGGGCCAGGATCTCAGCAGGTCGTCGAAGTGGCTCGACAGCCGATCGCCGTACTTTGGGCCGAGAGCCCGCAGCAGACCGATGCTCTTGAGGCGCACCTCCTCCGACGTCTCGAGCAGCTCCTGCGAGCCCAGCCGCTTCGTCAGGATCGGCAGCACGTACACGATGTTCTTGTCCGAGCAGTCGAGATTCGTGAGGAACTTTTTGAGCGCCTCGAGGGCGAGGTCGCGGCACGCCTCCGAGGGGTCGTGCAGGGTGCGCACCAGCGGCCGATGGAACGCCTCCCAGAGCCGGGCCAGCTGGAACTCGGTCGCGCCGTCGCGCTTCTCCCCCGTCTCGATGTCGTTCGCCGCCGCCACGACCATCGCCGAGATCTCCTCGAGGGCTCGTTTGCGCCGAAACTTGTCCTCGGATTGTAGCGATTCGCACGTTTTTTCCAACTCGTCGCTCACTGCCATTTGCGGCATTTTTGCCAATCTCGTGTGCGTAAACGACGATCTAAGAGTCTTCTCGGCGCTGTCCCCGATCCCCGGCAAACTTACTTGTGCAAAACAACGACTCGACGTATCTATGACAACCTTGGAGAGTTTGATCGATCGTATTTGGTACTCGTAACTACTGCAAACATGCGATTATTTAATTTGGGACATGGAGTACATTAAAATAAACTACTCGCATGGATATGATTCAGAATCGTCGATTTTTATTACTTTTACAATAGTCAAGTGCGATATATATCCAAATCTTTAAAAATATAACATTACTTTCTTAAAGCTATATTTTGGTAAGGTACTAATAGTAAATAATGATATTATTATATATAAAAATAATGATAAAAACAGATTAATTAAAAATATATGTTAAAACAAAAAAAAATCAATCAAAAAAGTTTTCTTAGTCTTATTAAAATGTCAACAATCTCTCGTGTTTAAGTAATCTTTGAATAACTAAATCTAATGATACATGATTTAGAAAATGAAACACAGCAAATTTAACAGTATATATAGCATCAACTGAACAAAATAACATTTTACAGAAATTTTAAGAATTTGAAAAGAATATCAATCACATAAAAAAAATGAGAACCAAACGATGTTGATTCTCTATGTATTGCAAAAGATTTTTGTAACATTTTAAGTTTTAGAAAAATAACTTAAACAGCTAAATCTTGTATTCGTTCGTGAGCATTAAATTATTACATAAATACAATGTATTTTTCTCAATACTTTTTTGTGGAGGAGTTGTTTTTTCAAATACGTTCAACTAGCTCACAAGAATGAGCGATTAATTCAGCGATCATATCTTTAGTCCTCCAAAGTAACATTTTTAAAAAGATAAGACATGGATTCCTTATTATGAATTCTTCTAATAGCTTCTGCTAGAAGAATACTGATATCAACTGTTTTAATTTTGTGGCACTGCATTTTTTGTATTTCGTGAGGAATAGTATTGGTTACAACCACCTGCAAATAATAAGTTAACATCTCAATTAATTATCAAATTGTCACAGTTGCATAAAATGAACTTGAATAATGATATTCACCTCGTCAATATGTGATTCTTCTATTAGTCTTGGAGCATCACTGCTGAGCAACCCATGAGTAGCTAATACATAAATTTTGTAAGCACCTCGTTCCTTGAGCACTTCGGCTGCTGCGACAAAGGACTGGACATCGTCGATCATGTCGTCGACCATAATAGCAATACGTCCACCAACGTCACCTACCACATTAATTGGAGGCTTTTCTTTAGCTGGGTGAACAGGCACGCCAACGCTAACTCCTTGTATTGTTCTCAGGCAAGAAAGCGTAGGTGGAGAGTAGCGTCCATCGTTCATATCAGTTTCAGCTTCTCGCTGTTCACCATGAATAACTGCAATTCCCAATCGAAGACGTTCGGCGTAACTAGTAGCTTTTTTAGCACTGCCAGGATTACGTGCCACAATCACGGAATTCCGAAAGTCCGGAATCTATTGAAATGAAATTGAAATGAAAAATGTGAGATTCACAACATGTGAATATAATTTCATATTGATAATGGCGAATATTCTAAATTGTAACTGTATGTATTAACTTACAGATTCTTGTATGTATTGTAGTAGGAACGGACTAGCTCTGAGATTGTCAACCGGACAGTCAAAGAAACCTTGTATTTCTTTTTGATGTAAATCCATCGTTATAAGATGAGTTAAGCCACTTTTGCACATCATCCTGGCTAGTAGCTTTGACACAATACTACCACGCTTGCGCATTTTGCATTGCTTTGAATAAGGCAGATAAGGAACTACACCAACAATGCTTTTGGCACATGATGTTTTACAAGCATAAGCCATGATAAGCAGCTCCATTATATTATTATTTACATCTTTGGTTCCTGTTTGCAAAATGTAAACATCTTTACCCCTAACAGAGTCTCCAATTTCAACGCTGGTTTCTCTATTGGTTTTGTAGTATACAGCACATCCGATATTTCTAGTCCCAAGTCGCCTGTGAATAATAAATGATATAAAAAACTAAGAAATAAGTTAATGTACTTGATGAAGAAAAATGAAACTTTTTTACTTACTCTCCAATCAAGTTGGCTAACTCTGTATGAGAGTTACCAGTAATAATAATGATGTCCGAAGACACTGCAGTTCTACTCATCGCTTGCATTTTTATGCTGAAAATAAAGAAAAGAATTTATAAAACTTTAATAAAAATACTTAATTAAGATATACAAGAAACTTCGATTAAAAAACGAACTAATAAAGTTTGTGGTTTTTACTCTACTCGCTCAATTTATTTGTCTTAAACGATAAATTTGTTATTATCAGCCGGTAGTATTCGCAAAATGATATGCAAGATAAAAATGATGAGACAGGTTAAGTGAAAGGTGCCCCACACGAAGCCAGTTAAATATTTTCCGTCTACGTGTGGTAAACAGTTAACAGGAGGTACATATTTTTAGGTATCTATATTCTATAGATTAGCAACGAGCGCTCAATCTTTCATTCAAATGCAACTTTACGTAAATGCAGCACAGTGCTAAGGAGTTATTTATTTACTCACGTACAATTTCTCTGAACTATGATTTCGTGAAGAAGCAAAGTCAATAATAGCTACAATGGATCAACAATGTCATCAAAACTGACGAGTTTACGGACCAGTGACCACAACGGTGCACGTGGTACAACTAAAATTGTAGCCGTAAATAATATGCAGAGGTGAAGGATTATAAACTTTCAATCGTGAAGTATCTCATGCGCCGAAAAACCATTGTGAGGTGAAATTGCGCATTTACTTGGCCTAGGGGCGCTATAATAGCTTTTTCGTATTTAACTTGCGACTTGCGAGCAAAGCTTTGGGGTACAGCGGCTTTTTCAAAAAGGTCCTCGTCTATGCAATTAAATTAAAAATAATCACAATAAAACAAAAGTATGGAAAGAAATTTAATTAAAATTAAAAAAGAAGTGAAAAAATTAAGATTTAACCAAGTTAATTTTTTATTTCCAAAATTAAAACCCAAGTAAAATAAGAATTTAATTTTAAAAAAATCCAAAAAAGAAACAAAAGTATAAGCAAGTTAACCATTCAATTAAAAAAAAACATTGAAAATCGAATAAGTCAAATTTAATTTCAGAGAGAAAACTCAACAAAAAAAGGACTCGGTGAAGTTTAACTTTTGATGTTCAATGGATTCTTTATAATGAAACCGTTCGCACGTATGCTCGTTTTTTACGGCTTTACTCTCATACCAAACACGCCTACAGAAGTTTAACTTGAAAAATAAACAACTACACGACTGTCAAAAATGCACAGACAAGCTAAACAGAACGATTACATCAATAAGCGTATAAATTTGTTTTAAATGGATGGCAACAGTGGCTTCGCATATCGCAGCTATAAGACCACAATTAATTATTATCAGTTTTCAAAAACAAAACTGCGATAAAGCGTAATTGATCCTATGTAAGTAATTTAAGCAATTAAATTCCAAGCTGTGTTGACTGTTGGTACAATTAAAAGACAACAGTTCAATGCGACTCGAGTTGTCAATTACGTTTTTAGATGGCGTTAGTCGATGATCAGATCGGGTCGGGGCAGCGACACCGTGGGTCGAACTCTAATGCGACGTTGCCAGTTTTCCATACTCAAGCTTAGATATAGCCAATGATTATTGAATGCGAGCTTATGGAAAAGTCGCGAACTCGAGGCGTTCAAAGTTTGGAAAACGAATCGGAGAATATTTCAGCGATAATTTCATGTTTTCCCAAAGTATCGAGCCTTTTCTTCAGTGAAAACTCATTCATCCAACCTCGGCAGCTGCGAACGCGAGCCACAATCATCGGACATCGCTACCAGTCTTACGCAGAATCGCGCCGAGCTTCTCTTTCCTTGTCGATCTGTATAAGCTCAACTTGGTCTCGGAAAAGCGGGCGAGAAAATGAAGCATTCAGAGAGATCGCCGGGACCGACAGAAGGAGTCGCGAGCATGCTGCAGTTTCTGGAGTTGGATCTTCCTAGCGGCGGGCCTCGAGTCGAACGATTTGATTTGTAATTTGTAATTCGGATCGGAGCGCGTTGGTCGACTGCGCATCTGTCAGTTGCGCACGGTAGTAGCGTGGACTTTGGCTCTTCGAAGGAGTGTGAAGTGTGAACGCTATACTCTTTGGCGCAACTCATATCTCGGCCCTCGCGCTTATAGCTCCAATTTACAGAACTACTATAGAATTTCCACGAGTAAATCTGGCAACGCCGCCATTTCGCCTCTCGCTCGGTGTTCGAGCCATTCGAGGCTGCGAGAGAGAAAGAGAGAGAGAGAGGCCAATCGCGCGCAGCTACACTGATCGAGCACCAAGTCTGCGGCAGCACATAGCACAGGCACTTGTAGCGCCGTCAGTATTTATTACGGATAACTGCGGGATATATACTCGATACGCGGATTCGTGCGACGTCGACGTCGAGACGAGGTTGATTGTAAACAATCGACACAAGGACCAGCTGCAGTTGACTGCTGGCACGCGTCGCCTGCTCGGCCAATAACCCAGTGAACAAGCCTAACAAAAAGTGCGTGATTGTACACCAGTGGACTCAGTGTGGATGCAGTAGCAGAGACGCGCGCTTTCGCTCAGTTCCCGAGCTCGCGGATCCTGGTGCAGCCGTTCGTCGCCCTTAACCCGCGAGCACCACCAGCCTCCGGAGCAGCGTCACTGGCCAGCCAGAGGCCCGAAAACATCCGACTAAACTTCCACGAGAGCTCGAGCGCTGCGAAACGAAGCGAGCGCGTCCTCCGACTCCTGGTGTTACGCACGACGTAGCCAAACCATACCCGCTTACACCTGGACGGGAGCTGGGTCCAATCTCGTCCTCGGTCATTCACCGAGACATGTCGAGCGGCATTTCAGGCCCAGCTGCAGTCTCCAGTGGCTCAAACTTCCAGGCTCAGAGGCTAAGGCTCTTTTGGTGCCGGTGATACACCAGGTGCGTAATACCGGTAGCTCCCAGCGACCGATCCTCCTGCGCCTCTTTGCCTACTCTTCGTGTCTGCCCGTGCTCCATTTTGTTGTGGCAATGTCCGACTATTCGTACTTCTCCGGTTTTGCTTTCCCGGACCTCGTCGCGAGTCTGCTTACGTTAAGACATTACAATTGTTTCTACTTTTACTGAAAAACTATTTATACGACGGTCTCGAATTTTCATATTATTTCTGCCTTATGCATAAGAATTCATCTAAAAGTTTCTATCTGCAACACTTGCTCTATAATAAATTTTCTTAACTACTATTGCGATAATGAGCTGTCATTACCCCAATTGGACTGTGTAAATGAGCTTTTTTGACATCCTTAATTACGTCTGCTTGTTTTATCTGTCTCCTACACATTTACTTATACCATTGATAACATTCAGCGAGCGTTTTAATCGACTTTTTACGGCATGTGATGGCAATTTAATTTTTTCTTGTAACTTATTAAAACTTTTATTCACTAATTACTTTTTTTTTAGATATCAACATATGTTAATCAAAAACTTGGATGACAAATGGATCCATTTTCACCATGGAGGTACAGTGTTTGTCCTTCGGATAATTTGATCTTTAATTAAAAATATTGAAAGCAGAACTTTTTCTGCTCATGGTACTTAGAAGGTCAAGCAGTACTCCTCCACTGAAGAAAATGGAGGAACCTGCCAAGAAGAAGCAGAGAATCTTAAGTGAAGATGAAGAAAGTGTAGAAGAAGTGTCTGAAATAGCTCAGCTACAGAATAACTTACTTGGTCAGTGTTTGTGTAATGTGTCCGAAAGTAGCCTTCGCAAACCCTTCACAAATACGGGTCCCAATGACCATGAGTACAAATCTACTGTACTGTCAGAATGGGAACCAGACAAGTGCCTAGAATTTTTGAGTGCCTTACAATTGCTTTTTGATGTAGCTATAAAACAGAATGTACGTGGCTCAATGTGTAGCCGCATATCAGATGTATGCAGAGCATTAGCTAGAAATGAGCATGGAATAGTGGATCAAATGATAGACCTATCATGCTCGAACAATAAATTTATATCTTTTGCAACCAGTCGAGCTTTAGCTTCTTTTTTCATAATTACAAAAGAAAGTATAGATACAGCTTGGCTAGAAAGACTCACCCAGTCTCTTGTGAATACAAATTCACCTACTCAAATGCTCTTTACTTTGGATGTAGTAAAAAGGGTTGTGGAATACAAAGATTGTAGCATTCATCCACTCGAAGATGCGGAAACATCTCATCCACCTCCTCATTGCAATATTATCAATATTTCAGATCCTGAAAGTCTTGATAGTACACCCGTGAAAGCAATGTGTGTCAAAGCTTTAGAAACAAAATGGACAGTCCTAGTGTCAAAATTTGATGCGATTCTTGGTTCTTATACGCCTCAACATGAATCAGCAGTTATAACATTCCTTGATCTATGGGAATCTATCATCTCAGTCAAGGCTAATTTGTCAGTTATCGATACTAAACTATTTTACACACAATTAGATAATTTAGTGGTTTTATTGAATGCCAATGTACCTGGTGTGATATGGCGGCATTTACTTGGTCTATTCAATGAAGTTCTCTGTTATGGCAGTACCTTAGCACTCCAAGATGTATTACCCGATGAACCATGTTCATTGGCTCATTTAGTAGTTCGAGCAGTCAAAGATTGGAGATTATTAGATTCATTACCTTACAGACATGGTTCAGGAAGGTTTGGTGGTGGTACTGGCGATGGCGATCAACCTTTGCTTCAAAAAATTGTGCTGCTAGTTCTCAAAAGTGTAGCTGTAACAGTAAAGGAAACTCGCAGTGACTCAAGTGATTCTTCTTTAGCATCAGATGCAGAAGATCTTGATGCAGACATGGCCGTAATAGAGCGAAGCATACGAGAAGTTTTGAGACAGTTGGATCAATGTGTCAAAGTCTTAATGCCTTTCCATCCAGAAATGCCTCTATCTCAGTGGGTGGTTCAAATGTTCCATGACCAAGATGATTATCTTATAGAAAGTATGGTCTGTTGTCTTGATGTAGCTAATGGATTATTTTATAGGGGTCCACCACAAAATGATTTGGGAAATATGTTGAGCCCAAGTTTAACATTTGTACAATTTATTAGAGCAGTCTCACATGATCATGATGTGCTACTAGATTTTCTTGTAAGCAATGAAACTTGTTTTTTGCTTTATTTGTACAGATTTTTAAAATATATTAGGCGCTTCTGGACAGAATTCGTAAATTGCTGCGGCCGAGATCTTGATGATACTATGTCAGTATTAGCCAATCTTAAACAGGCTATTGACAGACTTGTGTCCAAGGATTTGTTTCCTTACAACATCAATCCAGTTCTCAGACTATTGGAAAAATGCGAGTCGCTTTACGAAGGAAACGTTGATAATTAGACTGAGTGCAAAAAAATCACATGATGCACATTTTTTAGCCTTTATTAAACAAATAGAGTTCATCGATAAATTTTGTTAATCATTAATTTCTTACGTACGTCATAGATGTGCAAAATTGTATGTTATTGTATGTACACATGAGTTATGAGAATTTTGCATAAAGTTATTTTATGTAAATCCAAGTAACAACCATAACATTAGATCATAATGTAACATTCTAAGGAAGTAAAAAAGTGCGTTTATTTTTATAACTAAAGTCAAAAGGTTCCAAACTGTACATTACTATTATTAATTATGATTAATATTTAAATTCAGCGATTTGCTCTCTCATAAAACATTTAAATCCAAGTTATTATGAAAGATCAATGAATTACTAAATATATAACGAATTTTGAATTTTTTCAAAGTTGTTATAAAAAAGTGCGATCAAATATATCAGTATATTTTGTACATTATTCGTAACTACCAATATGTCCGTGGTATAATAGTCATTTTGCAATTACATGGCACTGCTGTAAATTAAATCTACGATGGATCGAATTCTGAGGAGATGTTTCGTGGATCGTTGTATAGCGTAATAAATCATAAAATTAAAAATCATATTCATTTCTAGGTGCAAATAATTGTCTTTTACATTTTAAGTACAAACCAAGCATTCCGAAAAATTGTACCTTAAAAGTGTATTAATTATTCCGTAAACTACTATCGTTGGTGCTATGAATTATATGTATCTGCCAAAGCACCATAAAAACGATCAAGTTATAAAATCCGATCGATTCTGTACGCCTTATAAATTTTTTTATAGTTACTTGTATAAATGATTCTGTTGAAACATCTAGTGGAAATTTTTTATTGAGTTTTCGGAATTGCATAAGGAACAACATTTTTAATTCAATCATGGTTTATCGGGTGGTTCAAGTCATTATTCAACTAGTACTATAATCATTTATGGTTATAACATTGTATATTTGTATTACTTCAATCATGACACATTATGGTATGAAAAAGTAGTTTCATTCAAACTTTAATACTGTTGAAAAAACTTTCATCTTTGGATAAGAAAATTATAAAATGCATTTTTACTTGTAAAGTATAACTTAGGCACATATTATGTAACACCTTAAATTATCCACAGTGAAGGTTAACTATAATAAGTTGAATTCTCAATAAGTTAATGGAATATTATTAGTAAAATTATTTATTCCTAAAACTGCGAACGTATAGTTTTATGCGGTATAAATAGCAAAATATAGAGTGTAAGGAACATGACATTTTTATAAAATTTCATTTAAAATTGTATATTGTCATTAAATTATCATGTAAATATGTTTAGTTTGAAGAAATTTATTCGGGGAAATTTTTTATAAAAAATTAATAAATTCTTGTTTACTCACATTATCAAGTTTTTCTTTTACGATTTCCATTTCATTTCTATTACAAAAGCATTTAGCTACATTATTGCTTCATCAACATTTTTATTAGTATCACATCCATTAATAAAATTTCATTTACTTGCATGTGATTACAATGAAATCATTAGACATTCTTAAATAACAAAGAATTAATGAGGAAAGGCCGAAATTAGACCTAGGCATTGAAATTCATTACAAAGTTATAAATTATTAGTTAAAAACTAATTTGAACTTCAAAAGCTGCTTTTATACAAAAATTAAAAAAGTAAAACTAGAGTATATTGATTTTTCACAAGTTCTTTGCTTAACTTAAATAGAAGTAGAGCATACATTTAAATAAACAAATTTTTAGTGTTAAATAATTTAGTTAGTAAAAAAATAAGATATAGCAGTCTTACAAAAATATTACAGGCTGTATGGATCAACAAAATTTTTTTTTACTTTTTAAAAAAAAGCAAAAAAGACTTCCAGGCTAAAACGAAATGATTTGCATAGTGTATCTAAAAATATTATTTTTCTTCTGCACATACAGTTTTTAAGTGTTGCAAAGAAAAATTAATATATTACACAAATTGCAAAGACCTGAAATAATCCAAGTTCATTGTATCAAAAATGATTCAAGTCAGAACAATTATAACAAAGAAATACATTGGTCTAATTTTCTTATTGTTACTGTGTTATGAACTATTGACTTATTTGCTACGTATCGTAGTCTTCATCACTGGCGGCATACATACTAAGTTTTGTAATTTGAACACTATTTGCTTCATTGTCTTCTTTAACTATCTCTGTGTAGAAATTTGGTCTGCTAGCAGTAGGAAGAGGTGATGTTATCTGTTCTTTTGATTTTGAACTATCCACTGAGAATACTGTTTCTTCAGATTTGATGCTACAGATTTTGTTTGGCATTACAAAAACAGAATCAGATGTTCCATTGCTTTGCAAGACTTCATTGGGAGGAATTTGTGCATAAGATGATAGATCTTCAGCAGTTCTGTAAGAGCAAAATTCACAAATAATTATCAGTATTTCTTACGTATAGATCAATAAATTAAATTGTGATACATACTGAGATGTCATGGTTTGAAGAACTGTGGGTACATAATTAGCAGGTACGGTTGGACGATTAGATAATGTTAAGGTTGAAGGCACTAATGTAGGACCAGTTCTATCTCCACTAGATGCATCATGTACATTTTTTACTAAATCTTTTAAAAAATCAAATCTTGGTTCTGTCATAATGCACTGCTTCCTAAATAGAGAAAAAGAAAAAAAATAAGATTTCTGTCTATTGATATGAAAAGATAAATGTACAAAGAAAAGTTGCAAATTACATATGAGCAGGACTGAGTGTTTTGGCCTGTCTCGCAGTAACAATCTCATTGGTTTTGGTGAGTAGCGCTTGAACAAATAGCTCCAATGTTCTAGGTGTAGAAGTGGTTAAGGAAAATTTCATGGATACTCATAAAAACATAAATATTAAGTTTTGCAAGTCGAGAGACAAGTTTTATGCATTCTGTGCATCGACTGCATTTGGAAAGTAACGGTCAGCATAATGAGTGCGCTCACTACAGCCACACGACAGCTCATATACGTGAAAGTAAAAACGCAAAGTTTGTATTATATTAAATATACTTTCGTGTAGTTTAAGCATAACTAAAATTTTGTGCGGTACGCGGGCTGCTCTTTCGGAGTCGCGCGCTTCTTTTCGGTATAGTTGGCACATTCCATCGTTCGCGCAGCTGCTGTGCTGTTATACAGCTCAGCTATCGTGGATCGAAGCTATCTCATATGCGGCGGTGCTCAGTTTTCTCATCGCGACCATGTGTGCGTAAAATATATGTGCTGACTGATGCCTCGCCACACGTATTCGGGCCATCGAGAGATGCAGCAATGTGCTCGAAAAACGAATGCCACACACAGGCGTGTAATAGATATCCAGAGAACTAAAAAACGCGCACGTATGTCATATAGGCACCGAATGCACTTCCAAGGTTGATAGCTAGCGTAGCAGCAGCGCAAGCAGTTCAAGAGATCTAGGTATAGAACAGAAGCTTCTGCAGAATGTAGACAGATATAAAGCAATTGGCATCGATCGACATTAGCTAATACGAGACGTATGCACACGTATAGGTGCATAATACGAGTTACGAGCTGTTACATTTGCATATCAGCACGGGCTGATCGAGCTGAAGGTGCTCCGAGATAAAAGGACTAGCCGCTCGTTTTTATGCTGCCGCTGGAATATAGAGTCGACTTTATGGGGACGGCCATGATCGAGTCGGCAACTAAATTACTTCTCTCTTGCTTTGTCTTTGTTCGTTGCAATAAAAAAGGATATAGATTATGATGGGCACAGGCTGTGCGACTTTGCCAACTTCTTCATCCGTTTGCATGATCTTCTTGATGCGGCTCTGTTTGCAATAAAACAGAAAAACAAAATGGATCACATTAATGCAAAATAATTTATCATTTATGTGTGTCTGCATAAATGCGTATCAAAGGCTAAATATTACATATGTGTGTGTGTGTTGTGCTTGTCTGAGTTGTGTAAGTGAATGTGTATAATGCATGGACAGACATTCACTTACACACACACACACATACACACGTAAATCGAGCATCCGATATAAAATAGGTGGGGAACACAAATATTAGCAATGTAGTAAGACAACAGCATGCAAAATATACTGGCGCGGCCATTGGATGGCTGATACATGTAATCGCAATGCATTACAGACACCCACGCACAAGCAGGCACGCACACCGTCGCAGCACTACACGAGCCAATAAGTTCCCGATAAAAAAGAAAAAAAAAAGAGGAAAAACGGAGGAAAAACAAAAACAGAAACAGGCTTACATGGCGATAGTTTCTAACAAGCTTTATCTTTACAGGAATTGCTTACCGGAGGAAAACGAGAGTTGTACTTTTTCTTTTTGCTCGGCATGGCTTATTGCAGCAGCGTTACAAGTAGCAGTAGCAACTTCACACACGCGTTCACACGAACTCTACACTATGACCCTGAGACTGCCCACACTCCACTGTACACTAACACTTGGACACTTGAAATACTGGGGTGTGTGTATACTATGTCAAAAATCGATAAATGACTCCTTTTGGTTGTTTACAATTCAGCACAGCATCGCCAGCAGCGCAGCAGAAGTAGATGCATCGAATACCGCTTGGTGCTTGGTTAGGAGCTCAGAGTTTGTTCGTAGGCCAACTATAGGAATCGGAGGAGCACAGGACGAAGAAAATCCAATGATGGAGTACGAGGAAAGGAGCAAAATGGTCAGGGAGCCAAGTTTTGACGAGTGCGTGTACGACGACAACGAATAAAGGAGGTGGCTGCGGTAGCGGCAGCAGAGTCAGCGGCAGCGACAGCAGCAGCAGCAGCAGCAGAGTAACGCTCGGTCACACGATTTGTTGTGCTATGTGCGCTGGGCAGGCCGCGCCACGCGTTTTTATATTGAATGCGTTGGCTGCTCTCCGACTCCGTCTCCATGATCACGGCACACACTAGCGCAGTGCAGAGAGAGAGCGAAGCGAGCAGCGCGCAAAGCCGCCGCCGTCTGTGGACGGGGCTTCTGCTCGGCTATATAACCAGCGGCAGCGTGCCCGCGCTCCCACAGACTGCCCTGATCTCCGTAGCCGAGCGGGCTGCGCGCGCTTTCCGCGACAAATCTCGCTCCCTCTCTCTCCCTCTCTCTCTCTCTCAACAGTCAACACTCACTCACTCGCTCTCTCTCTCTCTCTCTCTCTCTCTGTACCGAATGCCGATCTTTCTCCGCTTTCGCGTTCATATACATCCTCCTTATTTTGTATACGCGGACTCGATCTAAACGCCGCAGCAGCTAGTTTTGTCATCGCTTTTGAACACCCGGGCTCGGAGAAACGAGGAACGATAGTCTCGACGGGATGGAAACGTCGAGCACGGGCGTCGATTTTCACCAGCTGTGTACACCTTCGAACATGTCTGCGCCTATCGTGCACCGTATCTCGTGCAGACGACGATCGATGCACTCTTTCCTCTCTGTCTCCCTCTATACTCCCACTCTTTTCTTGCGATATCGGCACTCGGTGGGCGACTGCACTGCTGCACTGCAATTGCGCTCACGCTCGAATCTCGATGCAATGCCTACAGCTACGTAGCGAGAAACAAAGACGAACAGATGCTCCGAATTAAGACGAGCGAAAAACTAGCAAAGGCGGATGTGAATGCGTGCCCTTTATGCGACGATAAGCAGATATCATGACGCGTCTGCCAATTAATTGACTGGTTAATTTCACCGACATACTTATATGCAAAGCAATTACTCCGATTTCCTTACTGATCCTATCAACGAGATCTGAAATGTAAGCCATAACTTAGTTAGTGTATTAATATTTAAATCACGAGCTTGGATCGCGGTCAGCAATATCGATCGAAACAAAAACAATCGACATTGTCAGGTACTTGTCATCAAAAAATAAATCGTTTTGAATATAGCAGCTGCGGGTGAAGCTGCTGCGTAGGCAAAGTAGAAAAATAAAAGCTGCACGACGAGTATAACGTGTTGTCGGCCTCACTGATTCGAATCTCTCATTTTCTCTTTGTCCCTAGTGTACATCGCTTCGATTCGCTGCAGCTCTGTAACGTACGCTCTCGCGGATGAATCGGAGTCGTGCTCGAAAACGTTGGGAAACCTGAATTAAGCGAAAATCGCGGAGAATCGCGCGACGAATAATCCACGGTAAAAGGAAAACTTTTTTGGTGATACTATACAAGTCGATCGACCGTCAAGGTTACGAAGGCTTAATATATGACGAGTCTTATCATGGAAACGTATATAGTATATACCGGCATGCTCGTACTTTACAAGCGTGTCAAACAAAAGCCTGATTCATTGGAATCGCAAGCTTATCAATTATAAGCGCGATTGAAAATGAAGTTGCGCAAGAATTCATCCACTCGCTCGCTCGACGACGACGCTTGATCGGATTAGAAATCTTACGTGACTTTTGTATACTTACTGCGCTGCCGGCTGTGTATATCGTAATTCTTGTTGTTATGCACGGCACGCGAATCCTGACTCACATCATTTGCGGCACATGTGCCGCCAGAATCTCTTCCAATTCGAAACACATTACTCCGCGTCGGTAGCGATAAGAGGAGAGAGAGAGAGAGTAACCGCCGCAAACTGACAGTTACTGTCAGGCGTCAGCGGCAACAAAACAGGTTTCTGCTTCGGTTTGCCTGTACCTATAAACGAAATTCGACATAAAAAATTGATTCCGCAGCAATCAAGCATCGTAATATTAATAGCGAACGAATCCAAATGCCTTGTACGCGAGACGCGAGGAAAAATAGTCACGTTTAACGAGTGAAATCAAAGCGTACGGCATGGCTGTATCTTTTATATTATAGACAATGGATTCAAGTCGTGCGAGCGCACGAAGGCTCGTAATGGGTTTGTCGAGAGCGCGGACGGTTAAAAAATTTCAAAGTAAGCCAAGCGGAGCTGTCATTGGACGTGATTTCTTTTACGAGGTACGAGCTCGCGCGTCAATTGGTCGGCCGAGCGAGACAAAACGGGTCACGTGACGTTGCAGTTCGCACGTTGAGTCCGCCCTCGCCGCGCATCACGCACACTCGACTGCACATCCCGTATCTCTGTCCCCTATAATATATCTCGATTCTCGGCTAAGTCGTATAACGCCTGCAAGCTGCAACGTAGGACCAGCTCGCTTGTGCGCATACATAGGAGGTACATAGCCGTATCGGTTAACGTACACATATAAACTCGTTACTCGTAATTCGATTCCTCCCGCTGACTTCGAGTGCTGTGTGTACATACGATGTAGGTGTACCTGCATATGTGTGTACTGTGTGTGCGTGTGTTTGTGTGTGCAAATTCTGATACATATATAGGTGTATTACGTGTGGCGGGTGGCCCACCGCCGCACCGCTCCGCTGCCGTGAGCTGCTGCTGCTGCTGCTGCTGCCTGGGTTGCTAATATATTATGCGATGCGACGCAAAGCTGATTGTGCACCGAGGCAGCAGTCGTCTACTACGCATGCACTTGGACGCGCACCGGAATCGTATCTAGTGAGTCCGGGCACTCCACCGACCACGGTCCGTCCGCCGCGCGTACTTACGTGCTCGCTGCACAAAATTGTCATAGAGCCTCGTATCGATAGGTATACATACCTTGTTCTTCGACGTAGCGTCGCTCGCACCACTTTCTCTAGCTCGCGCTCCGTTATTTTGAGTTTTGTTCCCCCACCGTGAATGCCTCTAACGGCCAGCGGCCAGCATTCGGGGTGTAATCGAGCTCGCTTCTGTTTTCGAGAGCTCTTTATTTACTACTTTTTCGTACGAATTTCGGGCTCTGTGTTGTTGTTGTTGTTGTAGGGCCCCTACATTATACATGCGTCGTGCTCGCGTCGGTGCGTTTAACGTTTCTCTACCCGCTGTGACTCGTAACTGTCAAGCTGTGATTGTGCAAGTATACATGTGACAACTGTGAGTGCTGTGTATTATAGTTCCGTGTACAGAGTCGTGCATTCCAATTTTTCAAACGGCGCACAGGAGTGCTCCAAACTTGCTGGAAAAATAACCGAGTTCGTAATGTTTACCAAGAGCGCGAATAGGTATGTGTATTGCTGTATACGTATACGGGCTCTAATGTACACACATACGATTATATGCATGATACGTTTGTGTGTGCATTGCATACATATATGTAAATATACATATATATATTTTGTGCACACATTCAGTGGAGCAAGATGGCGTGTTGTACATAAGAAACACCACCGGGTATTTACTTTCAACGTATAACACGTATTCGCGCGTCATCTCCAATCTGATTAACTTGCACCCAATCAAAATTTGCATGCTCGACTTCGTATCTCCCGAGCGGTACCGCGTCCTCGACTAACGAAACTCCGCTAGGACCCCCAGCCTCGTGTACCGAAGCTGCTCCGTTGTTATTGTCTGAGCTCGTATCTTTAACGATTGTAAGCCAGCCCTGGAATCGATTTTTTAGTTGAACGAATATTTTTAGATTATTATAGGCCTTTCGGTATGAGCTCGACCGTAAGTATATCGTTGAGAAAATATTCGCACAACATGAGTAGACGCCGCGCTTATACCTCGCCTACGCCGACAATAACGGCATTAAACAACTTTTCTTCAACTTCTCGGCATTTGATGACTATTTAATTGTCTATTGCCTAGTTCGCACGAAAGGCCACAAGAGTAAATTTAAACTTATGGCCTGGCTAGATTAAT